>OZ010608.1:23911101-24018601 GCA_963932145.1 Acanthosepion lycidas | reverse complement strand
TTGATTAAATATTTCACCTCACAGTGTCTTCTGTCAGAAAAGCAATATAGCTTTTGCTTCTCTAGATCAAGATTATTGATGAAAGAGTCTATCAAGCTTTAGATAAGAATGGTGAAACTTGGGCGGTTGCTTTGGATATCTCAAAGGAATTTGACAGGGTTTTGCATACTGGTCTTCTTCACAAATTGAGATCTTATGCTATTTCTGGATAAAATTTTTGAACTGATTCAATCTTATCAAATCATGAAATAAAAGTTATCTTGAATGGCCACTCTTCTAGATCCTTTTCCTTTAATGTAGATTTCCTCCAGGGATCTATCCTTGGACCTACATTATTCCTAATTTTCATCAATGACCTTCCTGATGTCTGTAGCTATGCTGATGACATAGCTACTTACTCCTGTCTTTTAATACTTTCCTAGTATTTTGACCCCAGTTTACATGTTAACTATTTACTCATAGCTGAGACCCTAACAGGTGCTACCACCCTGGGTCAGGGTGAACCTGGAAACAACAGCAATTAAGAAGTGGTTCCACCCTCCTCAAATGCTCCTGATCAGAGGCCTTGCTGCTGGATGTAGTGTATCGTCATACCCAGGACAGACTTGCCGTTTGGTCAATGACTGCCAAATGTTTCCTTGTAAGGAATTGTCTAATATTACCATTAGAGATGACGTAGACAGATACTATGCTTTGATCCCATCCCAATGTCCAAGGAGTGAAGAAATGTTTCACTGGAATTTAAATGGAGGTCAATGAATGCCAAGTGTGTCCTTACAAGGAATCATCCAATAATATTCCGATTAGAAAAAAACAAAAGAAGAAATAACAATGCATACCTGATTCCCATTCCATTAAGAAACCACTTCCACTGATTCTGTTATTCGAGTTGAAAGTTACGGTTACTTCATTTGTTGAATTGTACTCTTGATGTTCAATACTTTCATAATCACAAAATTTCTTTTGCTGAATTTCATTACTTCCCATCAGTTTTCCTTCAAGCTTTAAAAGCAGAAATTAAAGCATTTTAACATTAAAATGTAGTCAATATACATATCACAAGGACAAAGAGATGTATACATGAATATAGTAATGAATGCCAGGTCATGGCCAATAACATTGCAGATTCTTCTTTGGATTTTATCAAGAATCTCTAACTATACAAGAGAACCCTTCATCTTCCATCAGCATGGCTGATGCTAACCTCATTATGCCTTCTCAGACTAAAGTTTTCTACTGATATATAGTGGAAAGAGTATATTGAATCAATTGACAAGTCAGCAACTAGAAAAGTTGGTCCACTGTATCATCCTAGACAATTTTTCTCATCAGAATCTATCTTGCATATTTATAAGTCTAACTTTCATCCTTGCCTTGAATACTCCTGCCACATCTGGTCTGATTCTCCTACTATATATATATATATATATATATATATATATATATAGAGAGAGAGAGAGAGGTGGGTAAATCAAATAACTAGATATTAGCAACTGTATATGCATGTGTTAGCGTGTATACACAAGTAAGCAAATAAATATTTACTAAATTTATTTTAAGGGGTAAACAAAACAGTGCTCCCTGTTGTTAGATAGAGCTAAGAAATATATATTAATAAATATACATATACCTAGGTTTGGAGTGCAATTTAAGTTTTATTGTTCTACCAACTCAGGCACATTTTAACATCTCTTATTACTTAACACGTTACTTAGTATTCCTCTTTTAAACTTTAAGCTTGCATTTTTAAAAAAAAATTTTTTTTTTTTTATAATAGCCCCTACCTACATCCTATTTGCTGTATTTATACCCCAATATTATATTTAACTTATTTTAAATTTGAGCTGTGAATTTGTGTATAATTTAGTATTCCTCGTATGAGACCACTATATTATATTTTTAATTAAAAATAATAATAATTCATGCCTGATGAGTTGGCAGAACAAAACTTAAGTCGCACTCTAAAAAATGTATGTATGTATGTATGTATGTATATATATATATGTATGACATTTCTGTAGTTCACTGCTACCAGTAAGCAGAAATCTTTTTTTCTCCTGATGATGGCTATGTTGGCCGAAACTAGTTGAGGAATCTAACTGAAATAATAAAAAAAACGAAAGAATATTAATATAAAACCCAATGTGTCTGAAGATTTTAATGTTTAATATTTTTATTGTTCAATATATATATATATATATATATATATATACACACACAGAGAGAGATTCTTGACAAAATCCAAAAAGAATCTGACTGAGCATCTTGCCTTCAGGCACTTTCCCTGCCACAGTAATTTAGCTTCCCTGTGCCTTTTCCATAAACTCTTTTATGGTAATTGTTCTGATGAGTTTTCATCTTTGATACCTAGAGTTTATGAATTTAAGGGCAGTACTAGATTAGCTTCAACATCTCATCATTTTACAGTGAAATCGCAAGATGTCACAGTAAGTTCTATGTTAACAGTTTCTTTGACATATTTTTCACCTGTGAAACTCTTCTGGTATCTTGTTTCTGTATCACCTTTGAACTTTAAAAATTTAAATGCAAGGTCAATCATTATTTTCTGTCTTAATTCTTGTTCTTTCATTGTTCTCTCTCCTTAGTATATTTTTCTCATATTCTGTAACACTCAGTAACCCCTTACATCTTAGTGACTTTATTACCTTGCTTGGGGTGAAATGATTAAAAAAAAAATAGAAAGAAAAAGGTTGTAGGATCAATCAACACATACCATCCAATATTTTGCCAAGGAAAAGGTGTTCAATTTACAGAGATGCATTAATTTATCAGGTTCAGCAATAACTGAACAGTTGATTAAAAAACGTCAGTGTTCCTTGTCTATAGCCTGGGCATATGTTCTAAATGGGTAGTAAGGCTAATACTGATCATCACTAGAATGTTTTGGAATCTATATACATTAAGTCCTATCAACCATCTCTCTGTAAACAGAATGAGTGGTTGGTGAACTTAAAGGTAATTAGCCTTTAATGTTATATTTTTGATTGCATATAACATTAGTTTAGGGCTGTATTTTTAGTCATTGCATGCATTTATTATCCTCAATTTTGGCTCTGATGTGAGAGGACCAATAAACTGGTTTAGCTGTTGATAATTGTTATATTTTGGTATGACCAATTTATGGTAATATACTTAGTGTGTTGGTTATTTCAATAATAAATGTGCTAGGTATCTTAATAGAATATATTACAATATAATCCCTCAAGATATAAGAAAATGACTCCATTCATGTTTAAAAATGCTTTTCTGCAATATTTCAAACATAAGTAATATTTGTTTCAGTTCAGATGAATTAAACTTTAAATAGGTTAATCTTCCTCAATGTTTCACAAAAGTATATTTTATTTTTGAAAGATATTTTCAAAAGAGAATTGTGTTGACAATTTATAGATTTTTATTCGTTGAGTCAATGAATTTATAAATTTTACTGATGAGGTGCAAAAAAAAAAAAAAAACAAAAACAAAAAAAAAAAACATCCCAATCAATTGAAATATGGTTTGAAAAACATCAAAGTATTTTGCTTTTTGGGAATAATAAATTTAATCTATTAGCTCAAAATTAAAACTAAAATACAAGCTTCTTCATTTTTTATTTTTAAAATGCATTTTTAATCTTTAGTGACATTTTCCCTTGGAGGCAGATATATAAAAAAAAAAAAAAAAAAAAAAAAAAAATTAAATTCTACACAGTATTTAGTATGATTACAAATAATAATTCTTTTCAATTTTTTTGTTTCATATTACTATAGCAATATAACCAGTCTTTGACCAGGTCTTTCATTACTGGGAATTTTTGCCATTCAATTAGAGCAGTTTAACCCATTAACTGCCAAATTATTTTAATGTGCATTTTTGGCCCAGAAAGTTGTCTTAGGAGTTTATTTATTCCTTATGTTTAATTTCAGTAGTTACCTGTGATTACCATTGTCAGTTTTATAGAAACTAGAACATCAAATATATATGTGCATAAAACATCAAAAAATAATATTGATTAGAAATAAAAAAAAAATACTTTTCAAAATAGTCATTATTTTTCTACTCGTGAAATGTAAAATTACGACATAAAGTCTCTTCTTACAGCTAATAATAAAAACTTTAAAGGCTAAGTGTTGTAAAATATAACTCTGCAAATGCAATGTATGTAAGCAATTCAATGTAAATACAAGGAATAACATGTAGCGAGTTTAATTTTAACAGATCCCCCAATGGGGCTCATGGCAGGTAATGGGTTAAATTAAATTTGAAGTCAGCCCACCCAAAAATCAATATTAGTAACAACAATTGGGTGCAACTGAGGCACATCCACAAATTGGGGTGGGGGTAAGAATTTGAATTGGAGGAAGGCGGCTCTGAAAAGAGCCATTTTTGAGCTCTCAATCTTGTTTCCGCCTCATGCGCAGCAGCAGTTGAAGAGATGTTTGTTGATTCCTTTCATCAGCAGTTTCAGTTTATTATAGATAATAATTAAAATTAATTAACATTATTATTTATAATTATAATTATTTATAATTGATATAAGTGATCATATAAATTTAACTGTATAATAATATTATTGTAATAATTTAAACTATTTTTTTATTAAAGTTTTTATGAAAGATATATATCCAAGAACAGATAGTAAATAGTAAAACATTGCTGAGAATTATAATGGACAGGAAGTAGTGGAGAGCCATTGTCACCAACAAATTGGACTCAAAACCGGCACTGCAGAATCAAGCAAAAAAATTTCATTGAAATCAGTTGAAAACTGTGGAAACCATAAACAACATTAGATCACACAACACACACATCTAGATTTTGAGAATTATATAGATAGATAAAGCTCTCCTGATCATGAATAGAAAACTACGGTTACAAAGGAAACCAAATGAATGGTTGTTAGCAAAAGAACCAGCCCCCAAAAATTAGAAATTGGAAATACTAAAATTAAATAAGTTTAAAAGTGGGTGGAAAGGGCAACACTGAAATTCAAAGGCGCATTGGGGCAAGCAAAAGATGCCTTCTAAAAGCTAAGCAGATTATTAAGAGACAGAAAAATTTTGTTCATTCAGTAATCTTTTCTTTGTTTCTATCAGTATTTGATGATTTGCCATCAACACTTGTTTTATCTAGTCCTCAAGCAAAACCAAGAACTACAAATAAAATTTCTACTTCTGTGTGAAATGTACAAAAAGATGAGTTGGTGCAAATTTTAGAAAAAAGACAAAATTACCAGTTTTGAAAATTTGTGTCACTATATTGATCAAGGGAGATCAATATATATATATATATATATATATATATATATATATATATATCATCTCATCTACAGGCAGACTGTATCATAAAACTATATTTTTATCATATATATTGTCATCCAAAGACAGACTGTTTCTCTGTATCACATCTCTTCAGTGTGGCTAAATGTCCAAGTGCTTTAATCCAGGATTGAAACCTGACTGATTTGACATCGGTCAGATATCCTACTCCTAGGTCATCATCACATGGCAGAGAAAAAGGGAAATTTTAATGTTTTTTTTTCTATATGAAATATGCCAGCAGCACGCACACACACACACATATATATATATATATATATGTGTGTGTGTGTGTGTGTGTGTATAAGGCCTTATAAACATAGTATCAGCAGCAGCCCTGATGGTATAAAAAGAAATGAAGCCTTAAGTAACTTTCTCTTCCTATTTTTTTTCAATGAAGTCGTTTGTTACATTAGTAACTTAAAAAATAAAAATAGTTTTGAAAGACCATATCAGTATTTTGTTTTTATATATATATAAGGTTGGTGCAAAAATAATGACGTAATAATGTTTTTTTGATGTTAAAAAATATGTCAAAAAAACGACATTATTATGTCATTATTTTTTCACCAACCTAATATATATCAGTATTATATAGGATCAAATTTTATGAGTCTGATATTCTTCAGTTTGACATTTTCGTCTGAATTTCTGGGATGAGGAATTATTATTATTATTATTTACACTATTTGAACTATTATCTTCTTTTTTGTTATGACAATGTTTCAGCTGTTGTGCTATCCAGCCTTCCTCATGTGTATATCGATCCAGGTAACCTACGGAGAATTCTAAACTGGACCCTTTATTTAATCTACTTCTAAAATGATAATTGATATTTTTCATTCTGATGAATATTGAATTTTGAAGGGTCCAATGCTAGCAAATTAGCAAAAGTTATCTCCTCTCCAACCCTCCCATAAATTTTTTAATTTTTACAAATATACTTAATTTGACTGGAATTTGAACTCAGCTTCGAATTTGGAGGAGGTACAATGGAGTAATGGATAGTGGCTCAAATTTGACTTAAGTATTACCAAATTTTAAAACAAATTTTTTTAAATTTACAAAATTAAAAAAATAAATTTCACATGTCCATTATGTAAACACAGTTTCAAGCTTGACATTTTGTAAATAACAACTAGACCCAGATAACTCTTTAAAATGACAGGGATCAGTTTATACAGTGTTAGTATTCTGAAAAGGACACCCCCAGTACTTCTAAAATTATGAAAAAAAAAAACAAGATAAAAATGGTTAGGTATAAAGTGCATGGTTATCAGGAAGGGGATGAGCCCAAGTTGTAAATTACAAGTCAGGGATACTAAAATCAAATACGTACAAAAAATTAAATATCTGGGAAGTGTTCTAACAGAAGACAGAAAGTGTGACAATGGGATTCGAAGACATATTAGGAAGGTCAAAGATGCATTTCAAAAACTAAGCAGAGTATTAAGAGACAGAAAAAATTCATTAGAAATAAAGAAAAGAGTATCAAACTGTTATATGATATCTGTCCTCTTGTATAGAAGTGAATGCTGGAAAATCTCCTCAAAGATGAAGAGACTTGAAGCAACAGAAACATGGTTCTACAGAAAGATGCTTAGAAAACTATAGGCAGAACATGTGAGCAGCAAGGTTTTCGATAAAATAGAAACAAAAAGTATTCTTAAACTTAACATCAAGAAAAGGAAGTTTGAAATTTTGGGGGCACATTAAGAGGAAGGAGGGCTTGGAAAATCTGATACTCACAGGATAGTTTGAGGAAAAGAGAAACAGAGGAAAGCAGCATGTAACATACTTGATGAGTTTGAGTAAATGGATGGTAGAACAGGATTTGGGAGAAATAAGAAAAAGACAAGTTATTAAGAGCTATAAAGGAGAGGAAGATGTGGAGACACATGATCGCCTACGTTTTGAAGGGACATGGCACATAAAAGAAGGAAAACATTGGAAGAAGTGTCCATTACCATCACATAATCATTCTCACAGTTTGTTGACCTTTCCAAATCAAAAGGCGGAATGAATTTCAGGTTGATGACATGATGTATTGCTGCTTTGATTTTCCATATACATTCCTTATTTGCAGGATAACTGTTTGGATAATTTGGGCTCATTATCTTTCCTTTCTTCCCATGATGATAGCCACCACAAACTATGAAAAATATAATAAAAGACTTATAAAATATAACACAATAATTATTTGATGCTGAAAATGAATAAGAAATAAAAATGATAAATCCTTGTCCTCGTTTATCAGTTCAAAGCACTAATCATCGAGATTAATGATTTCCAACGTGGACACATGTTCCACTGGTGGGGCATGGTAATATTTTGGTGGAGCATGCATAGGATGTGCACCCTTCAGCTTACTATGCCAAAAGAATAAGAGGGCAATTCAGGAATGAGTTATTAACAGTGAATTGGTTTGTTTTATGGCATATCAACCTCAATGAGTCATTTAATGCCGACAACTTTTTTTTTCCTGGTAATATTTTTGTTTTGTCAAAAATCTATTTCTGTTAATATTTTTTTCCTCAAAAATGTATAGCTGGTAACAATATTTCTTTCAAAAACGTATAGCTGGTAACAATATTTCTTTCAAAAACGTATAGCTGGTAATATTATTTTTCCAAAAACATATTTTTGGTAATATTTTTCCAAAAACACATTGTTGGTAATATTTTTTTTCTTCAAAAATTTATTTCTTGTAATGATTTTTTACAAAGTATTTCTGTTATTAAAACCTATTTTTACACTTTTATAATGATTTTTACCTCAGTTTCAGGGTTAACTATTTGCCCATAGTTGGGACCCTAACAGGTGCTACCACTCCAGATCAGGGCGGACCTGGGAACACCAGCAATTAAGAGGTGGTTCCACACTCCTCAAAGCCTCCTGATCATACCCAGGACGTAACAGTGAATTGTTTTCTATTGATTCCGAGTGAGATTGTTGTATTTTAATACATATGATACATATACAGTATGTATACATAAAATATTTTGTGTGTATGTACACATGTAAAGGATTTGTTACTGAAGAAAAATCAACTGAATATCATTAAACAAGGAGACTTGAGGCTTAAGCTGACTAAATTGGTGCCTAATATAAAATCTATCCATTGCAGGCATGACACACAAGGATCTCACTAACAGCCATTTTGTGATGAGCTCAAATTTTATTTTGAATTATTTCATGATTAAAATGATCAAAGTATATTACAGAATAAGCTTTCATTCAAGTATTTTATTTTTCTGCTTTTCAGTTCTCTATTATATGTTTTGAAACTATATATTTAACTGTCTTTTTGTTTTTTTAATTTTTCTCTTTCATGGATGCCATGGTCTTTGGAGGTTTAGAGATCAAGTTAATAGCCTTTTTAAGCTTCCTTCAGATGAATTGCAGTAAAATTTTGAATATGTAAGAATTAAATATTACTGGGGGTGCACCAGAATTTTAGAAATACCAAAGTGGGGCATGGCCCAAAATCGGTTGGGAAAAACTGATCTAGATTTTATTTTATCACTTTATATTCTTCACTGATATTGACTATACAGATAACCTAGCTATAAATGTAGACACCATTACCAATGCCACAGTTCACCTACATCATTTAGAAAATGTTAACAATGTTAGACTTTATATCAATGCCTCTAAAAATGAATTCATAAGCTTTAACCAGCAAGACTCAATACAACTTATCTTAGGTGAATTGCTAAAATTGTCATATCCTGTCAGCAGTTGCACATTTTTAAAAACAGCTGGAAAAAGAAACTTCACCTTTATCATAGCCCTTGCTACTCTGTACACCTGACCAAGACAGACACTTTGACTTTGACCATTATTCTTCATGTTGCCTACATACACCCTACAAATTAATTTCATTTATTTTCATAATTACCCTAATTACTTTTTAGTTCTTTCTGTATTATGAACCTAGTCGTTATAAACTTTGTGACCATTTTATATCTTCATATTTTGTACCCAATCTCAGCTTATTTTTTTTTCAAGATGTTTAGTATTTTGTGAGACCCATGAATGTTGTTATGTGCCCTTCACACAGTGACTTCTTATCCAAATGAGGTAAGAGGAGGGGGAAGAGAAAAGGACAACAGAAATCTGTACCATTGTCAGCACAGGTTCTGTATTAAGTTACAGTCCTCTTTTTTTTTTTTTTTTTTGCCAACTGGATGCTAGTTGTGCTTTTACTTCTATTCTTACTCCTGGCTTCTTGTGTATTTCAATTTTTGGCATTCCTAACCTTCATACATCAGGCCAATACAGACCATTCTGGCATTCTTGGCCTTGCTACCATGAACTCTTACTTTTGGCTACACCCTGGTCCCTGCTTCCAACCTAACCCACTTGGTTTATGGTGTAAACAGCCCTGCTCACTAAAGTGCTGAACTTTTGGCCACACATTGGTCCCTACTTGTGGCATACATATCATTCCAGGTTCTAATAACCTATCCTGTGCACTACAGTTATAATACTATATCCCATAGGTAATAATTTTTACTTCATGAGAGCTCTAAAAAAGCAGCTTTCAATCATTAAGACCTACAAACAAAATTCCTTTTTAGATCTCTCATGAAATGAAAATTATTACCTAGGTAACTTTAAGTGTTTGATATTCTTTAATTAATAATAATTTTGCTCTGTCTTTTGACAGAGCTCTCCCTGGATCTATAACGTCCTGGAAATTAAATACAGACTGCCATATTGTATCATTACTATATATATATATATATATATATATATATATATATATATATAGTTTATATTTTTACATGAAATAAGATTTGGAATAAAGGTCTATAAAAAAGCAAAAATTTTACACCCTAATATATATTATTATTATAATATTAATAGAATGGAATTTTTTTTGAAAAGTTGTCCATAAAATAATATTTGTAAAAAGTCTGTAAAATACAGACTACCATATTGTATCATTACTACAGTGAAACCCGGATATAAGAGAGATTTTCTCTGGTCCCAAATTAGAGCCATACTTACCTAAACAAAATAGACCAACCCCGGATATAAGAGACTTCTTCTCTGGTCCCGACAACTCTTATATCCGGGTTACACTATATATATATATATATATATATATATATATATATATATATATATATATATATGTGTGTGTGTGTGTGTGTCAACATTTTAAGCTCATGTATTACAAGAGCTGTAAACAAGCCTGAAGAGCCTTCAAAAAAAAAAAAAAAAAAAAAAATTAAGATAAAAATGCAATAATAACATAGAAGACTTACCTTCTGATTGAATAGTATAAATTAATCGGAACCCTCGTGCACTAGTGGTATTGTCTGACTGAAATATTATAATTGCTTTGTTGCCTTGGGTGATCAATGAAATTTTATTTTTATGGCTGCACATTTTACCAAAAGATGGAGAATCATGATTGTCGCCATTCAAAATATCCATATAATCCTTCTCACAATTACTGCTGTTTTCCAAATCCATATCCATGATAGTAATCTAAAAGAAAGAGAAAAATTTATATATATCCATGTGAGTTTGTTTACATTTATTTTGCATGTAATTTCTCTTTTCTTTTCAAATAGGCATTCTTTATGATCCCTTCATATAAAGTCACTTTTAAAAGACATTAGGGAACCCAAACTATGTAATATTTTGAATACATCACAGTAGACGTGCTAGAAAAAAAAACAAAAACATATGAGCAATGTACCATGCCCCACTTAAGTTTTAACTATGGTTTAATTAGACAATATTAATTGCAATGAAAAGTGAAAATTAAACTAAAACTTTAATAAAGAATTGTTTTTTTTAAATCTTTCACTCTGTTTTCTTAAATGAATTAGCTATTTAATTTTCAATCACATGTAACTACATTAATTACTACATGTTACTTATGCTTTGCCGAGATAAAAAAAAAACAAAAACTGATGGACACACATACAATGCATTTTATTTATATAGAAGTTCTGAGCAAAAACAGACTACCACAGGATTTTGTAGCAGGAGAATTCACTCATGGCTGTGAAACAATTTCTGTGACCACATCACCCCTTACATCTGGCCAACTAACTCCCCAGACTACAACCACCTTGATTATTATGTGTGAGTGAGAGACCAACAAAGCTTCTACTAACACTAAAGATGAAGTGAAGGCAAGGATTATGGTAGCATTCACCAACTTAAATAAGAAGATATTGTAGAAGACAGCTTTCAAGACAAAATCTGTTGGTTTCATCTCTTGGGAAATGTTTAACAATATACATTGTTATGTGGCACAAGGCCAAAAGGGAAATGGAAAAAGGCTGGTCTTCATTGTCTATCCTACATGTAGCTAATCCAACTCACAAACCATTCATTCTAACAATTTCCTCAATCACCACAAGAACTCATCTGCTTTTCTTTTTTGTATTTGTATATTAAACACAACAGATGAATAGTTTTTGTTAAATTTTGTTTGAGAATATTTATTTTGGTTTGTTTTGTAGCATATCAACCTCAATGGGTTATTTAATGCCGACAATTTTTATTACTCGTAATATTCTTTTTTTATCAAAAATGTATTGCTGGTAATAATTTTTTCCTCAAAAATTTATTGCTGATAATATTTTTTTTTTTTTTACAAAGTATTTCTGGTGTTAAAATCTATTTTTTACACTTTCATATTGAGTATTTCTGGTAATGTGTTTTTCCCTTGAAAAATCTATTTTTGGTAATATTTTTCTTCATAAACCTATTGCTGGTAAGAATTTTTCCTTCAAAATTATATTGATGGTAATAACTCTTTCTTCAGAAAGGTATTGCTGGTAAAAAAATTTTTCTCAAAAATGTATTTCTGGTAATAATTTTTCCTTCAGAAAAAAAAAAAAAAAAAAAAAAATTAGTACCTGCTGGTATATTTATTTTGGTTTTTGCAGGGTTTACTATGAATTTGCCTATCAAACTGGACCTCCTATTAAGTTTTATAAAATTGAATTATCTTTTTGTTCTTAATATTCATGACAGAGCAGAGATTGGCAACCTTTTGCTAAAACTTAGGGTTTTAAAATACAACATTTGCAAATCTGTTGGTGTGGGAGGGGGAAGAATGGCCATTGATCCCTCCCCATCCAGCTTTGCGTTTCATTGAAACTTGGAGTTAAGGTAAGCTGTACATTCACCAGTGATCATGAGAATGAAAGCAGACAAACATTTGCTGCCATGTGTGAGTATAATTTCACTCTACCTAAAACTCATCCAAAAGGCTCTCGTTCTCTCTCTCTCTCTATTTTCCAACCTATCCAGTCTGTAATTTTTTTTTCCCTACTCCTCAGTCTGTTTAACTATTGTAACACATTTATTTTTGTTGTAATCATTCTAACTTAACTTATAATCCTGTTTGTTGGTTTAGTTGGAAATCCCTCTTCGAAAGAAAAAGAAAAAAAAAAATGAATGTCTTTGGTTACAAGCAAAAGTGTCTCATCAGTATTCTCATGATCTAGTTGGCTGAATTTCTTACTAGATAAAATGTCCGAACATGGAATTGTTTAGCCGTTTCTTTCTCCTGTTGTTTTTAATTTTATTGAAAGCAAGTCTCCCAAGCCCACTGTTGGCAGTGGGGGGAGGAATGGACGTTAACCCCTTGCGTCCTAGTGGCTTCCTGCTTTGCTGTGGGTGAAACGCTTACAAAAAAAAAAAAAAAATGTAAAATTGTTGATGTCCTGCTCTGGAGATGATCCAATAGCAATCTCCAAAGGTCATATAGTTCACAATACAAGGCCAAAGCATCCTCTCGGGATTCTATTCCCCAAGTAACAATTCTGGGATATGAAGGGAATACAAACAATTTAGGAGGTTTGTAAAATTGTCAAAAAATGTTGTGCTAGACAATTTTTCTTGCTAGAAACTAACTTAAACATTTATAAATTCATCTATGCATTGTATATTGTGACATCTGGTCTGATGCTTCTGCTATGTACTTAGAGATTATAGATAAAACACAAAGAAGAATCTGCAATGTTAGTGGTCCCTACCTGGCATCTCAACTTCAGTCATTTTCCACATTTTTCTGATGTATCTTCTCTGTACCTTTTCAATAAATATTTTCATGTTAATTGTTCTGAGTCTATGAATTTAAGTGCAGTACTATATTGGCTGCAAGGTCTCATCATTTTACAGATGATGTAAATAGATGCATCTTAGTAGCTTTATTGCCTTGCTTGTGATGAAATGATTATACCCACTTGCCAAAAAACAAAAGCTCATAACAAAGGAACGCTGTTTTACTATTAATTTGATAAAGTTAATGGGGTACTGATAATATTGTGTAATGAAGATTAACAATATCATGTCATGTTGACCCAGATCATAAGTGCCCTAAGAAAGAAAGGTTTATTCTCTCATTTGCATTTCCCCCATTATTATATCCATGATATAACACCTTATTTCATAGAATAGCTGAAACAAAAGGACTGACAAAAATGCTTGATTCTCAAAGAGTCTTATAGCAATAAATCACACACAAAATTGTATACACATATTTACATTTGTCCCATGCAGAGAAAATATAACATATATACAATAACAGTATGAAAAGAGAACAAAAGGATAGGGTCTTACTTATAATAAGTCCCAACAGGAGTTGCAGCTGCCAGAGATTCTTCTGTGTTTCTGGAGAAGCCATATCTAGGATTCCAGATTTGAGTGGGCCAGATTTATCTGCTATGTCACTATCAAGAACATTCCACAAACAGGAAACAGTGAGTCCTGGGTTTTTCCCAACATAATAACTGCAAGATAGAGATATCTTCCATATCTGGTGAAGATATATCTTGATAGGAAAACTGTGTAATAGTCTTGCAAACTACACCATATGGCAGTGGTGGTGGTGGGGGGATTTAGTTCAGGCCTGGACTAAAAAAAAAGCAAGTGCTCAGTTTGACTCCTCAAAGCCAATCGACTGACCAGTTTTGTAGCACTATGAAGTGACTTCATCTCAAGAAAAGGAAGATAATCACCTTTTGTATCTCTACAAAGTCATTCTCTTTATATATTATAAAAAAGGAGATATAAAAATACAATTAAAATCTAAAAATAAATTTTATGGAAATATTCTTGAAACCATTTTAAACATGAAGTAGACCTGCCATTAATAAGTTATTATTACTCACATTGATTTTAAAATCCAAAGGTCCTATAATCTTCCAATAACATTGAGTGTTGAGAGGATAGGAAACGGGGAAATTTGGACTTGTAATCACACCTGATTCATCAGTCAAGATTCCACCACAATCTGTAATATCAAAAATTTGATCTAGGTATATAATTTGTATATATATATATATATATATATATATATATATATATATATATATGTATGTATGTATATTTTTTTTTTATATATAAGGGTGCTTTATTTTAAATCTTTTCAAAAGAGCTTTTTAATACGAATAAAAAATAACACTTGTTTTACCTTCACATTTACATTGCTGTTTCATGTTGAGCATATTTCAAAATGGGGGATATTTCTTTAATAATGTTCCTGAGATTTATTGTTTTCAAGTTCTTAACAAGGAGTGTCAGGATGCTGACAGTTTGAAATGATTTTATCGAAGAGAAACTACAAATTATAGAATTTAATAGCGTGTATAATTTGATGAAAGAAATTACATTGTTTCAAACTGTTGACACATCCATTTTAAAGAATGTGCAAAGAAACAATAAATTTTGGGAATGCCATTAAAAACATTCACCCATTTGGAAAATTGTCAAATAGGAAACAGTAGTGTAAATAGGTGAATAAGACAAAAATGTCATATGTACAATGAAATGAGAGAAATATTTATGTATGCAAAACCAATAAACTCTGACCGATATTAGGTTGGTTGGTTGGGTTTAATGGCATATAAACCAATGTGGGTCATTTAATGCCAAATTAAGGTGTATATATATATATATATATATATATATATATATATATATATATACCTATACATATATTAAATATATAGCTGGCAACATTTTTACCAAAAAACGTATAGCTGGCAACATTTTTACCAAAAAACGTATAGCTGGCAACATTTTTACCAAAAAACGTATAGCTGGCAACATTTTTACCAAAAAACGTATAGCTGGCAACATTATTGTTTCAGAAACACATAGCTGGCAACATTATTGTTTCAGAAACACATAGCTGGCAACATTATTGTTTCAGAAACACATAGCTGGCAACATTATTGTTTCAGAAACACATAGCTGGCAACATTATTGTTTCAGAAACACATAGCTGGCAACATTATTGTTTCAGAAACACATAGCTGGCAACATTATTGTTTCAGAAACACATAGCTGGTAACATTATTGTTTCAGAAACACATAGCTGGCAACATTATTGTTTTCCAAAAAATGTATAGCTGGCACTTTATTGTTTCAAAAACGCATACCTGGCAATAATTATTTTTCCAAAAAAACATAGCTGGCAATATTATTGTTTCAAGCAACATTATTTTTCTGAAAACATTATCTGAAGTCTTGTTGTTGGATGTAGTTTATCGTCATACCCAGGACGCAAAACGTATAGCTGGCAACATTATTGTTTCAAAAACGTATAGCTGGCAATAATTATTTTTCCAAAAAAACGTATAGCTGGCAACATAATTTCTTCCAAAAAATATATAGCTGGCAACATTTTTCCGAAAACATTATGTGAGGCCTTGTTGTTGGACGTAGTTTACCCAGGACACGGATGTAGTTTATCGTCATACCCAGGACGCTGACCAATATTAGTTATTTAGTTAATTTTATAAATCTGTTTGCTTGTACATTACTGAAAACCAATAAATCAATAATAACACAAACTTTAATCTGAAAAAGAAGGATGTAATAAAACACTTGGTCAAGGTTTTTTTTGTTCCGTTTTTTTTTGTGGCATATCTACCTCAAAAATTTTATTGCTGGTATTAAAACCTATTTTTACACTTTCATAGTGTTTTAGTCCCCAGTTTGGGGGTTAACTATTTTCCCATAGTTAAAACCCTTTTTTTGTATAGTGTTGGCAAAAAATTCTTTCTGTTTTTGTTGCTAGATGGCATTAAGAGAATTTAGTTTTTATCATATTCAAAAAAGATCACTTGATTATACTGTAACAGCTGTCAAATCTGAGTGCATTTATTTTATATATTTATATTGGGTTGGTCAAATAATTCTTTCTGTTTTCATTGTTAGATGGCATTAGGTGAATTTAGTCTTAAATACAATCAAAATGATCCATTTTGATTGTATTGTGACAGCTCTCACATATGCACATTTTTTAAATTTCTCAAAGTTTATGTATTTTTGTTTATTGATGTATTATATTCTTCAGTTCCATCAGTTAAAACTATGATATGTCATGCTACTTCCACAGAGTCAAATCACCTATATTTCCTGCATGTTCCAAATATAAAATAGTTTTATTCAAGTATCATTTTCCCAAGAACTGCTACTTTATGGAACAGACTCCTACATGGATGCTTTTTTAAAGACTACAATCTTTAAATTCTTCAATGATCAATCAATATCTAGGGTTTTCATAATCTTCACTTTTTACCAACTAACTCTTCTTTCATTCACATAACAGTAACCTTCTAACTTGAGTGGTTCTCAAGCCATGTATTAGGATACATTTTAGTATTATAAGAATTTGAAAATGTCAAAAAATTAACAAAATTTCAGCATATTTTTTTTAATTTTAGGAAAGGTAAAATTAACTCAAATATTAAAAATTATGCAGTTTCTAGAGAAAATCTGGTGATGGTTTAAATGTATTACAAGTGGTTTAGAATATTTTGAAATTTTTTGCAGAAAATACTATTCTTAAAAGAGTGCTCAATACAGAGTAGAGCAAATATATTTATGTGAAAATTATAATATAAATATGTTATAAAATCACTACAAAAAGAGCCATTTTGTTTCAACACTTCTGGTGTCTTATCAAGTGATGATGTTGAATGTAGAATAAAGAGTTTTAAAAGGTTCAAATCAATCACCCCCCCCCCCCCGCTAAGAGAAACGCTGTTACATAAGCTGGAATGATCGCAATCAAAATACAAGTATACGAGGATTCAAAAAACTGAGCAATGAACTAAGGTTATAATAATTATTTAATGCTTTAATGTTGGGGTTAGACTAAAACAGAATTCATTATAATTAATATTAAATTATATGATAAAATTTGAAATTAAAAATTACTTTAATTTTTAATTTAAAAACCCCAGTCCTTAGAAAAAAAACCTAGTCCTTGAAAAAAAAAAAAAAAAAAAAGAAAAAGCCAACAACGAGCATGGAAACACAACTAGAGAGCCAAGCTGGGCTGGGAGCCACAGCATGAGATGTAAATATAGATTGTTAAGGGCACCTCGGGGCAGTGTAATGGTCAGCAAGCTTATCTCACTAGAACAATTATGACTGAGTAGTGAATTCGATCCTCACTGGGTACCCCCATACTTTCAGCTTTGTGCCACATCTAAGCTGCACTTGGAAAATCACTATATAGATCACTTGTGGGCTAGAGGTCTAAAGAAGAACGATTTATGAATTATTTTTATATTTAAAAATCTTTAAAAGCTAGAGGCACCAAGCACATGGCTTCCATGTTGAAGTCAAATCCTTGTCATTTGATATTTTAAACTTGATATTAAATTTCTTAATCTTCAATAAGGCAAGGATAAACCTTTTCTCTTTGCTTTCCTTAAGGCATAACATATAAGGCCTATCATTCAAAAAGTTACCAAAACACATCAAGTCCATGTTTCACACAAGTATGTCTAAAGAAATATTAACGTTTTAAAAATAAATGGTTATTTCAGGAGACTTATTTTCAAATGTCATGACTTATATTCCTTATTAAAATTGAAATTGAATCCCAGAATTTTAATTATTCTACAAGTGCACCCTGAATTAAAAAAAAAAAAAAAAAAAAAAAAATCTAATCCTATTAAAAAAAAGGTGTTCTCTACTCCTTTCCCTTTTGCCTTCTTTGATTTTTAAATCAGTTATTATTGGTCTCTCTGAAAAGAAAAATAGCAGATTCTTTACAAAACCATTTCAATGAAAACTACTGCTTAAATAGACGATATAATGTCTTTAAAATAAATGCTTATTTCAGGAGACTTCTTCATTATTTTCCTATTTTCAAATATCATGACTAATTTTTCCTTATTAAAATTGAAAGTGCACCCCAGAGATTTAGTTATTCTACAATATAAGAAAAGATTAAGAAATGCTGTTTTAGTGAATGAAAAACTGATACTTTTAATTAAGATACTGTCTTGTTGAAAGCTTACCTTTTGAGGTGTATGTAATGGCTAAATTTTTATTCCCAGCAGACACACGCCTTGCACTGTAAAATATGAACAGTGATGGGCTTGATGACATAATCCATTTTGACTTTGGATTCGAACAAATGCGGGCTATGCGTTTTCCTGTTTGATCCACTCCTAAAAGGATACAAAATATTTGTCACAATCTTTACAAAAAAAAAAAAAAAAAAAAAATTTAATATTAGGTTGGTGCAAAAATAATATTGTTTTTTGACGTATTTTTAACGTCTAAAAACGACATTATTTTTGCACCAACCTAATACATTTTCTTTTTTTTTTAAATTATTTGACATCAAACAAGATGATAAAGACACATTTATTGAGAAAGTACAATAAAAGAAGCTGATAATTGATACTGCACTTAAATATTTGAACTCAGTTGATGGAAAAGCAAGAAACTGGAAGAGAGAGTGCTTTAGGTAAAAAGTGTGAGAAAAATCATTATCTGTCTATATTTCTGAGACAAGTTATTGTAACCAAGAACATATGACTCAATGGGTAAAAGCAATCCAGTAACTTGACCTAAAGATTTGTGAACAAAAAAAAACTTTAGACACTGATGTCCCCAAGGACACATGGCCCAGCCAATAAAAGCATTGGTTGAATTAACCCAATGACTTGATCCTGGCCATGTCAGAGGTGAACAAAAACTTGGAGAGTTGAGTTACTAAAGGGAAATTAATTGTATGGCTTAACAACGCTGATTTTGAGCATCCAGTTATCGTACTTTTCAAAGAATAACATCCCTCATGTCTTTCTAAATTTACTGCTTTTTATTGGATACCCTATATAAATAGGCATTTGGCTACATTTATGAGATGAGGTATTATAACTATTTATATTGTTCAGACTGTTGTCCTCATCTTTGTTGCCATATTCACAATGTTTTGGCTATTGTACACTCCAGCCTTCTTCCATACATTGGAATTTCAAACCGAACCCTTTATTTCATCCAATGCGGTAGATAACTGAAACAGATATCCAGAAAAGGCATGGCACGTGGAACTAGAACAATCTACTCCGGTGACTGAAATAAAGTGCCTGGTTCAAAATTCCAATGTATATCATTGGAAGAACGCTGGTATGTACAACGGCCAAAATATCATGAATATGGCAATAAAGATGAGGACAATAGTCCAAACAATGTAAATAGTGTAAGAGATTATAAGAATAGAATTTCTGGTTATATCTAGCAATTTCAACAGTGGCAATTATTTAGGAAATTCAAAGACTATTACGTTTCATACAACTTGTATAAAAGAAAAAAATAACATGGAGGAAATACTAGTTAAAAATGATGATCCTCTTGAGCTTGAGGAAAAGAAAAAAAAGTCACACAGAGCAAGATCAGGTGAATAGGGAGTTTGCTCCAGTACAGCAATGTTCTTCTCAGCCAGGAACTGCTGTAGGTTCAGGGCATTGTGAGCAGGTGCATTGTTGTAATGAAGCAGGTATATGATTTGTCCTGCCACAATTCTCGCCTCTTCTAAAGCACTAAGCAAAACAAACACTACAGGATCTCTTTGATCTGGTTGATCATCTGGCCTTGCAGCAAAAAGTCACTGTGAATGATTCCTCTCCCATCAAAAAATGCAGTAAAGCCACTTAGACACAAGAGCTTGCAGGGTGCGGAAGAATTAAGAACAGAGACATTACTCTTTTCTCTTTCTGCTCATTAGTAATCAGAAGGACAGTAGATATTACATCTAAATTTTTGTAGATTAAATTGGCTAGAAGGGGGTTCCACAGGTGATAAGTGTGAGAAAAAAAAAGTTAGCAGAGAACTTGTGGTTATGTCTAGCAAGCTCAATTGTGAATTGATGAGATCTTGATGCCAATCTAGTACAGTGCTTAAATTCAAAAAGTCTAGGCACCATAGCGAACAGCTCATCTGAACAATTACTATAAAAGTATTTATAGAAAAGGCACAGAGAGGCAACCTTACAGTGATATGTGTTTGTGTATATATATATATATAATTTATTTTTGGTTATTAAAGCAAAAACTTGTTAAAAATCACTACACAATTACAGCTATGTTTCAACACTACAAATGTGTCCCCTCAGGTGATGGTAAACCACTGGTAAGTGAATGTTTAATTTAAAAAAAGCATAATACTTCCTCTTTTTTCTCAACCCCCCCCCCCCCACCAAAAAAAAAAACAATTAAAAATAGGTTTGTGTGCTTTACCAGTTAAATGTGACCTATTATAAAGTCAAACTCACTGAAAATAATTTTTTAATTATATAGGTCATGACACGAAGTTGTTTAGATATAAATCCTTGCTGTTGGATGCAGATTATCATCTTACCAAGTA
The DNA here is from genome assembly GCA_963932145.1 of Acanthosepion lycidas. Classification (NCBI taxonomy): domain Eukaryota; kingdom Metazoa; phylum Mollusca; class Cephalopoda; order Sepiida; family Sepiidae; genus Acanthosepion; species Acanthosepion lycidas. The sequence goes on along the minus strand of OZ010608.1, from coordinate 23,997,626 downwards.
TGCTACAAGGTAGGGAAATGATACAACAAAATTAAAATTTTGTATTTTTGTAGAGGCACAATGGAGTAATGGATTTTGGTTTGGATTAAGAAATAGGTTCAAATTCTAGCTGAGTTCATTACTTTCACTTATGAGAAAAGTATGAATACACTTCTCCCCCTCAGCTATGGGTAAATAGTAGGATGGTCTATAGCCCTATTTTAGTAACCAGTCTAAGCAAAGGACAACTCTGAATTCAAAATCCAAAGGCAGAGTGTACAAAGATCCACACCATATTCTGTGGTCAGCTGTCAGTCAAGAGCTTAGATAGAAGATGGAGGTTGCCAAGATATTGGAAAGTCCACTGAAAGGAACATGAGGAAGTAGAATGAAAGTGTTTTTTTTCTGCCCTCAGGTCACCCTTGCCTGATGACAGAAGCAATTGAGTGTCTGATGACATTTTTTTTTTTAAAAAAAGCTTTTGGCATTTTCTTTTTAATGAATGAAAAAAGAATATATATAAAATAAAATAAATAAAAATAATAAAATATCCTATGTTTTTACCTTCATAAATATGGAGCATTTTCCAATAACAATAATGGTTCATCTCTAAATTGCTGAGATCAATAACGGTTGTCATATTGGCTCTGATTGGAGGTTGGATCAACCACGAACACTGGATTAAGTTGGAAAGACTGTTATTCATAGGAGGATGAAAGGTAATGTTGCCAGATACTGACGTGAGCAGACCACCACACACTAGAAAGAGAAAGACATGATTTTAATACACAGAAACAAGTACAGTCCCATAACCAAATATCCAGAGGTTTTGAGGAGCATAGAACCAAATATTAATTGCTGTTGTTTCCCCAGCCAACCCTGACCCTGGGTGGCAGCACCTGTTAGTTTTGATTTGGTTTGGTTTGGTTTGGTTTACGGCATATCAACCTCAATGGGTCATTTAATGCCGACAACTTTTTTTTTTTCTGGTAATATTTTTGTTTTGTCAAAAATCTATTTCTGGACGCCCCATTGCAGGGGGTCTTACTCCTCTTTTGAGGTGCAGTCAACGTATTCTACAGCCCCAGCCAACTGGGTGGTACCTGTTAGACTCCCAGCTATTGGGTCTTCACACGATGAAAGTATAAAAAAAAATTTTTATAATAAAAATACTAGCAAAACATTTTTGAAAAATATATTACCAGCAATACATTTGACTCTCCTCTCTTTACAAAAATAAGTCACTGAAACCTGATCTACAAACTAATTTCTTAAAAGAATACATATTCTATTCATACAAACCTTTCCTAAAATTCCTCTCAGCATTAAATAACGCATTCAGATTGAAATACCATAAAACAAAATAAACCAAACCAATCTAAACCAAAGAATACATATTCTATTCATACGAATCTATCCTAAAAATCTTGTTGGCATTAAATAACCCATTGAGGTTGATATGCCGTAAAACAAAATAAACCAAACCAAAAGGAAAACCAAAAAGTATTAAAAGAAATTTTGATGTAGAACTTACAGACATGACGTTACCTGTGATGTTTGTGGTGGGTTTTTGCTTCAGTGAAGCAGAAAAATGTCGTGACACATGAAGTCATCGTACCAGAGCACTGACCAACTACGAAATGGCATTATATATTAACAATTCATGTTACAATTGTGGAAAATATGCAAGTCAACTGGTGTGACCTAAAGACATTTAAACATTAAAAAAAAATATACCTAATGACAATAAAATGTGCATCTTATGTCTGCCAACTTTTAAAACATTTGTCCAATTTAAAGATTTTAAAGTACAGGTTGACAATCCCATATCTGAAAACCTTTAAATGCTGCATTACCATTTAAAGTTCAATGATAATTTTTCTGCTGCCACTTCATTGAAAAACAATTTGATGTATGTAGGTCCTTACTGGCTGTACAAACTATTTTTATTTCATGGGTGGCTTTCACTAGATTTTTTAATTAATTTTAATTATTTACAAGTTATAAAAATTGTTATTGTACAAAAAAAAAATTTGTTGCAAAAACTCACATAAAAAAATTGCAATAATGAAAACTTGGAAATACAAAATTTCAAGATTATGGTTGCAGATCCAGCCCAGAATGTTTTTAATTTGCTCTTGGAGTTGGCCTGATTCCAAAATAGTATGATATGCCGGGATAAGTCTTCTAGGAGTAAGTTGAAAACACTAACAATTTTATTTTGAAACACGTCATTTGATAATAGGAATTATTCTATTTGAATATGAACTATTGAAAGTTAGAGAGAGTTGTGTCCCTTTAAGTGGTTTTATCAGTTGAAACCAACAGAGGAATCGCAATAATGAAAACTTGGGAATCCAAAATTTCAGGATTGAGGGTCCAGATTCGACAGGGAATGTTTTTAATTTGCTCACGGAGTCAGCCTTATTCCAAAATGGTATATATTGGCTGCAGCCACTAAGAGAAAAACTTAAAAAAAAAAAAAATGGGACATATTTACACACTGCCATTCACATTTATTATCTATATAATATAAAAATTGGAATTGATTTTGTATCTTGTCTCTTGAAAAAGGACACAGTGTTCAAAAACTCCAATTTATAACATCTTTTTAATTATGCTTCAATTTGGTCAAAAGACCTACTAATATACAATAAATTTTATTATTTTTTATATTTTTTATCTCTTGAATTTCCTTCACCAGCCTAATATATATATATATATTTTCAAACATGCTTGGTGAATAATATTGACAAGTTCTGTCTATCCAATTTTTCATTAACTTTTTCAAATTTCTGAAATATTTGATTTACATAATCAGTAAATTTACCAAAGTTTTTTTTTTTTTTCCTCAGGAGTACTTTCAAATGTTGCTATATTCTTTTTCATATTTGCAAGGATTTTTGCTGCCAAAACACACACTATATATATATATATATATATATATATATATATATATGTGTGTGTGTGTGTGTGCGCGCGCATATTGATGACTCTAGTTATGATTATGAAGGTACTGAAGCTCAGAAAACTCACTCTGATAGTTCTGATAAGAAAAGAACTCCCAAATTAGTTCGTGATGGCCTCAGACTCAACATGGAGGCCTACATCAAGTGCTTTGAAGGGGTTGTGCTGCTCTGGGTAAAGAGGGTGGCTGCTGGAAGATCATATGTCTGACAACAGTATTCTGCACTATGCATAAGAACCAAATATGGCTGTCAGACAATTTCTGCAACCACATCAAACCTTAGATCTGGCCACCTAACACCCCAGACTGCAACCTCCTGCTAGTAAAAGACCAACAGTACTCCTTGTAACACCAAAGATGAACTGAAAGCAAAGATTATGGTAGTATTAACCAACTTAAACAAGGAAGCCATCCAGAAGAATTGCAGGAAATTGTGAAGTTGTCTGGAGGTAATAGTTGAAGCCAATGGTAATTTTATTTATTAAATTTACTCTTTAGTATTTCATAATATTTTTGTGTCATTTTGGTAAATGTATCTGTTAAAATGAGATGTCAGTGTTGTTTTCATTTTTGTATAGTCTCAGTGAAAATTTATCTATTGCATCATATATATATATATATATATATATATATATATACACACACAGTGTAACCCGGATATAAGAGAGATTTTCTCTGGTCTCAAATTAGAGCCTGTGTTAATGTATATAAAATATACCAAACCCGGATATAAGAGACTTCTTCTCCGGTCCTGACAACTCTCTTATATCCGGGTTACACTGTGTGTGTGTGTGTGTGTATATATATATATTATATATATATATATATATATTTTCAAACTTTGAAAAAGTGAACGACCATACCCCAAAAGAAAACAACAAAACACCACAACTACACTGACCACCACACAACCAATGCAAACACAAAACAGACCAAATAAGTACACCAACAGACAACCAGCAGCACCACAACCAACAATAACAACACCGCCACCATCAACGATAGCTAGAACCTCAAAACAAACGCACACACAAAACAAACCACTAACTTACGCGGACATCCTTAGGGTGCCGTACAAACATACACAAACCAAATCACAGCAGCCCTTCTACAGAACGCATAACCCCATTAGACATCCCAGACCACCTAGATTAGCCCCTAATAGACAATCAACAATAAACACACTCAACCTTAAAAAAAACGGAATAAGCCCCCAACCAGGACACCTGGATGGGGGTATAGCATCCCTAATAGGAGATATGATGCAAGCTTTCGAGCTTTTACAAAAGAACTTTGCCATGCTTGCAAATTCAAACTTGACCCATACGGGCGAGTTATAAATTTGAGTAACAATAAATTTTCGCTCAATACATTCAGGGTATTAAATAAGGGACTAAGCTTTTGCCCTAGTCCCCCAAGGTTTGATAAAGACACCTTGGCAAAGGACCTGAAATCCTTCTTCAGAAGAATACGGTTAAAAGCCCACTACGGGGAAAATGATCATACACCTTCCATACTTGAGACATTAAAAGAGAAGGACACTACCTACACCCCCAAAAACACAGACATTTGAACTAGCCGTAGCAAATGACATAAAGAAAACAACAGCACGTAAGCTGCCACGTGACAATATTACTGAAGGGGAACGTATAGCCCTCGATACGCTGACACATAGAGATGACCTAATCATAACACAGGCTGACAAAGGGGGTGCGACAGTGATCTGGGGAATCGAAGAATACATTAAAGAGGCCAACAAACAGCTAGCCAACAAAGAAACCTATAAAAGCATACCTACAGATCCCCTTCCAGAACACCAAAAAGAATTAACTAGTTCACTAAACATAATGCTTCGCAACAATCTAATCGACAAGGAAACATACACAGCACTTACACCCACAAACATTACACCTGCTTGTTTCTATCTCCTTCCTAAAATACACAAAAGCAACAACCCAGGAAGGCCGGTTATTTCATCGTTCAACTGCCACACGACAAAAATTTCCAAATACATAGATCATTACATACAACCGCTAGCTAAGGAAGTAAAATCATACATCAGAGACACAACAGATCTACTGAACAAAATTAATCACATACAAACAGTACCAGAGAAAGCTACTCTAGTGACTATGGACGTTAGGTCACTCTATTCAAACATTAAAAACATCGAAGGGCTAACCGCCCTTCAGGAAGCACTTACTAAAAGAAGAAAACAAGACCCCCCCACAGAAGTCATCATAAAACTCATGGAGCATGTCCTTACATTGAATACTTTCAACTTCAATGGAGCACACTACCTTCAAATAAGAGGTTGTGCCATGGGCACCATAGCAGCTCCATCATATGCTACAATATTCATGGGAAAATTTGAGGAGACCCATATCTATCCAATCATTGGTAGTGACTGCCTATTCTATACAAGATATATCGATGATATATTCTTTGTATACACGGGTAGTGATGACAAACTTACCCAATTCCTTATGACCCTAAACACAGTGCACGACTCAATTAAGTTTGACTATGAAAAATCCACAACATCAGTAACATTTTTAGACACCCGCATTTACATAGATGAAAACAGGAAACTACAAACGACACTACACACTAAAATCACCGACACCCACAACTATCTACACTTTAAGTCTTCCCACCCTAAACACCTCAAAGAGAACCTTCCCTATTTACAAGCACTTAGAAGGATATGTTCCAAAAATGAAGAATTAAATAAACACATTGAAAATCTGGAGCATCAATTCACAACACGTGGCTATAAACAACACCTAATCAGGGAACAAATAAATAAAGCAATTTCCACACCTAGAGAAGACACCCTAATGTACAAGATTAAAAATAAATCTAGCCGCATCCCTCTAGTAACCACTTTCAACCCCACTCTGCCTCCACTATCCCAAATAATCAAACGTCACTGGGAAATACTACATCTCAAACCAGACCTAAAAAAACTGTTTAAGGAACCTGGCCTTCTTGCATATCGTAGACCTAAGAACCTAAAAGAAATCATAGGTAGTAACCACATTTCAGGGGACAAGGTAATCCGTAATAAACTAAGAACAAAAACAACAGGATTTTCCCAACCATGCAACAACAAAAGAAGTTTATGTTGCAACCATGTTGAAAACACGAATTCATTCACTAGCTCAGTCACTAAATCTACTTTCAAAATCTACCACGATTCTAACTGTAGAAGTCATAACATAATTTACCTCCTAGAATGCACACTATGCCAGAAACAATATGTAGGAAAATCTGAATGGCCCTTTCACTACAGAATTAACAATTATCGTAAACGAATTAAGTCGACTCCCCATGAAAAATTGTTACCTGTAGAACAACATTTCTGCCTGGAAAAACACGATATCAAAACCCATGCCAAATTCACTATAATTGAGAGAATAGAAAAGTTCAGAGCAGATAACATTAGAAAGATTTTAGAGTCGCATGAAAATAAGTGGATACAACGTCTAAAAACAAAATATCCATCTGGGCTAAATCACAAATTTAACAATATATAGATTAAATCAACAAATAAAAAAAACTACCCACATTTCTCACCCACACAAGACAGACAGGCTTACGGAGGTGTGGAGGCCTCACACTTATACACTCACCCACACGAATAGACACACTTACACACATCATACGCACTCACTCCCTAATGAGCCAAATGATATCACACACCCACAGCAATACACACGCTTACACATATCATACTCACTCACTCCCTAAGAACCAAATAACACACACAAACAAACACTAAACAGAGACACATCCCCTCACCAAGTCCAATAAAACTGTCAAACTGACCAGAGAATTCATAGCAGCATCCAGCTCTTATCTCAAATAACAACTTAAAAGAGACTGTTTGACCAACACAAGGAATGTTAAAAGATTCATGTTAAAAAGATAAAAAAAATAAAAAAACAAATGAAAACTACAGACAAAAGTTCATTTTCTCCATGAAGACATTCATTTCTGTAGTTTAGTGCTAGCAGCAAGCAGAAATATTTCTCCTCCTGATGATGGCCATTTTGGCCAAAACTAGTTGAGGAATCTAAATGGAATAATAATAAAAAAATGAAAGAATATTAATCTACAACCCAGTGTGTCTGAGGATTTTAATTTTTTAATTTTTATTGTTCAAAATATATATATATATATATATATATATATATATATATATATATATATATATATATATATATAAAGTGTGTATGTGTGTGTGTGTGTTTGAACAATATAAAAATATTGAGAAATTAAAAAATTAAAATTTTCAGACACTGGGTTGAATATTAATTTTTTGTTTTATTATTTCAATTAGATTCCTTGACTAGTTTTGGCCAGCATGACCATCATCATCAGAAAAAAAATTCTGCTTGTTAGCAGCAGTGAACAACAGGAATGAATGACTTTCTGAAGAAAATGAACTGTAGTTTTCATTTGTTTTTTTTTATCATTAATTTTGGTCTATATATATATATATATATATATATATATATATATATATATATATATATATATATATATAATCCAAATGTAAAAAAGAATATAAATTCAAATGTTCATAACATTAATTTAAAAATGTGCTAATACAAGAGTAGAGCAATAAATATTTATTATAAACTGTTACGTTGAAACATACAAGTTACCACAAAGGTTACCATTAAAGTGGTATGTTTGCATGTTCCAATGTAACAGTTTATTGTGGCTTCCCTCTGTCTTTTTTATAATTACTTTCATGGCAACTGCTTCGATGAGCTACTTTCACTGGTTCCTAAACTGCATGAATTTAACCGTGCTACTTAGATTGGCATCTCGGTCCCACCCTTTCACTGTTGAAATGGCTAAATGTAGCCATCTCTTCTACACCAACAGCCTCTTACCTCGCAGATCCCGTCAGTGGAACTCCCTATCATTTGCTTCCCTGATAGCTATAATCTTCAACTATTCAAATGTAATGTCAACTGACATCTTCTGATGCCTTGATCTTGATCCCTGTCATTCTCTTTTATCCTTTCCCCAAACATTCCTCTTTACTCTTGTTCTCTGCGATACCTTGCATGTTTGTGGCACTCCTGCCTAGCTTGGGGTGATTTGCTTTAAAAAAAAAAAAAATTGGATATACAAGTCAACTCTGCACAGTGACTGGCAGTTTGACACCTTAAAGGATCAGCAGATGGTCTACTAATGCTTTAACTCTGATAATGAGCACTCTTCCCTTATAAATATGTGTGTACATGCTTGCGTGTAAGCATGCATATCTTTATAAAAATAGGATGATGTCAGGAAATTTTAAATTTGAAAAATTCTATAAAACAGGATTTTTATGGTTTGATTTGTTTTGTTTTATGTGCTATCAACCTCAATGGGTTATTAAATGCCAACAAAATTTTTATTGCTAGTAATAATTTTTCCTCAAAAAAAAATTAATGCTGCTATTAAAACTTATTTTTACACTTTCATAGTGTATTGTCCCAGTTTGCAAAGAGGTGCTACCTCCCGAGGTCAGGGTGGACCTGGGAACACCAGCAATTAAGAGGTGCTTTCACACTCCTCAAAACCTCCTCATCAGAGGCCTTGCTGTGGGATGTAGTTTATCATCATACCCAAGACTTTTTACAGATCTTAAATAGAAATATCATAAATTACCACCAATGTCAGTCAGAAATTTTATTTTGGTCAATTTATTAATCAAAGACGTCATTTATTTTACTCAAAAAATATTTAATAATCTCTTTTCTTGTGAATGTACTTAAATAAATATTAATGACATTAATAATTGATCAAACATTTATGAAGTGGAAAATTTAGATCAAAACCCTGACGTATTCATGTAATCTTATAAAATGTAAATATGTAGTAATATTTTTATATAATCAATACTTACAGCGTTCTTGATCAGAATTATAGGAAAATGAGACCTTCGTTGGAAGTCTACCAAAATTATGGTACACGATCGTCGCTTCATTACCATATAATTGCAGTGTTTCAGGAATATTACCACATAACGAGGGGTATCTCCACCAATAATCTGACCAAATATTAAAAACCTGGTAAAAAAACAATTTTGTATATTTTTAGCATTTAGAAATATTTATCTTATACAGAAAAGAAAAAGGGATAACAAGTAGAGAAATAAAAAAAAAAAAACAAGATTGTGAATATGAATTTTCCAATGGCTACCTTGGCAAAAGAGTAAGAGAGGCATTATATATATATATATATATATATATATATATAGAGACAGACAGAGAGACAGAGAGAGGTGGGCAAATCAAATAACTAGATATGATTTCCTATTATTATTTAAATTATTTATTGTCCAAACTTTGACATTTTGTGGTACATTAATTGTGAGTTCAATCCCTGTGCTAGTTAGTGGAAACAGCAATCTCTGAGCAGTCGTAAGAACAATCTACTCCCATAGATTAAATATAGAATAAAATTCAAAATTATCTGAAGGTTACTTGGATTGACAAACACCTGAAGAATACCAGAGGCCACAATAGCCAAAAAAATGTGATAAAAAAAAGAGAACATTAGCCTGATGTGTAAATAATGTAAATATACCTCAGATTTTTGCTTGACACTACCAAGAACAGTTGTTTACTTTCTATACAGATCAGACTGAAAACTGTCATAGCAACAAAAGGAACAAGTTTAATCATCCAAAAAAACTCATGAGAAGCAGCAGAATGGATGTGTCAAAACTGCAGTGTTATTGGTCTTGACCTGCAATCTCAGCTTCAGTCACTTTCCCACCACCATAACACAACTTCCTTGAACCTTTTCTACAAATACCCTTCATGGTAATCATTCTGATGAACTTTCCTCTATGGTATTAGGTTGGTGCAAAAATAATGACGTAATAATGTCGTTTTTTGACGTATTTTTAATGTCAAAAACGACATTACTACTTTGTGCACCAACCTATTAACTAGACTTTATGAATTTAAGCACACTACTACTTTGAAGGCAAGGTCTCATCATTTTACAGTTGAATAGGCTAGATGTAATCATAAGTTCTATGCTAACAGTTTCTTCTCTTGCACTTCTCAGTTGTGTAACTCTCTTCTGTCTTCTTCCTTCCTAGTTAACTTTGATCTTCAAAAATTTAAATGCAATATCAATCATTATCTTCTGTCTTCTTAATTGTTGTTCTATTTATTGCCTGCTCTCCTATATAATAAATGCAAATGTCAGTGTGTCACACTTTTTCAACTTTACTTCTAGAGGCATTTTGGAATTGGGCCAGCTGTGAGCAAATTAAAACATTTTAGGCCAGATCCACACCTGCAATCCTAAAATTTTGGATTCCCAATTTTTCATTACTGCCATTGTTTTCAGTGATTTGTTTTTTTGACAAATTTTTTGTGCAATAGCATTTTTTATAACTTGGGCATACGTTTGGGAATAATCAAAATTAATTACAAAATCCAGCGAAAGTCACCCATGAAATAAAAATTATTGTTTGTACAGAAAGTAAGGATCTACGTACATCAAATTGTCTTTAAATTAAGTGGAGGCAGAAGAATTATCGTTGAACTTTTAAAAGGTAAGCTGTAGTTTATTGTTTCCTATTGCATCTGTTCCTCCCTAGCTATTGTGACTAAGATCCAATTAAGAGCCCTCCACAGGATCTAACTTAAATGCCACGTGATAGGGTGGCTTTTAAGCTAGTAATAGTATATTTTTCTCTTATTCTCTAACACTCAGTAATCCTTGCATCTGAGTGGCTTTATTGCTTTACTTGGGGCGAAATGATTAAAAAGCTCTATTAGAATTGGAAAGTGAGCGTTGAATATATAGCAACAATACTCCATTTTGGGGGCCTAATCTGACTTTTTTTTTTTTTTAAAGAGGATGCAGAATAAAAGGAGTTATATACATTTTGCAACAAAATTAGCTGACCATTTTCATAGCATCATACATAAACTCTACTTGAATTCTGGAGTTTGAGTTGAGCCTCAATAAATATCCAAAGCATGGCATCTTATTGAGAATAGAACTGTCCTTTTTGACTGGATTGATTGATTTTTCTATGGCTTATCAATAGCTGGGGTGTGAAGAAGTGAATTCATACCTATTCAGAATTTGATAATCTAACAAGAAATTATAATGTAGATATAAAGTGGGGGTGGGTCAATTCTATGTTACAATCAATATATAAACTGATCCCTTACCTTCTGGTCATGGTAGTCTCAGTATATTTATACCCCAGAGAAAGTAAATAAATCTCAAAAAACCATCTGTGTGCAGCAAATCAGTATTTCATTGATTGATCTGTTTTTTTTTCTTAAAGTTTATCAACCTTTGCAGGTTAATTAAATTGTAAGAATTTTTTGTTTTTGTTTTAGATAATAATGATTTACTGAGACAAGTCCAACTAATTAATCCATACCTGGGGGAGAAGAGGTGGATTCATACATTTCCATTGCACTTAAGTCAAACCTGACTGGAATAGAAACTCAGCACTCAGATTTCTACTTCTGAGCTGTTATCTATTAAATCACCTGCACCCTTAAGCTTACACCACCTGATATTCCCAAACTGTCACTCATCTAGGTACTGACCTGGCTCAATGTTGCTTAACTTCAGTGACAGTACGAGAACAAGTGTTTCAATTTGATGTGCCTGTAAGAGTGGAGAAAACTTGGTGTCTGAATACTGATCAGACTGAAAGTTTTGCAATGGACTTTTTTTTTATACATAAAGTGAAATATCTATGCTTACAGGTCCTGGTTATAATGAATACATCAGTAAATGTAGAATAACTCACTGTGAGGTAACCACTTCCGCAAACAAGAGATTCTCGGTCAGTAAGATGGAGAGTTATACTTCGATCAGAGCGGACTCTAATCTTCCACTTGCATAGGCGGGGAATTTTGACGGTATCAGGATAACCAGGAGAGGAGATGGTTCCAAAGTTGTTTTCTAGAACAGCACCACATTCTGAAAGAAGAAAATTAGGAAATTATTGGTGTCGGAGAAAAAAAAAGAAGAAAACATCTTGACTTTCAGCTGCTCTATCTCCAAGTTGGTTTTGTTTTGTGCCCTATCTCCCCCTCCATGGGTAATTTAATGCTGAAATCTAAATATTTTGAACACAATTTGATGGGTTCAACTAAATATATTTTGAATACTATTGCATGCCTTCACCTACAGAAAAATGTATTGTTGGTAATTTTACTCTAAATTGCTATTGATGGTGATTTTACTACAGGGTACCAAGTAAAAAAAGCAGAAAATTTATTATCACGGTTTTATTTTTCAAGAATAAATAGCCTTGAATAAATTTCTTGAGTATTCATGACCTTTAATAATCATTTGACTCTTGCATAATTGCTTAACTGATTGGTTCTTTTATGATTTTGCTAGATTTTGTTACTCGTCATTTAAAGGTTATTTGCAGACAACTTTCGTCTGTCACTCTGCCCTTCTCGTATGACTAAAGAATTCTGATTTTGAGCATCAAGTTATCGTACTTTTTAAAGAATAACATCCAATGTGGGGATTGATGAACTGTGCAGAAATTCTTCCTGAATTTACTGCTTTTTATTGGACACCCTATATAAATAGGTATTTGGCTACATTTCTGAGATGAGGTATTATAACTATTTATATTGTTCAGACTGTTGTCCTCATCTTTGTTGCCATATTCACAATGTTTTGGCTATTGTACACTTCAGCCTTCTTCAGAACATATACATTGGAATTTCAAACCGAACCCTTTATTTCGTCCAATGGGGTAGATAACTGAAACTGAGATATCCAGAAAAGGCATGGCACATGGAACTAGAAAAATCTACTCCGGTGGAAGAAATAAAGTGTCTGGTTCAAAACTCCAATGTATATCATCTGAAGAAGGTCAGAAGGTAAAATGGCCGAAACATTATGAATATGACAATAAAGATGAGTACAACAGTCCAAATAGTGTAAATAGTTACAATGCCTCATCTCAGAAATATAGACTGTGAATATGACAATAAAGATGAGGACAACAGTCTGAACATTGTAAATAGTTTAAAGAGCTATTGTTGGTAATTTTACTGAAAAAAATGCATTTTCATACTTTTATAGCGTTTTTTTGTTTGGGAGTTCACTATTTGCCCATAACTGAGACCCTTACAAGAGAAACCACTCTAGTCTTTGTCAAGTCCCATCAGAAAATTATAGGCAGTAATAGTTCTTCATGACTTCTTGTCCTTTTTTTTTTCTCTACTGGAGTCCACAAGGGGGGGCCTGGTAAACTTTATAGGGCTACAAAAAATTTTGGGATAGGGTAAGGGCACAAATTCAGTGAAAGGGGCCACAGTGCTACAAGCCTGTAGTCCTCTATATTTTATTTCTAATAATAAAAATAATAAAAATGTTAATCTTGGATATGATGATGAACTGCATTCAGAAGCAAAGCCTCTGATTGGGAGATTGAAGGTTTTGAAGAGTGTGGAACCACCTCTTAATTGCTGCTGTTCTCAGGTTCACCATTCAAAATATATTTAGTTGAAGCCATAAAATTGGTCCGAAATATTTAGAATTCAGCATTAAAATAACCCATAGACGTCGATAAAAATCAACCAATCAAATCTAATAAACTTCAATTATGTCATTAAATAATTTTCAAGTGTCTTTTATATTACCGGTATGCATTTATGTAAAATTTATAAGCATAACTTTTTATTTTTTTATTTTGCAGAAATTTATTTTTTTGATTTGCTTTATTTTAGAGAAATTTTTAAATGTGTGCATTTATTTATGTGCAGAACTTTTTTGCTGAAATAAAAGTTCACTTCATTTAACTGGCTTGATTTTTAAAACAAGCAGTTTTGGAGTTTATATGGAAAAATATTACTGTTCATTTGTTCAGATAGCTGTAAAAAAAAAAGTAAATGGCTATCAAAGGTGGGCCATGAATAAAAAAAGGTTGAGAACCACTGCTCTAAGTAATACTTGCTTTATGACCTGTTTTTGTATTAATTGTTCTCCCATCCTTTTGCTCAAACTTAGATAATGTGCTGTTTTTTTCTTTGCTTCTCTTGTCTTCAGTCCATCTAGTGAGTTTAAATTCTTCAAGCCTTCTTTCTTCATTACATTCCCACCCCCATCCAAAAAACAAAATTTAGCTGCTACTTTTTGATTGTTAGCAAAAGTTTTTTGAAGTTCTTTAAACTCATAATATGCCTTTTGTTCTGGCTCTGTAGATGAGGAATCAAGAGGACATTAGATAACATTGCATTTAAACGTTTGAAACGTTGACTAGACCAGTGGTCGCCAACCTGTGGTCCACACACCACTGTTAGTCCATGCAAAACTTTTAATGGTCTGCAGAAAAACTGGGACATTATTTCAATTTTTATGAAACTTCAAATTTTCAATGTTTTATTTAAATAATTACACTATAACTTTGTTACTTTTAATGGGTGCATTTCATCTTAATGAAACAAAAGTTTTTCAATTATTATTATTATTATATAAATGTATTTACATTTTTTTCTAAATTCATATTAGTGGTCTGCCAAATTTAAAACTATACATTTAGTAGTTCATGAAGTTCAAAAAGTTAGCAACCGCTGGGCTAGACAGCATGAAGTCAGAAAAGATTTCTACAAGTGATAAGTTTTTTTTTTTTTTAAGCATTTCACTCCCAAGCAAGGTAGGATGCCACTAGCACACAAGGGGTTATAGAGAGTGGGAGCAAGAGTAAAGAGGCATGATATTGGAAAGGATGAAGAGAAGGACAGGGAATAGATCAAGGCATCTGAAGATGTCGATTGGCATTGCATTTGAATATTTGGAGATTATAGCTATCAGGGAAACAAGTAACAGGAAGAGAATTCCACAGATGGCAGGTGCAAGACATGAAGCTATTGGAGCAGAAGAGACAGCTACATTTAACAGTTTTGACAGTGAAAGGGTGAGATCAAGATGTCAGCCTAGTTGCACGTTTAAATCCATGCAGTCTAGGAACTAGCAAAAGTAGCTCGTCAGAGGAGTTACATGAAAGTTTTTGTAGAAAAGACAGAGGGAGGTGATGGCATATCTGTGAGAGAGCAACTGTAGACAAGATGCCAGATCAGGGACAATCACATTGCATATCTGTCTCTGGATTTTCTCTAGGACCTTAAGACAAACAGCGGGGGCACCAGACCATATATGCCAGCAGTATTCCATGCAAAGGTGAATGGTTGATTTATAAATTTGAAGGGTGGACTCCGGTGAGAAAAACTTTCTGGTGCAACACAGGGAATCAACTTTCCTTGTGGTAGATGAAGCAATTGATTCAATGTATTTGTTCCATCAGTATGAGAAAAGAAATTGTTAGTATAGAACTTATGGTTACATCATCTTGCCAATTCAACTGTGAATTGATAAGACCTTGTTACCTACCTAATACTGCACTTGCATCTACTTAAAGTCGAGGTAACATAGAGAAAGTTCATCGGAACAATAACCATAAAAGTATTTCTAGAAAAAGCTCAGGGAAGCTACATTACAATGATGAGAAAATGACTCAAGCTGAGATGTCAGTTCAGGACAAATAATATTGCTGATTCTTCTTTGGATTTTATCAAGAATCTCTAAATATACAGCAGGAGCACCAGACCATACATGGCAACAATACAAGTTCCTAAAATTCTTTCAGCAATGGCACAATTGTCACATGAAGTACAATACTTAATAAGGAGAGGTTTTTGAAAGTGACAGAAATCAGGTAAACTAACTTCCATTCAAAAGACCATTCCAAGAATAAAATCATCATGCCTCATATATGGTTAGATATTGTGTTTTATATAAGTGGCTATTTGTGATTTTAGTTGTTGTATATTTATTTTTACATATGAAACCTGGAGTTGATTTTAAACATGTCCAACTTATTATGCTTAATAAAGTCCCGTGCTTGGGTAATCTCCTCTTGTTATGTCAGATAAAAGTGTCAGTATATTTCGACATTTATGGACATAGAGTCTGTCTATATTTCTGAGATGAGGTATTACGTACAGTATTTACATTAGTCGGACTATTGTCCTCATCTTTGTCGCCACATTTGTCACAACGTTTCGGCCGTTTCAAGGACACATGGCACAGTGGATAAAGGCGTTGGTTAGATCCAGTGACAGACCCAAAGAGTGTGAGTTCAATACCTGGTTAAAGCAGTGGAGAACTTTCAGAGGGAAAATTAGCAGGAGATAACTGATAACTGACATCCATCAAACATGGCACGTGGAACTAGAACAGTCTACCCCAGTGATCAAAATAAAGGGTTCAGTTCAAAATTCCAACCACCTGAAGAAGGCCGGAGCGTACAACGGCCGAAACGTTGTGACAAATATGGCAACAAAGATGAGGACAATAGTCTGACTAATGTAAATATTTATGGATATATGGATATTAAAGGTGATTATCTCCCTTTGGTTGAGATGAAGTTACATGACAGCTACTTTGTGATGTCACTTCAAAGTGTGACGAATGTGGTCAGTCAGTCAGCTTCCAGAAATCAAACCAAGCAGTTGCATTTTTAGCACAGGTGAGACAAGGGGGCTCCTCTTAGATGCTAAATCTGCCTTCCCCGACCAGTTGACACATGGTTTAGCTTACAAAGCCTATGGCAATATATTTTCACCAGATATAGAAAATATGTCTGGCTTAGAATTTTCAATTTTGGAAAAACTTCCTGTTTGCAGAATATGTCCTTGAAAGTAGTTTAAATCTGGGATCTTAAATATTGCTACTCCAGAAACACAGAAGAATCTCCAGCAGTAGTTCCCATTGAGAATTATTATATGTAAAACTCTTTTCATTCTCTTTTCACACTGCTGTTGCAGTTATGCGTTATATTTTCACTGCATCGGACAAATGTAAATATGTGTACATAATTTTGTATTAGAATTAGCAGTATAAAACTCTGAGAACAAAGCATGCTTGTCATTCCTTTTCTTTCAGCTATTCAATCTGTGAAGTAAGGTGTTATTATATCATGGATATAATAATACCCATAATGTGGAGATATGCAAATTGGAGAATATTCCTTTCTTTCATAGCTCACTCATGACGTGATGATATTATCACCCATTACAGAGAACAGAAAGATTTGTATTTTTTTTCTTTATTCAATAGTCCATCATTTAATTTTTTTTTTTTTTTATTGGACTTGAATTATATGTTAAATATAGAATGCTGCAAAAAATTTATTTGGACCATCATTCCTTTTTGCAGATTGTTGTAACCTAGAAAGAGTTACTGAATGAGGAATAATCAAAATGGAGGTTGGAAATGAAATGATAATCTTTATAACATCAACAAAATACAATACTCGCCAGCAGCATGAAGTAGGTAAACCACTGCTAGTGGTGGACTACTTAGATAGCATATTGATATTTATTGTACAAAATACACAATTACGACACAAGGCCAAAAAGGGGAGGGGTTGAGGTTGGTCGTCACTATCTTATATCTAGCTAATCCAATTCACAACTCATTCACACATTACAATTTGCCCATTCACCATAAAAACTCATCAGTCACCAATCAATCCTGCATACACCCTAATACCACATCCTCTCAAGGGGGTCCTACTTAGCATATTACTCCAACTTACAATAGTGTCCAACATATTTATGAGGATTGGGACATACTCATTAGTGTTTATAGGTATGTTATATAACACTGATCAAGTTCAAAATTAAACATTGGCAAATTTTTATTTACCTTCTTTACTTTCTGTGAAATTCAACTTGAACCCTTGAAATACTCTGTTTCTGTTAGTTTTGAATGTGACGACAATATCATTTCCAGTTGACTGGATTCTACTTGGGATTGTAAAACCACAGCCACGGAACAAAACAATAGAATCTGGAAAAATAATAAAAAACAATGCATAAACAAATTTTTAAAAATGGATTATTTTTTGTATTTTTAAAAATCAAATATTTCCCTGTTATTTTTTCAGGGCTCCACCATCATTATTACTATAAATTTTATTACAAGTTTTATTCCATCTTATTATTGTTGCTTTTTATCCCAACACTCTGGCTCTATACACTCTTCATTATTACTATCATTTTATTAATAGTTTTATTCCATCATATTTTTGTTGCTTTTTATCCCAACACTCTGGCTCTATACACTCTTCATTATTACTATTATTTTATTGCTAGTTTTATTCCATCTTATTATTGTTACTTTTTATCCCAACACTCTGGCTCTATACACTCTTCATTATTACTATTATTTTATTGCTAGTTTTATTCCATCTTATTATTGTTGCTTTTTTATCCCAATACTCTGGCTCTATACACTCTTCATTATTACTATTATTTTATTACTCGTTTTATTCCATCTTATTATTGTTGCTTTTTATCCCAACACTCTGGCTCTATACACTCTTCATTATTACTAGTTTTATTCCATCTTATTGTTGCTTTTTATCTCAACACTCTGGCTCAATACACTCTTCAATATTACTATTATTTTATTTCTAGTTTTAATCCATCCTATTATTGTTGCTTTTTGTCCTAAAATTCTGGCTCTATACACTCTTCATTATTACTATTATTTTATTACTAGTTTTATTCCATTTTATTACTGTAATTTTTTGTGTGAAATGGTGATTATAGAGCATCATGTAGAAGTTTCTTCTCGTAATTGTACAGTTTGTATAAAGTTAGAGAGACCAGGATCTTTGCAGGTCTGTTCACAAATATCAATTGACTCGGCCATAAAATCGTCTAGCAGGTCCATGAGATACAACCGGACGTTGAGACATCTAAAACATCCTGCAGGGGCAAATAACTCAGTTGTAATACATAAACCAGAATTTGTATTTAATTGAGTAGTCATAAGTTCTTGTCAACAATGCCCATTGTTGACAAGAACTTATGTTTGATTCTCTGTGGTAGGATGTCTAGAGGTGGCACCATTATGCCACAAAGGCTAAAAAAAATGACCTTAGGAGCATTTACTTTCAATTATATTCAAAATTATCACTTTTGATCGTATTATGATAGCTGTCTTATCTGAGTGTATTTAATTTTATATTGGGTTGGTCAAAGAGTTCATATCATATATTCTTTATTTAATAAAGCAAGGAACTTTTTTGATTGTAAACACCAATGATGAAAGTTTTATACTTACTATTCAGCATGTTTTCCTTGATCTCCAGTAAGTCTGCTGTACAATTGGTTGAATCCTCGAGTTTGAAATCTAAGAAATCCAATAAAATGAAGTGATTCTCCCTGACACGAATGTTCCATTGACAATTCAGATTGTTTTCATAATTCATTGGATAATGTTCACTTTTGAGGATTCCAGTTTGGGCTACCAGTTTTCCACCACATTTTGCTTTAAAAGAAATGGAATGGTTTGGTTAATGATATCCAAGCCACTTATGTCTCAATAATGGTAAGTGCAACATTATAATATCCTTTGATGTTCTTAATTCTGTTCTTTTATAGATCTCTTTGCTTATTCATGTTTAGCTGCACGTCAATCACTATGGGTTATTTATTGCTAAAACCTAAATAGTTTGCATGCAATTTTATGTGTCCAACAACATATATTGTGTACATATATTTATATTTTCAGAATAAATGAAAATTTTATAGATGGTAAAATATGAACTCATCGAATAATGAGAAGAAATGAAAAAAAAGGCAGAAGCTGAGTGACATAATATTAGTTGTTGAAACTTCTGGATATAATATGTCTTTATATATATATATATATATATATATAATATAATATGTCTTTATATATATATATATATATATATTATAATATAATATATATATTATAATATGTCTATATATATATATATATATATATATATATATTATAATATATGTCTTTATATATATTATAATATAAAATGTCTTTATATATATATTATAATATAATATGTCTTTATATATATATTATAATATAATATGTCTTTATATATATATTATAATATAATATGTCTTTATATATATATTATAATATAATATGTCTTTATATATATATTATAATATAATATGTCTTTATATATATATTATAATATAATATGTCTTTATATATATATTATAAT
Organism: Acanthosepion lycidas; assembly: GCA_963932145.1. NCBI lineage: Eukaryota > Metazoa > Mollusca > Cephalopoda > Sepiida > Sepiidae > Acanthosepion > Acanthosepion lycidas. The sequence continues at coordinate 23,977,593 of OZ010608.1, read as the reverse complement.
ATAATATGTCTTTATATATATATTATAATATAATATGTCTTTATATATATATTATAATATAATATGTCTTTATATATATATTATAATATATGTCTTTATATATATATTATAATATATGTCTTTATATATATATTATAATATATGTCTTTATATATATATTATAATATATGTCTTTATATATATATTATAATATAATATGTCTTTATATATATATTATAATATAATATGTCTTTCTATATATATATATATATATATTATAATATAATATGTCTTTATATATATATATATATATATATATATATATTATAATATAATATGTCTTTATATATATTATAATATGTCTTTATATATATTATAATATGTCTTTATATATATTATAATATGTCTTTATATATATTATAATATGTCTTTATATATATTATATAATTCGCTCCAAAATGAAATGGAACTAATGTTTTTAATTTAATTACAAAATTAAATTTGAAGCTTTTATCTTCCATTTTTGAAACATGTTTATTACTGTGTAGTGAAAAAACATTTTAAATCAGTTTAGTTATAACATATATATATATATTTGGTTGGATTGGTGTCAGTTTGTGACCCTGGGTTTCATGCTTTTATCATTTGTGAGACAAACTGATTAATTTTTTAAAATTTTGGATTTATGTAGGTTGCATTTATTGGTGTTATTATGGAAGTGGGAGGGAAATCGTCATCGTGATGTCACTCATGCTAACAGAAACATACATGCATGGCCGTACACACATTGAGGTACGCAGACACACGTACACACACGCTCGCCCACCGGAGCTCACACAAACATAAACATATGTGGACAGTATGGGACTTGACATATGTATGCATATGTGTGTTGTTGTCTATATACATAGACATTTGATTGTTGAATTTCAATGATGGGATGTGTATCCATTTCTCTCTTGAATGTAGCCATGTCAACAATCACACCATTTCTCTATTCTTCCGCTGAATAATATTTCCTTGCACGCACGTATATACGTGTGGTGGGGTTATATATATATATATATATATATTTATATATATATATATATATATATATATATAATGTGAACATGGAAATTGGTGCTTTAAGCAATCACCAAACCAGTTATCTCTTAAATTTAAATATTTTGAAAACTAACAACATTTTACTTCTGTTCATAAATACTTGTTCAAAATAAAATTCTCCCAATTTCCTTTGATAAATTCCCTCAAAGGATGAAACAAATCAGCTAAGTTTTCCTTTATCTATATTGTCCTTTTACAGATATATTGTAGCTATATCTGAAATTATATATATATATATATATATATAAATAAAGGTAGCAAATCCTTTGGTATATAATCCAAGTGGATCCTAGTAATATAAAATATTAAAACTGATCCACAAAATGAGTTCAATATATTATTACAGAACAAATAATTAATAAACAATAAAATCTCGGATCATTCATATATATATATATATATATATATATATATATATGAATGAATGAATGATCTGAGGTGTTTTAGCTTGTAAATGAACAAACCAATACTCAAGGGACAAAAAAGGTCAAAAAAAAAAGAAAGAAGAACATGTACTTCTGGCAAAAATAATCAGTCTGGCTCTTTAGGTCTACTTATATGTGTGTGTGTGTGTGTGTGATAGGTGGAAAATTTTTGTGGCACTTTTCATTCATTAAGATTTTACTGGACTGAAACACATCACAAGAAATTTTCCAGTTTGTCATATTTTTCTACATATATGATAGAATAAAGAACAAATAGGAAACATTTAACAATCTAAATTTTTTTGCTTTTATTAAAGCTTCAGAGAATGGAGAAAAAATTCTGCTGTTTTTATTTTTGTGTTGTTTAATTTTAATTGGTTAAGAAGGCTTCACATGCATTTGACTTGTTAAGCAGCATTAGCATAATCTACAGTGTTCTGAACTCAAGGAGTGATGATACATCCTTTTGAAGCTCTAAAGGTGTTAACAGATTCCAAGCCTAACTGGAAAAAATATAAATATTGCTTTATGCATGTAAGTGTATCATAATTATAGTTTGCCTATGTGGAATGAAGATGATAAGGTATATTCATAAGTGTGTGTGTACACACGTGTTTAGTGGACATTTATGTTTGGTGGTTGTCCATTAATTTGCGGATGTTTTTATGTGAATACAGGTTGTGGTAAATAAACTTACATTAGATTCTTTAAGAATGAATTTGATATTTATAAAATCAAAATTATGGGCAGTTTTGTTCCTGTGTATTATGAACGAGTTTAAATGGTTATCATAGATCTCTTTTATGCTCATAGATACAGGCTTTTAGTTTTCTTGACATTTTATCGTGGTTAAGTAATGGATAGTTGCTTGGATTGTGGAACTGAAGAGCCAAGTTTGAATTCTTTTCAAATTCATTACATTTACTTACATGCTAATACTCTTGGGAAAGGTATGAATTGTCTTCTCCTTCCTCCAGTTATGGGTAAATAGCAGGACAGACTGGGTTCTGTAGCCTTGGATGGCAACTGGTCTACTGAAGAAAGAAATGGCAACCTACTGCAGGAAAAAATTTGCCTTATCAGTCATGTATCAAAAGATACATGATTGCCTAAGCGTGTATCACGCATGGCACATAACTGACTGATATTTCACCCATGTAAGTGTTTTTACATTGCAAGTAATTTATTTGATAAATCCAACCATCTGAAGTTGTGTTGGATTTATTTTTTTTAATTATATCTCTGTCTTGGAGGTGGTGGTAAAGACTAGTACCAGAGATAACTATTTTAATGCTAGAAAACAAACATAAAAAGTTTTAAAAAATCAAAAAAACTAGACACTACTGATAGTACTTCTAACATCAAGAACACAAAATTCATAATCCTACCCTTCAACACTATCTGCAAAATTTGAGATTAAATTTTTCCATAATGTCATTAATTTTCCTTATATACATGTGGTGTCCCCAAATATAAGAATAAAATATATAAAAAAAATTCAGATTAAAAGAAGGTATTTGCTTTCCTTGAAAATTCATCTCCTTTTCAATGTTTTTCTCTCAACTAATGAGAAGGCAACCTTCAAATAAAAAGATGAAGATATATGGAAGTTATGCATGGAGCCTCTCTTATTTTGGTAGATTTCTAGTCACAATAACTAAACTCTGAACCAATGAACTCCCATTTCAAAGCAGTTGTTCAGTCTTTTCTTTGATTCTGTTTGATTATTTTAAATTTTCTGATAAATCTTACTAAGACCCCTTTGTGCTTCCCCACTTATACATATATATCAGTCAGTTATGTGTGATACACACTTAGGAAATCATATATCTTTCCATACAGGAAAAATCTGCCATTTCAGCCATGTATCTGACTGATATGACAGATTTTTTTTCCTGCAGTAGGTTGCCATTTCTTTCTGCTGTAGACCAGTTGCCATCCAAGGCTATAGAACTTGATCTGTCCTGGGAGGATTGTTTGTTTGTTTGTTTGGGTTTTAGGGCATATCAACCACTGTGGATTATTTAATGCCAAATCCAGTTTATATGAATTTTAAATGCCTATTTTGTATGGAACATTTTTAGCAACCTAGAGCTTATTTGTTTGCACACTGCAAAGTAATCTTAGGTATTTTTGTTTAAGTCAAGAATTTCCATTTGATAAGGACAATTTATTTGCAAAATGATAAAAGGTAGGATATGTTGTTTATACATCAGTCTATATCTTTGATAAGAGACCAATTCCTTTTAGAAAATCCAATATATTTTTTGGTTCAGTTTTTGCAAATAATTTCTTCATGTTCTTCGTGTTATAGAATTTTCTACAGATGTGTGCGAGATTTGTACATTCTATTAGTATATGTTTTACAGAGTATTGTTTTCCACAGGAACATTTAGGAGGAGTTTCTTATTTTAGTATGAAAGAGTGAGTCAGTCTTGTGTGTTCAATGCGTAGTCAAACAGTGGTTGTTTGTTCTTTTCTTGTTTTAAGATTCAGTTGCCTTTCCTTTAGAATTGGTGCTATTTGATAGAGGTTATTGTTGGTATTTTTGTCCCATAGTTGTTGCCATTTTAGTGTTATTGTTGTCTTGATTTTATGTTTTAGGTCAGTGTATGGGATTTTGATGTTTTGGTCGGGTGTCATGTTGTCCTGGGAGGAGGAGAAGAGGATTCATACCTTTCCCAAAGGTATTAGCACATAAGTGAATGTAATGGATTCAACTGGAATTCAAACTCGGCTCTCCAATTCCTCAATCCAAGCCAATATCCATTACTCCACTATGTCTATAGATCAATATGTTCATAGCCTGACACATAATTATTAGTAGACTATAGATCTGAAATGTTAATTGTATAATGTCAAATCTATATAGTTAATAGAGAAATGATAGATTAAGTACATTGACAAGGAGCTTTTCCCCATAAGTCAACAGATACACTCACATAGGAACATCAATCAATGTCAGTTGCCTGAAAGTTATTTTATCAAAAGTTTTCTTCTTATAATATTCACTCTGTGTGATTAATGATTAATCGCATTGACAAAAATTGATGAAAAATATTTGTAATGCAAAGCAAATGCTTTTTTTCATCATTAAATTACAGACTTATTGATACATTCCTATTGTAAATTCATCACTCACAAAGCCATGTTTTTTTGAGTTTTTTTTTTAACTGTCAAGGCTCTTGCTACATAATTGCTATTTCTATGGAAGATGTTCTATGAGCTACATTTTTTAGCTCCACCAGTCCAGACCTTTATAGCTAAGAATCACTATGCCACAAACAGATGGATCAAATCATCCTCATTCCCTTCATATTCCACTCAAACTGCTTCTTTGTGTAATAGACTTCTGAGTGAACGCTTTCTTGATCACAACAATCTTAACCTTTTCAAATTTTGGCTAACCATTATCCTACATATCCTCATAATATGTACTTTTTACCTCTTAGATTTATACAACAATACTACCTTTGGTAGCTCTCAGATCTTATATTGGGGGAAAAATAACAAAATAGGACATAAAAGTACTCAAGAACAGTTTTCATGGTTTCTTTTTTTACAGATTATTTTTTTATGATTATTCAGGGTTTATAATCATTAATAATCTGATTTCTGGGTGCAAGTAGCTTTTACTTTGCTTTAAAATCAGTTTTTTCTTCTTTTAGCCAGATTTTTCATTCACATGCATCCCAAGTTTTAATTACCCATTGAATTCTGAGACTTGATCACATTCCAGATATTCTTGAACTTTTTTTTTGGTTTCAATGTTTTAGAATTTCTTGTATAATGGAACAAATCAGCAAGTACTCACCAATTGAGTATTTAAGCTTGAAACCCTTTGTTAAGTCATTTCCAGATGTTTGGAAGCGTATATACATGACATTGCCTTGAGAATAAATGGTACTAATATTTGGGTTTGTACCACAAACTGTTTTGATTAGAGGGGAATTTCTTGTACTGCCATCGTAGAACTGAAGGAAGTTTCGTCTACATCTGAAATAAAAGTATAAAAAAATTCACAAAATAATCCAAATGTTAAAGTAATGACCAATGCCAAAAATTGATTTACCTCCCTGACACCTATATTTTTACAAGGGGATAAATATTTAACTTCAGTGGCTTCTTTGACCATATTTTTGATGTTTTATCACCTTCAGAACTGTTCTAGGTCAAGTTTTCATAGTCTATGCCACTCCCTGGATGCATGTTGGTTGAAATCCAAAATCCATCCAGTAGTTTCTGAATCTCTAGTGGATAGATAAACTGACACTTCAGTTTATTAAATTATTATATATTCAGATTTATCAAAACTATTTCTGTATTTTACAGACTTTTCACAAATATTATTTCATGGACAACTTTTAGAAAATAATTCCATTCTATTAATATTATAATAATAATAACAATAATATATATTATGGAGTAAAATTTTTGTTTTTTTATAGACCTTTATACCAAAGCTTAATATAAAAATCACCATTATATTATTATTAATATTATTAATATATTATTATTATATTGGGTGAAATGATTATATAACATGGTGCAATAGATAAATTGTCTAAATTATGCAAAAAAGAAAAGAACACTGGCATCTCATTTTAACAGATATATTAGGTTGGTGCAAAAATAATGTTGTTTTCTCACATGTGAGAAAACGACATTATTTTTTTTTTGGTAAATATTAGGTTGGTGCAAAAATAAAAATATTTTGAAATACTGAAGAGCAAATTTAGTCAATAAAATCACCACTGACATCAACCATAGTCTCCAGACAACTTTAGAATCTCCTGCAACTCTTCTGGAGGGTCTCCTTATTTAAGTTGGTGAATGCTGCCATAATTCTTGCCTTCATTTCATCTTTGGTGTTAAAAGGAGTTTTGTTAGTTTCTCACTCAACTGTGCCCCACACATAATAATCAAGGTAGTTGCAGTCTAGGGAATTAGATAGCCAGATGTAAGGGGGTGATGTGGTTAAAGAAATTGTCTCACTGCCTTGACTAAGTTCTCTCCTGCTTGTTTGGCATGGTGCTGAGTCCTGTTGCCAGACACGGGGTCTCCCAGTAGCCACCCTCTCAACCCAAGGCAGTACTACCTCCTTAAGGCACTTAATGTACACCTGCATGTTGAGCACCAGTGGGAATGGAGGAATAATGTGATCACTTGAAAAACCATGATGTCGACTGGATCTATCATCCAACTCTTTCCAAATCCTCTGCACTGCTTTCAGACACCCAAACACTCTGAAATGTTTATATTGAAGCTTCTGCATGAATACCAAGCAGTACAGTATATTGTTTCCAAATTTCTGGCAGAGTGAAGTGTGCCATGGTGTGCTTTTTCTCACAGATTGTGCCCAACTGACCCTAATATACTGTGCAGTCAACAAAATAAAAAATAAATTTTGCTAAGTGTCATGATATTTTCATTTGCTCCTTTAAAAAGGTTGAGAAACACTGGACTATACTATAAAATCCAAAGAAAGGTCTGCAATATTATTGGTCCTAACCTAGTATGTTGTCCAGTCACTTTCCCATTAATCTTTCATGCCCTGTGCTTCTCTATAAATATTTTCATGACAATTGTTCTAATGACTTTCCTCCTTGGTACCACAGTGCTAGAATGGTAATTAGATATCATTGTTTTACAATTAAAATATTAGGTTGGTGCAAAAATAATAGAAGCAACTATAAGTCCTATTCTAATAGTTTCTTTTCTGACACTTCTCGCCTGTGGAATTCTTTTCCAGTTTCTTGACCAACCCTAACCACCCCCACCTAAGCCACTAACAATCTTAAAAAATTTAAATGCAACTTCCTTTGCCATCTTCTGTCTTCCTGAATCCTGTTTTTTATTTTTCTTTCTCCTCAGTAATGTTTTCTCATTTTCTTTCACTCTCAGTAACCCATTGCATCGTAGTGGCTTCATCACCTTGCTTAGGGTGAAATGATAAAAAGAAAAATACAAAACGTTTGTTTTTTGTTTTTATACATGACCTTTATCCCAGAGCTTAATTCAAGTACCCATTTAAAAATTACCTATAATTACAATATATATATATATATATATATATATATATATATATATAATGTATAGTGTGTGTGTGTGTGTGTGTGTACATATAAATACATATAGTTAAATTCCCAGAGGAATTCTGTAGACAAGACAGATTGGCATCAAATGACAATTGGAAAAATCTTACATTTTTGCCTTGAAAAAGTCGGAAGATGAAACACGTCGGCAAAATGTAAGATTTTTTCAAATTGTCACTTGATGCCATATATATATATATATATATATATATATATATATATATATATATATATATATAAGCAAATATATGTATATAGATCTGACAGTATGAAGAAAAATATACAGAAAAAAAAAACAAACAAAAATCCTAATATACAATTATGCTGTTTTAATGTTAATATAATGTCAATGTTGGATGTTTCGGTCTAATAGACCATCTTCATATATATATATATATATATATATATATATATATATATATATATATATATACATTGTATATTAGGATTTTTGTTTGTTTTTTTTCAGTATATTTTTCTTCATAATATATATATATATATATATATATATATATATATATATATGCATGCATGCATGCATACATACATACATACACACACACACCTGTATATTTGCTACACATGTTTCCAGTCTTGCGATCTTTATCAGACAAACAGTGGTTATTTCCATATATTATTAAAAGGAATTAATTTTCCTAATGTTTATTGTCTTTTGTGCATCTACTACACACAAAAGACAATCGTTGAACATTGGAAAACATGAGAAAAATTAATTCCTTTTAATAATATGTGGAAATAACCACTCTTTGCCTGAAGAAGGTTGCAAGACCGGAAATGTGTAACAAAAATATGGCAAATAAAATGTAATATATATATTTATAAGATCCACATTATAACCAAAAACGTTTACAGCTTCACTCTTCTTTTTAAAAGACATATATATGAGCTGTGATACAGCAAAACAGGCCTGTATGCAAATGAAATTATATAAATGCTATTCAGTTGTTCATGGTAGATTCTGGTTTGGTAATTAAAAATTTGGTATCAAATCTTCTCTTTTGAGTTTGTAAATTGAAAAGAAAGGAAACAATATCTAAGTGTAATGTCCCAAACTAATTTAACCACTTTGAGTTCGGTGGTGGATGAGCTTTCCACTAAAATGTAGCCCAGAAATGGATTATTATCAAGTGTTGATTAATTGTAATGATTCAAAACTAAAGGCAGAGGAAAAACTTGATAATAAGCACTGAAGTATTGCCTATATAGTGCTATAATATAACACATTACATTACTAAAATGATTATTAAACCACACAAATAAAAGCAATGTATCTTAACATACCTTCTATACGACTTGTATAAATCAACATCGTTCAAATCAATTTGCACACGTTGAAAACCAGGTGCACTGATTATCCACTCACACTCCACGTTATTTGCATATGGCTGAGGATAGTTAATCGATTGAATGTAACCACTTGGAATTGCATTGTTCAAGTAAATATTACCACCACAGTCCAAGCCTTTCTTCTGTATAATGAGTCTAACCGGAGGACCATAGTCTTTCCTTAGCCTGATGTACATAGAGGGGCCAACTGATTCAAAAGTCCGATTCCAATGACTGTAAGTCAAACAAAATCTTGAGCTAGAAGGTAACAACGGTGGTGAATAGTCTCTGCTTCCATCATTGATCTGAAAAATTAAAAATTTTGAATTTGAGAGAGGATGATTGTTTACAAAATATAAAATAATAAATATTATATTACAATTTTGGTTGATCATCTGTAAGTTAGCACACGTGTTACACCATGCCCATGCCATTACCACACATAATGTTTTCATTGCAAGGAATTGTGGGAGAAAAACCTATATAAGAAATGCTGTTTGATTTTAATGACAAAAAGAAAACCAGCATAAAAATAAGAAAGATTGATTCGTTTTTTCACAGCTTAACCTTTTGCAGGTCATTTAAAACCTGAAAATATTTTAAGAAATTTTTTTGAGATAATAATGATTTACTGATACAAGTCCTACTAATTAACTGATAGGTAGGGGAAGAAGAGATGGATTCATATCTTTCCCATTAGTATTTACATGTAAATGAATATAACAAACCCAATTGAAATTAAAACTCTGCTCTCTCTCATTAACAATTATGAGCTATTATTCATTACAATATCTCTACATCCAAGCTTACAGCACTTGGTATTCACAAGCAGACACCCATCGAAGTACTGACCAGGTTCAAAGTTGCTTAACTTTGGTGATTGTATAGAAACTGGTGTTTCAATGTGATATGGCTGTAAGGATTTAGGAAAAAGACAGAAATAGATTTTCTTTGGATCAATAAAAACCTTCTCTCCACAGAGATTGATTGGCAAGCCGAGAAGAAAAGGAAATAAATTTGCAAGCTGATGTGAAATCATTTTTGCACCAATAAAAACTTTGTTATCTGCTGAGCCAAGAAGAAAAGAAAATAGCAAGCCTATGTGAAATTGATATAAAACGAGGAGAAAAATTAAATTAATAAGACAAGAGTTCTTGAAGTCATGTGAAAGGTTTTGTTTCTGTTCATACGTCCAATATTGAAGTTTTAGCTAGTGTCAAATTACTCACCAATTATATTTTGAGCCTTAACCCAGCATGTGGTGCTTCAAAGAATTTTCTCTCAACAATTCAAGAAAGCTAATTATTTCAAACTAACTTTTTTCATGTATTTTTGAACATAAACAAACCATATTTCACTTTGGTGGGCAACAAATTTTTACATTTGGTTTAAACATTTTTGAATATTATTTTGTACCAGATCATTCAATCTGTGGTATGAACATTTCCTATTCCTGACAGTTCATTAAAACTACAGACTTTACAAAATTTTTTATTTATTTTTCTGAACCAAGCTACTGACATCATTTAAATTCATGAATAAATTCCTTATTTTGTTTTGTTAAAATTATCCTTGTGTTTCCTCATCATGATCATCCATCAATAATCTTTTTAGCATGGGTAAATCAAAAGTTCATTTTTAACCCTGAAGCCCCAAACCTCTCAACTGTATGAAGTTAAGCAAACCACTAAAATTGGCAACTAGGTTTCTGTTGAAATTGCTCAATGTGACCCTAAGTTCTATTCTAATAGATTCTTTTCCTTACATGTGGAATTATTTTTGACCTGCTTGCTTCTCTGCCACCTATGTTCTTCAAGAGTTTCAGTTGCTATTTTATGTCTTCCCAAAACCTGTTCTCTTATTGTTCTTTCTCCTTGCTAACGTCTTCTCATTCTCTTTCACTCCCAGTAATCCTTTGGGTCTTGCTTTGCATTATCACCTCAATTGAAGGAGTGAAATGATTACAAAGGACTCCTTTCTAAAAATGATAAAAATAAAATAATATTTTTGCATTCAGACAAATGTTGCACCTTCAGGAAGGTCTAGTAAAAGCTAAGCTACAAAAATTATTTCCAAAAAACTAATTTTTTAATAAGTAGACACATTTACTTAACTGATAACTGACATCCATTAAACATGGCACATGGAACTAGAACAGTTTACCTCAGTGAGCGAAATAATGGGTTTAGTTCGACATTCCAACCACCTGAAGAAGGCCGGAGCATACAACGGCTGAAACGTTGTAATAAATATGGTGTCAAAGATGAGGACAATAGTCCAAATAATGTACATAATACCTCATCTCAGAAATATAGACAGATATTTAAAGTCCAGATAATGCTTTAAAATATCAGAAATTAGTTTACACTGTTTTCTGAAAAGGGCCCTACTGCCCACTACTTCTAAAATTATTAAAAAAAAAAAAAATAATAATGAATGAAGATTTTTTATTTAATTTATTTATTTTTTTTTTTTTTTACAAGGGGACTCATTTACTTAAGTATTGCCTCTTCGACGTTTATCCTTTATGTATCTTTTAAATTGTTTTAGTGGTCCTGACTGACAATATAAAACATGCGGATTATTGTAAATTATTGTCTTAATGGAACCTCATCTGACACCTAGGCTTACCTGTAAGAAGTCGTCAGTACAGTTAATTTGATGGGAGTAAAACACAACCTTCACTTTAACCTTGTAATACGTTTGTGTTTGAACAACCCATGTACAATCAGAGAAGAATTTCTCGCTTTCTATAATCCAGAAAGTCTTAATGCGAACTGTCCCTCCACACACTGAAGAAAAAGATGAGAAAAAATTTTTACATCAAACATTTTGTCAAATAAATATTTTCTTTTTAGCTAACATTCAAACATAATAGCACTACAGAGTCACAAAGAACTCTACCAAAGAACAGAAACCATTTGAGGACTTTCACCTCAGCAACTATCAAAATGGATAGGACACATAACTTTAAAAGAAAATGATGACATAATCAAGATGTTGATGTTCCACATGACTTCAAATAAAAGGTTAGGAAGGAAACCACTATCAATACTGGAAAAAGCTGCTGGATTTGAGAAGCCTGTTTTCCTAAAAAAAATGTTTTAAGAGAAAGATTTTATAAATTTCAGTCAAAAGTAGTAGTGGCTGCTTGGTCAATGAATGCCAAATGTTTCCTTATAATGAAAACTGATATTACCGTTACTATTCAGTAACAATCTAAAAGGAAAATTGATTGATTGGTTATTTTGCAGGTTATTTACAGCCAGAAAAAGTTTTGAATTGTAAGAAACTTTAGCGATAATAATGATTTACTGATACTATTTAATCCATAGCTGAGGGAGAAGAAGAAATAGCTTCACACTTTTCCCAAGGGTATTTGCAAGTAATTGAATATAACAAACCTGTTTGAAATTGTAACTCAGCTCTCCAATTTCAATTCTGAGCCATTATCTATTAGACCAGATTGCATTGTGGAGGGTTTCTGTTTAAAATGGTTATGATGTAGGTTCCGCCATTAGGTCACGTAAAAAAGCAGCATATCACGATTAAAAAACGCTCGATTGTGACGAGGTGATGACAGATTACTATGGATGATCAAAATTGACAATTTTTGCAAAGTAATTGAACGCGGTTTTTCGTTTTTAACTAGTACTTTTTAAATATTAACATTTTTATTCAGCAATTATGTTTTATTTCATACTTTCTTAATTAGGTAATTATTTAAAGTTTTTTATTAAGTAGATAATTGTTTAAAATTTTTTAAGGATTATGTCATGTATACCTTTCCATACGTTTTTTTTTTTTCAATAAAATTTTTTTTTTAATTTTTTTAAAAATATTTGGGGTCAAACGATTGTTATGTGCTTTGCAAATTTCGATTTGTAAATTTACTTTTTCATTAACGTTATCATTGCATTACATGCTTGAAAGCAATAAAGAATTTTAAATGATTTTTGAAGTATTAAGAATGAAAAAAATTTGTAAAAAATACATTATCCATCAAAAAATTTTTATTTTTTCACAAAATAATGTCATTGGTATAACATATTTATAAAAACTGGTGAAAGCTTTTCTAATTAATTAATGTCATAGTTTTTTACATTTTATTTTTTTATAATTCAGAGCAGATTTTCTATGATATGGGGTACTGTTTTACAAAAAAAAAAAAAAAACTGGTGATTTACTTTCTACAAAGTATAACTAATAATACAAATCCGGTGCTTGAAGATTTAATTTCTCGAAATTTCATGAAAATATGTATGTGGGTGGATACATGTTAAAAAAAAAAATCTCTTTAACAAGATTTTCTAAAAAAAAAAAAAAAAAAAAAAAATTTCAAAAATAATTTCATTCATTTGTGAATAAGTTCTGAAAGTTTCATTAAAATCCGACAATTATTTGATTTTTGCAAGAATTTTTAAACTTAGGTATCGAAAATTTATGCCAAAAGTGGAGGTACCTATTATGATGAATGGGCCGCATGATATGGAATGAAAGAGGAAATGCTAAGAAATAAGGATAAGAGAAAGAAAAAGCCCAGATTGAAGTTTTCAGGGAATGCCCAATCAACTATTAGGTTGGTGCAAAAAATAATGACGTAATAATGTCGTTTTTTGACGTATTTTTTAAGGTCAAAAAACGACATTACGTCATTATTTTTGCACCAACCTAATAACATTTCTCTGGAAAAACTGAGGAATTTTCCCTTTATTTAGCAATATTCAATTCTGAGCCATTATCTATTAGACCAGATCTTAACTGTAAAAGGTCTGAACTGGTGGGTTTTCATTTGGTTCGGTTTGTTTTACAATATATCAACCTCAATGGGTTACTTAATGCCGACAAAATTTTTATTGCTGGTAATATTTTGTTTTTTTTCAAATATGTATTGTTAGTAATAATTTTTTTTACAGAGTATTTCTGGTATTAAAACCTATTTTTCATACTTTCATAGTGTTTTGACCCCTGTTTGTGGGTTAACTATTTGCCCATGGCTGGGACCCTAACAGGTGCTACCATCCCAGGTCAGGGTGGACCTGGGAATACCAGCAATTTAGAAGTGGTTCCATGTTCCTCAAAACCTCCTGATCAGACGTCTGAACTGGTGGGCCTAAAGGATGAAGCTATTCTGAACATTTGCCATAGAAAAAGCAATAGATTAACAAAAGGCAGGTAAATTTCTGTTTTCTCTCACAAGACTGCATAAACAATTCTTTTTAACCCTGTCAAGGTGGAAAAGTGGAATTGGGAAGCTTGCAGACCAAATATTGGCAGCAATGCTCTCCATCTTTGGTCTAATCTGACTCCTGTAAAGATTAAGCATAGCAGAAGGCATCAGGTTCTTTCTGGAGCAATTGAATGAGCCAAACATTTTTCCAACATCTTCATCAAAGGATCATATATTCTTCTGAAGATCTAGAGTGAAGACAAGTTTCAGTGGACATTCAAAGAATGAACCTTTGAGCACAATCATTTATTGTGACAGGGTAAAACTCAAAGTTTTATAACAAACAATGAAAAATGTAAAACCGACATTGGAAGGTTCATTGGAATAGCAAAAGATGATTCCTAAAAGCTAAACAAAGTATTAAGAGATAGGAAAATGTGATTAGAAATGAAGAATGCTGACCAACTTTCTCACAGATAAAAAGCAGACTAGAATAGATTGAAAATTAACGAGCCACATGGAGGCACGGTGGAGTAATGGATAAGCAGCTCAGATTGAGGAATTGGAGAGCCGAGTTCAAATTCCAATTGAATCCATTACATTCACTTACGTGCAAATACCATTCAGAAAGGTATGGATTCCCTTCTTTTCCCCCCAGCTATGGTTAAATAGCCAGACAGACTTGGTTCTGTAGCCTTGGATTGCAATTGGTCTACTGCAGAAAGAAATGGCAAACCATTGTGGGGGAAAAAAATCTCATCAGTCAGGTATCGAAAAATACATGATTGCCTAAACATGTATCATGCATGGTACGTAACTGACTAATGTAGTATGTCTGAAATTATTCTTACCACTTAAGCTGCAAATCTGATGCTTTTTGAAACACTGTCAGTGTTTATACTAAACAACAATTGAAGCAGTAAGCATAATTGTCCAAATGTTTGTATATTAACTAAAATACAACTAGGGTGGTACCTGAATATGCCCATCTACTCAGGTGGCTAGCCAATCCCTACTGCACATGCCTGCTCAGGATCATTTCTGTTTGTTCAATACCCACAGGGACAACCTGTAGTTTATACTGCAACTATGCTGAGCGGACTTTAGTTACAGTTTTGTGGTTGGCAGTCTGAACAAGGCCAGTATACATAAACCCTCAGTCACGATGACTTGTGACTGTGCTAACACAACAATCAATGGCTCCCAAATAGTTCCATCTACCCAGTTTTACTCAAAGCTTGGGTCAGCTTGTGGTATGGTTTTCAAACACTTTCCAAAGGTGCTGCACACTAGGATATAACTAAAATATTACTAAAATACTAATTTTACTATTCTTAATAAAGCATCTCATCTACATTTCTGAATAGAACAGCATTTAGAGAAAATAGAGAATTAACTCTCAATTTTTTTTTTCATCATTACACTCCAAGCAAGGCTAGCTGAGTATGAAAGGATAAAGAATGGGAATGATAAACGGAGAGGAATCAAGAAGACAGTAGATAACGATTGACATTGCATTTAAATTTTTGAAGATCAAAGTTGGCTGGAAAGCATGGAGCCAGAATAGAGTTCTACAAATGAGAATGAGAATGTTACATCTAGCCATTTTAAGTGTAAAATGAGACCTTGCTGATGATCTAGTATTGCACTTAAATTCATAAAATCTTGATACCACAGTGGAAAGTTCATCAGAACAATTACCATGAAAGTAAAACAAAAGACGCAGGAAAGCTACATTATGGCGATGAGAAAGTGACTGAACTCAAGATGTTTGGTACAATAACATTGTTATTATAACATCTAAGATAGATTCTGGAGAGAAAAATTGTCTAATATGAAACTGTAAACAAGTTTTCTTAGCAACAGTGTATGTTCAGCCAAGAAGGCACAACAAATCACTATCTTAGAGGTTAGCATCTGCCATGCTGATTGATGGAAGGGAGGATGGAGTCTCTCAGATGATTAATAGAAGGAGTTGAAAGTACATGAAAGAATCTTCTAGAAACAGAAGAGACAATTCCCTTGCCATTGAAATATTTTCCTGGAAATAAACACAAAGGCCAGGTATGTGTGTCTTAGAAGAATCTTTTTGACAAAGAGTAAACAAAAAATTCCTTGGTAGCAATAGAAGATTGATTTGTTGGGTTTTACGGTATGTCAACCTCTGATTAATTATTAATTATTGCCAGATCCACTTAATTATTATTTTTACTATTTATTTAATTTTTATCAAGGTTAAGTTGTGTTTAAAAGTTGCGTTTCAAGGTTGTATTGTATTTAAATAGTTTGTAGATATAATCTGATTTTTAATTTTTTTAACTTTATAATTTATTGTATAGTAGCAAAGAATTCCTCAATGATTCGATCCATTCAAACTTCCTGGGTATGACGGTAAACTACATCCGCGTCCTGGGTATGACGATAAACTACATCCACGTCCTGGGTACGATGATAAACTGCATCCAACAGCAAGGTCTCAGATAATGTTTTCAGAAAAATAATGTTGCCAGCTCTAAGTTTTTGAAACAATAATGTTGCCAGCTCTAAGTTTTTTTTGTAAAAAAGGTAATGTTGCCAGCTATACGTTTTTTTTAAACAATAATGTTGCCAGCTATACATTTTTTTATTCCATACAAAATAGGCATTTAAAATTCATATAAACTGGATTTGGCATTAAATAATCCACAGTGGTTGATCTGCCATAAAACCCAAACAAACAAACAAATCGATCCATTCAAAGTCCAAGACTTTATTTTTGTTCTGGTTAAATAGTGGTTTGGATCTGGGATCTATTGTACAGTCATATGCAGGGTTGAGATGACAAGATTTCAGTTTAAGATAATATTGAGCATCTAGCTTGTCTCTCCTCAGCTTCAGGTGCTTTGTTAGCTTCCAGATACAGGCTCTCCACTTGAGAAGTATGGAAGGCCCCAAGTGTAAGTATCAGTTCTTCATGGTGTATTCTATCCAGTGTTCTCAAATATCATTGTTTGACTGATCCATAGACGATGCAGCCATAATCCAACTTGGAACATGCTAATGTTCTGTAGAGTTTCAGTAATGTTTGTTGACTATCTACCCATTCACTATGGGCCACTACACACAAAAGCTGTAGGGCCTTGTTACATTTTATTCTTAGCTTTTTGATGTGTGATATAAAGGATAGATTTCTGTTATAAGTTACTCCTAGGAACTTGTATTTCTTAATGAATGGTATCTCTGTATCTTCTAGTTTTAGCACCAGGTCATTGTGTAGATTACATCGTTAGCAAAAGTGAACACATTTTCTTTTTGTGATTTTTAAAACCATTTAACGTTGTCTATTTTGTTCATGCATTGTTGCAACTGTCTTTCCATAATATGCATATATTTTGAGCAATGACATATAAAATCATCTACAAATTGTGAGCAGTCAACCCCAGGCATTGAATCAGTTTCTTATGTTGACAGGTCACTTCCCTGTGCGATTCTTTCTTGATTTTTAAGATTAGATAAGATGAATCTTATGCATACTTTGAAGTTTCTTTCTGCTCAGAAATTTTTAATAAAGACTGGCAATCTGCCTCTCAGACCAAGTTTAGGAATATCCTTCATAATCCCATGCTTCCAGGTAGTGTCATATGCTTTCTTTAGGTCAAAGACGATAGCATTTAGATGGTCTTTTCTAATGTTACCTTCTCTTATAAAGGTTTCCAATCTTATCAGATGATTGACTGTACTCATTTTTTTTTTTTTTTTCCTGAAGCTACACTGGAATTTTGTTTTAATTTAATTTTTTTCCAGGAACTAGGTCAGTCTCTTTTTAATCATTTGTTCCATTGCTTTGCAAAGGCAACCGGTTAGAAATATCGGTCTATAGTTTTGTGGGGTCTGCATGATCTTTTCCCAGTTTTGGAATCGGGATAATTGTTGTTTGCATCCAGGTTTTTGGAAATTCTCCATTTATCCAGATTTTATTGAATACATGTAATAGGTGTTCTAGGCATTCTTGTGGGAGGTACTTGATGAATTCCTAGCATATTCCATCAAGACCCTCTGCTGCATTATGGGACATTTCAATGGACTCCCTGGGTTCTGTCATAGTAAGAGGTTGGTTGTAATGTTCAATGTTATTTCATGAGAAGTTGAGTTTAGCCTTTTCCACCTTCTGTTTGATATTTTAGAATCTCAGATTTCCATCTGTCTTAGAGTTTTCTGAGTAGATTTCAGCGAATAGATTGGCTATTTCTATCTTGCTAGTTATTTTATTCTTGCTTTGTGGGGAGGGTTTGGGTTTTTTTCCCCCTGATATTTTCCTTACTGTTTCTGAAATGTTTTTTTTGTTTGTTTTTGAGTAAGAGTTGAGGTTGTTTATGTATTTTTTCCAACACTATTCTCTTTTTGTTTCTTTAATTGTCTTGTGAATCCATGCTCTGAGGTGTTTAAACTTGATTAGATTGTGTGTGGTTGGCATACTGCTGAATTTTCATAGGACCACTTGCCGAAGTACAATCACCTTCATTTGTCCTTTTGGGATGCATTCTGCCACTATGGCGTTAAGTGTTTATATAAAGTGATCCTCATCATCATCATGTGTATCCTTGATTAGCCAATTTTTTACATTCACTTTCATAGTTTAACTTCATTTCTTTCATCATATTTTCCTTGTCAGTGTAGTAACATTAGTAATAGTAGTAGTAATAGACTAAATAGTCCTAAATTTCTTAGATGAATCATTGTAATTATTAATTTTTTGCTACTTAATTTTTAAATTCTCCTTGGGATACAAAATTCTATTATTGCTATTAAAACAGACATAATGCATGGAATTAAGAAAATTATAAAAATAAAATGTTTAATTATAGTGAATGATAAGTAAATAAACTAAAATTTTTACTCCTTGTCTGTGATTGCAAATATGGTAGGTTTTTGTTTTAAACAATAAAGAGAAATTAAATGTCAGAATTTTTTAGATGAACAATGACAACAGTCTGGTGGATTATGGTATTAGTTTGTGAATTTCATCACATAGTTCGTTCTGGATATGATGATAAACTACATCTGGCAGCAAGGTTTCCTACTGGGAGATTGGGGATTTTAAGGAGCATGGAGGCACCTCTTAGTTGCTGTTGTTTCCAGGTCTACCCTTACCAGGGGTGGTAGCATCTTTTAGAGTCCCATCTATGGGCAAATAGTGAAACCCCAAACAAAAATCAACAGTACATTTTCATAATGAAATTACCATTGTAAAATAAAATGACAGTGCAACATTAAATTTTACTATAAAAATACATTTTTATAGTAAAATTACCAACAATACATTTTATGATCTACAAAATGTATATCTAAAAAACATACTTTTACTCTGAAAGTATAAAATGATGTACAAAATAACTGTAGTTGAAAGCATAAAACTACATACCAGATTATTTACATTATTCGGGCTATTGTCCTCATCTTTGTCGCCATATTTATCACGTTTCGGCCATTGTATGCTCCAGCCTTCTTCCGGTGGTTGGAATGTACAATGGCCAAAACGTTGTGATAAATATGGTGACAAAGATGAGGACAATAGTCCGAATAATGTAAATGTACATAATACCTCATCTCAGAAATATAGACAGATACATACCAGATATTTACATTTCGACATGAAATAACCCAAAGAGGTTAAAATGCCGCTAACCAAATAACCAACATGAAAAAACTCTTTCATGACATTAATCTATATAGTATCATACAATTTTCGAAAGAAATCAAACATTATTCCAAAATATAACTTAATTAAATAACCCATAGAGGTATCGATACGCCGCAAAACAAAATCAACCAACCATTCAAACAACCAACATGAAATGACCCCTCTCATGACATTAATCCATATTAATGTCCTACAATTTCTTAAAGAAATCAAACTGTATTCCAAAATAGAACATCAACAAAACTTCAACATAAAACACACATATCACCGCTTCTAGCAATTATGTCCACACATGCAAACGTGTATATGCACAAATGAGTATAATCTACCATGTATTCAATTGTGAAAACAGAATAACATTTTTATTACTTCAAAGCTCCCCAAGAAAATTAAATTTTGGCATTAAGTGACCATAAGGTGATGATATGCTGTTAAACAAACCAAATTATCATACAGCAACTGTAAATTTGTAGTAGTATGTTTGGGTAAATATTAGTCACCATTATGTTGCAAGAATCAGCTTTAGATAGTAAATATTTATAGGTCACTGGAAAATTTATCCCAGAAATAATATTGGCAGACTCAATGCGAGTCCAGGTTTGGTTTGTTTTACGACATATCAACCTCAATGGGTTATTTAATGCCGACAAAATTTTTATTGCTGGTAATATTTTTTTCAAACATGTACTAGTAGTAATATTTTTCCTTCAAAAATCTATTTCTGATAATATTTTTTTTTCAGAAAGTATTGCTGGTAAAATATTTTTTGCCTAAAACGTATTACTGATAATAATGTATTGCTGTTAATAATTTTTTTTTACAAAGTATTTCAGGTATTATGACCTATTTTTACACTTTCATAGTGTTTTAACCCCAGTTTGGGGGCTAACTATTTGCCCATAGCTGGGACCCTAACAGGTGCTACCACCTTGGGTCAGGGTGGATCTGGGAACACCACCAATTAAGAGATGGTTCCACGCTCCTCAAAACCTCCTGATCAGAGGCCTTGCTGTTGGATGTAATTTATCATCTTACCCAGGACGCGAATATAGTTGTCATACCCAGAATGGGTGGGTCAAGGTAAAAACGAGAACCACATAACAATACAACAATGTATGTATTTACAAAAGGATTTACAGGTGTAGACAACTGTAATGAATGAAAAAAAACATTTAAACAAGTTATAAGAATGTGTGTGTGTGTGTGTGTGCGTGTGTGTGAGAGAGAGAGAGAATACAAAGAGTCAAGTGAGAGAAAACCATAAAATGTAATGAATGAAAAAAACATTTAAACAAGTTATAAGAATGTGTGTGTGTGTACATAACAAGTGTGTGTGTGTGTACATAACGTGTGTGTGTGTGTGAGAGAGAGAGAGAGAGAGAGAGAATACAAAAAGAGTCAAGTGAGAGAAAACCATAAAATGAATGTGTCCCAGTTGAGGACATTTTACCCACATGCAACTACATCTGAAAGCAAGAGTTGAAAAGGGCTAAAAGAAACTGAGTGAGAATAGCATTGCCTATTTATAGGCTTAAAGAGCACAGCGTGCAGTTTCTTCCAGTCAAATGCATGAGGCTTAAAAATTACCCTTTCAGCCAGATTGTTACCCACATGTGAAAAACAAAACAATTTCAAGCAGTAAACCAGATTTTACTTCTCGGTTCTAACCTACTGCTATAAGTGAGCAAAGTAGAAATGAGCCACAGGTCTTTCTGTTTCTTCTCAGAGTCCTGCTTTGTTTCTTCTGTGTGTCTTTTCATGGAATGGTCAGTTTTATAGATAAAAATGTTCTTTGTCTTGTCATCTTTGTCCAAAAAAGTAATTTATCTTCCTTCCATGACTTTCTCTTAGTTTGAGCCTCTTGCTCTGTACTTTGATATTTACTTCACTTATTGATAACCATCGGTCAAAAGTAAATGTTCTATATTGAGCTATATGACAGGTCTGGCTGTTTTCAATTTAAGAAGACTTCATCTGATTCATAATGCTACATAAGTGTGATAACCAACAAGTTCAATCCTTGTGCTGAGAAAAGTAGTTTTAAACTCAATGGAAATGGGGCAAGCAGTAGCTGAACAGCACTAAATAAGAACTAGATAAGATATCCCTGGACGTGGACAGTGGAACAAGAACAACTGATGCCCACAGATTAAATATACAGTTCAGTTTTAAATTCTCTGAAGGTTATGATGAAGGCCAATAGATACAATGGCAGAAAGGTGGTGATAATAACAACAAAGATGGGGACAATAGTTCAATTGTAATTATTGTAAACACATTTCATTCAACAGTAAGGATAGAGATAACAGCTTTAAATGAAGCATTGTAATTATTAATATTTAACTACATTTTTCTCTGATCGTAGTTATTATATTGTCACATCATAGAAAAGAAATACAATCACTTACATCTTTTGAAAGTTGCTGCAAATCCTTGACCACTGACTGAGCTGTCAGACTTAAATCTTATATAGAATTGATTTCTTTGAGAGAGAACATGTTTACCAGAATCTTGATTCAAACCACACAATGTGTAATAAAATCCAGATGAACCTGAAAAATCAAGGTTTATAAAAAAGTGTAAACAAAAGCAAAATATATCCTTAACGTAATGTTATGGTAATTTACACATGCAAACATATAAATAGGAGCAGGTACTGCCTTTTGGAGAGGGAAGTTTCCCGCAGTTAGCTCTGGCAGTCAGAGCGAACATTCTTGCTCTAACACTCTCGTTTGTATTACTGTTTCTGTTAATATATTTGTTTAACTCAATTCCTTTCTTGTGTCTTTATTTCTGGCCCTAACAAGGCCATAACAATTGGAAAGTGATTTTAATATGAAAATGCTTTGGAAAGTGATTTTATTATGAAAATGCATTGGAAAGGGATTTTATTATGAAAATGCACTGGAAAGTGATTTTATTATGAAAATGCATTGGAAAGTGATTTTATTATGAAAATGCACTGGAAAGTGATTTTAATATGAAAATGCACTGGAAAGTGATTTTAATATGAAAATGCACTGGAAAGTGATTTTAATATGAAAATGCATTGGAAAGTGATTTTATTATGAAAATGCATTGGAAAGTGATTTTATTAGGAAAATGCATTGGAAAGTGATTATATTAGGAAAATGCATTGGAAAGTGATTTTAATATGAAAATGCACTGGAAAGTGATTTTATTATGAAAATGCATTGGAAAGTGATTTTATTATGAAAATGCATTGGAAAGTGATTTTATTAGGAAAATGCATTGGAAAGTGATTATATTAGGAAAATGCATTGGAAAGTGATTTTAATATGAAAATGCACTGGAAAGTGATTTTAATATGAAAATGCACTGGAAAGTGATTTTATTATGAAAATGCATTGGAAAGTGATTTTATTATGAAAATGCATTGCAAAGTGATTTTAATATGAAAATGCACTGGAAAGTGATTTTAATATGAAAATGCACTGGAAAGTGATTTTATTATGAAAATGCATTGGAAAGTGATTTTATTATGAAAATGCATTGCAAAGTGATTTTAATATGAAAATGCACTGGAAAGTGATTTTATTATGAAAATGCACTGGAAAGTGATTTTAATATGAAAATGCACTGGAAAGTGATTTTATTATGAAAATGCTTTGGAAAGTGATTTTATTATGAAAATGCTTTGGAAAGTGATTTTATTATGAAAATGCTTTGGAAAGGGATTTTAATATGAAAATGCATTGGAAAGGGATTTTACTATGAAAATGCATTGGAAAGGGATTTTATTATGAAAATGCATTGGTGTTATGGTAATTTACCCACGCATGCATGGACTCTCCCAGCTAAAAATAGGAGCAGGTACATTTGTTTAACTCAATTTCTCTCTTTGTATCTTTATTTCTGGCCCTAACAAGGCCACAACAACATTGCAGGTCTTGAATTTTTAATGTAATTTTTTTTTTTGGTAGGAAGCGGGGCTTAATTTTACTTGATGTAATTCTAAACTTTTTCTAATAGTATTGACTTATGGCCACATCACATTGAAAGATTGGTTCTCATACAATCATCAAAATTAAGCAAGATTGAGCCTAGTCAGTACCTAGATGGGTAACCACTTGAGAATACCATGTGCTGTAATGGATAATGGTTTGAAACTGTTAATCAGAAAGCTTTCAAATTCCACTTAGATTCATTATATTCAATATCTGTCTATATTTCTGAGATGAGGTATTATGTACATTATTTACATTATTCAGACTACTGTCCTCATCTTTATTGCCATATTTATGACAATGTTTCGGCCGTTGTATGCTCCAGCCTTCTTCAGATGGTTGGAATGTCAAACTGAACCCTTTATTTCGCTCACTGGGGTAGACTGTTCTAGTTCCACGTGCCATGTTTAATTCCCCTCTCCAGGTATTGAACTTTTTTAATTCCCCCTTAACCAGGTATTGAACTCACACTCTTTGGGTCCTGTCACTGAATCTAACCAACGCTTTTATCCACTGTGCCATCTTGAGGGCATGAGGACATCTGTGTATGAATTTCTGGGTATTATAAACCTAATGTCTTCAGCAATCATTTTTTTACCAGAGCTCATATTGCAATTTTTGTTGTTATCGCTTTTCCCTGGCACTGGTTATTCATTTCTATGCTTGGTTGGCTCAGGAGATTTTTGGAATGTCAAACTGAACCCTTTATTTTGCAAAATAAAGGGTTCATTTCAACATTACAACCACCTGAATTAGGCCAGATTGTACAACAGCCAAAACGCTATGATAAATATGGCAAAAAAGATGAGGGTGATAGTCTGAGCAATGTAAATAGTGTACATAATACCTCATCTCAGAAATATAGACAGATACATCTGAAATTAACTTTCTAAATGGTCATTTTTTTTTGTAAATTGCCAAATTTTGTAGAGAGATGTTTTCCATCTGTAACTCTCTACAGCAGTGCTTCTTAACATGTATGGGTTTCAAGGGGTTCATGTGGATCAGAAAAAAAATTAGCACTTATATTCGCTATACAGCCTTTGTGCCATTCAATGTTTTCCATTGAAAGAAATAAGAGAAAATACACTCAGTCATTACTCGTAATGCCAGCTGCTACGCATCTCTTGAGTAAATCTTGTTGAATACATGTTTACCATTTAAACTTTTATCATCATTGTTTACATGACTGCCATATTTTTCCACTCCATGAGAGCAACTAATTATCTTCTCACATGCTGGTGAGGATTAACTGACCTCAATTTCTTTCAAGTGTGGCTGACTGAAAAGTGATGTGGATGCAGTGTTCATGAGGGTGCAGTATAGAGGAATGCGTGTACAAGTGTTTGTGAAAAACCAATCACACTGTGAATATCTGCTTGTTTTTATCATTCTGTTACCATTTTCTTTCAGTATCAATTTTTTGTGCAAAAAGTGGATCACAGAGCCTTCATATTTTTCTCATTTCTCATTGATCAGTTAATATTAAAACTATGTTCGAATAGCATCAACCTAGTTCCTGACCTGACAAAAAAAAAAAAAAATTCCACCAAAATCTGTCTTCCAGAGCCGATCAGGTGATTAGGTTGATTATAAATACTGTGACAAACTCATTCTTCCTTTTTTTTTGATTTCTCTCACTTACTAAAATGTAGCTGTTTAAGAAATCACATTCTGACCTATTTCGGGCGAATACTATGAAAACATATGCACACATATGTATGGAAACTTCATTACAAGCATCAACATATGAATATTCAACTAAAAGCAACAGAAACTAATTATGGAACATTCACTCTTTCAACTCTTCTGAAGATAAAAGTTTATCAACATATTCTCAGCTTTACAGAATTATTTCAACTCTCTCGCAAAGAACATTTTGAGTGGCAAGTCTATCCAACTTTCTATGAGCTCAAAAAAATATTTCCTTAGTAAAGACTTTAATTCCAGTCAAAGGGAAGTAACTCTTATTAATTATGCTTGTATATCATTGAATATAATATGAATATTGTTGTTATAAAAACCGTTTTGTATTCCTTCTTATTGTTTTATATTTTGTGGTATTTTGCATAAATATAAATTTGAGAGGTCACACCAACTAAGTGACCTCTACAAATGGTTTGGTTTGAAATTTCAATTGTATATCACCTGAAGAATGGCTGAAATGTTGTGAATAAAGAGGACAACAGTTCAAATGATGTAAATATTTTTTCATTGTTTTTGTACCAATTGTTTTTTAATTATATTAATCATTTTTCCTTTCTTCTTGATAAATTTCCAAGATCCACAAATGACATGAACAGTTTTGAGATTTCTGCAGATTTTTCACTTGGTAAGTCATGTTTTCTATAATAAATATCGTATCTGTTGCATAATAATTATTACATGTACTGTAAAAGTAATGCCTATTATAGGAGAGAGGCATCATAAAGGGTGTTCGTATAACTTGGACCAATTTTAAATGTCTGTTTTTGAAGCCTTAGTTTTCTGTGACTCAAAAAATGGTTAAGAACCAGTGTTCTAAGGTATCCAAAACTTGAATCAAAATTTGGGAGTTTATTTATATTTCTTTTTTTTTTTTTTATCTGCCTATAAAAAAATAAGGGAAGATTACTTTTTTTTTCCCTTTGACTTTGCCCAAGCCCTCTCTCTTACCACATTCTCAGGGGTAAAGATTGATCTTAGCTATAAATCTGAAAAATAATTCCTCTTTTATCAAAGCCAAAATAAAAAAAAAGATGATACATTTGACCAAAGTTGAGTAATTGTGTCATGCCATAAAAGTTTTCTCATCAGAATCAGTCTTGCACATTTAAAAATCTACCATTTTCCCATGTATTGAATACTGTTGCCACATCCGGTCTGATGCTCCTGCTGTACATCTAGAGACTCTTAACAAATCCAAAGATGGATCTGTAATGTAATTGATCCTGTTATAGACAAGCGTATAGTTGCAAGAAAGAAATACGATGGCAGAAATAGATTTACATGATTTATTTCAAGAGGAACATGTGGGTTTGGGACAGCTACCTTGTGGTAAAGTTCATAAACCAACTTCGAATCTGGGTTGATCTCTCATAGTAGTTCACACTGGTAGGCACTGGCGCTACTGCTGCTGGCCGCTCAGCCTGACCGTGACAGGTCTCTTCCCTGGCCTCCTGTTGACTCCTGGTGTACTTCCCTGTGACCCTTTTTATGGCATTTTTTATGGCTTAACAGGCTCAAAAAAACGACGCGAGTATAATTAGGAGGGAAGCATTTTTATTGGTCGAAAAATAGAAACACTTTAAGATATTTTATTTTTCAACCGGAACTCATGTGTCGGGCCTATGTGTAAACGAAGATAAAGGTCATTTTGTGACAGGGCCTTGTCCTGTTCACATCCGGCTCTCGCTCTTGAGTATGTTAGTTTATTTGCATGTAAATCAGCCAAGAGATGTCTTATTTTATAACAATCCTAACTTGGCATCTCGACTTCAGTCGCTTTCTCACCGACATAACGTGGCTTGCCTCTCTTTTTTTCTACAAATATTTTCATGGCAACTGCTCTAACAAGCTTTTTTTTACCTTGATATCCCAAATGCATGAATTTAAGTCTGCTACTAGATTGCCAACTAGGTTTCACCTTTTTACTGTTGAAATCACCACTTCTACCCAAATAGTTTGTTTTTTTTGCACTTCTCACCGGTGGAACTCTCTTCCATTTATTAGGTTTTCTCACATAGTAACATATGTGAGAAAACGATATTAATTTTGCACCAACCTAATACTTGCTTCCCTGATAACTACAAACTACAAAAATTTAAATGCAACATCAATTGCCATCTTCTGTCTTCTTGAAACCCATTCATCTTTTAGCCTTTCCTCAATCCTTCCTGTACTCAGTCTTTTCTTTCACTTCCTGTAACCCCCTGTTTATTAGTGGCATTCTCATACCTTGCTTAGTGGGAAATGTTTCTTTGACATCTGTACATGGCACTGAAGGTCCGCTTATTTATTCAGCATCTTTTTCCTATCCTATTGTTTAAGAAAAGAAAAACATAAATTGCAAATAATAGTAGGAGAATTTCTTTCCTTCCTTCCTTCCTTCCTTTTTTTGAGATGAAATAACACAACTTGTAGTTAGTTATATATTGACTTTACCCTCACTATCCCTACTGACCAGGGCAAATGCATACCACTCCCAAAACTCACTGACTGCTGAGAAGGGCTCGGTCTTGATTGACGGCCCTGGGTAGTGCTTTGTGACCCTCACTATCTTATCAACATTTGCTTTTTTTTCTACTGACATTTAAATCTTAGGTTGATGAAAGAAATACATCCTGAAACCTGTACCAACTTTTAACAATGTTTTTATTGATGGAATCTTATCTAAGGAGCAGGGAAATACAAAAAATACTTGTTTTGTCATTCACTTACCTGCTTTTGGTGATATCTAACAATGTACAACTCTATAGAAGAAATATTGTAAATTACTCACTCTTTTTATATTTGATGTAATCAGCATTACACATGAACTCAAAATGCACCGTAGTGAAATTAATCCAAATTTGAAAGCCTGTTATTGTATAGATGTACCAACTGCAGAATAGATTGGGTGGATAGCCATTTGGAAAGCCAGGAGATGTGATATTTTGAAGAGTGTCTGTTGCTTGTATATTACTAGAACAGTCAGATGTTGGGGCTGTTAAAAAAAAAAAAAACAGAAAAAGTTTATATACAGACATATAAATTGTTTTTTTCAGTCAAAAATCATATTAGCATCATTAACAGACCTTATAAAATTTATATATATATATATATATATATATATATATATATATATATATATATATATATAGCACAGGTGTAACAGTAAATTGTTCAAATCTTGTTACAGCATTTAATACCTAAAAAAAAAAAAAAACACTAAACTAATTGAATTTCTTTTTTCCAGGTTTTCAGATAAGATATTTAACCATCTTGAAACCATTTTTTATAAGAATCACTGAAAAACCCTTTGAGTTATTAACTAGAAAGAGAACAGGTTAAAATCATTTTGTATCAACCCCACTGTCTTCCCAAATGAGCAATGGTGAGATGAAAAAGATTATTCACACCTTCAGTAATGGTACCAACATTCATACTCTGGTTTTCATTAAGAGAATGGCAAATACGTTTAAGAGGGAACAGTAGAGAGGAAAACTGAATCAGGAGGTCACAACATGAAGAGGTATCATCATTTTAACTTCGAGCTAAATAGATCAATTAGAAAAGATCCAATTCATAAGATGTTTGGCACATGAGAGAGAAATTTCAGCTATGACAATCTAAAAAGTAGTGAAAAAAAGACTTGAAAATGAAATCATACGTGAAACCTGTGAGACACCTTGATACTCCAGGACAGAAAGTTAGAATGTTAGAGAGGGCAAAGATCATCTTTAATAAATTGGAGAATGATCCTGGAATAATATATTTGAACTTTATTTCAGTCCTCATGAGTTACTAATCTTTAACTTAATGATAAACATGTCATTTTCATTTATGATCAATTTCATCATGATTCTTCTGTTAAGCTTAGAGAGTAATTATACATTCTTATTGCTCAAAGTAGAGTCCAATAGTGTTATAAAAACCTTGGCGAATTCCAGTAAGATATCTTTGATCACTTCTAAAATACAACAGTTCCAAGCTTAAATTGACAATTTTGCTGTTATATAACTTGGACAATTTTTCTGTTGCATCTGGTATATATATATAATGTGGGAAAATGTTTTTCTTGTGACACATTTCGTCTTATAGGACATTATCAAATTACATTTGTTATGTTGGTGTGACTACACATTCGTACAAATGAAGGATGCTGGGAATTTTAATTAAAGTTTTTTTTTTTTTTTTTAACTAGCTGATTTCATTTAGATTCTTTTTCTTTTCATCACTTTTGTTAGTAGATAATCCCACACTGTGATACTAGAAGATCTGCCAGAAATGGTGAAATGTTATAAAAGCCTGGGCATAAATTTACTGCAGATGATCTTGCAATCAAGGCATTCTCTAGACATTTTTGTTGTAGTGAATTGTTTTCCCCTTTGATCAGAGTAGCATTTTTTATGTCAAAATTGTGGTCAGTCTCATACTTTTGATGTATTGTTTTGTAAAATGTCCCATATATATATATATATATATATATATATATATATATATATATATATATTAGGTTGGTGCAAAAATTATGACGTAATAATGTCGTTTTTTGACGTTAAAAATTACGTCAAAAACATTATTACGTCATTATTTTTGCACCAACCTAATATATATGAGAGAGACGACTTTCATTGAATAATTTAGACATGTTCTGTCTACTTATTTTCAATTGGATCCTTTTATATTCATGGATAAGCTTTTTGGTGTTATTGAAGGATGAGAAAAAGATTACTGTGTTGATACATATTTCTTTTATTCTGAGTACTTTCGACATAACACAATGTCATAATCAGTGTACCATTTATTACAAGATAAATATTGTAGTGTTCATTATTGTCAAAGACAAAATTTTTATGGTTATCTGAAAGTTAAATTTCTTACGTGTGGAGTGAGGAACGCTGAATCAGCATGTGACTGCTGACACCATATAAGGGGAGGTAACTATATGGTTTTGGAGAGTTTTTTTTACAAAATGAGTAGTAAAAAAAATATATATATAATATATAATATTATGGATATGATCAGAACCAAAAATATCCATAACAATAATAATTCTGAAGCAGGTAGATATAAAATAAATTGCCAAAACTGCTCCTCACAATACATTGGGAAAACTTGCAGAAATTTAAAAAATATATCTATAAACAGAAAAGGGATTTTATATACAACAATTTATCAACTGCATTAGTTATACATAGAAATAAATTCAACCACAAATTTGATTCAAAGAATGCCAGACTTATTAAAAGAGAAAGTAACTTACATAAAAGGAAAATTATCAGGAGTCCTGCTATCAAATCTTATCAAAATAAGAATCTCCACTTCAAATTTTTTCCAATATCTAGATTCCTGAAAGAATTACTACTGTTACATTCTTCCTAAAACCAGATATTTTGATTCATGTTACATTAATTTCTACCACTGGCCAGATGTGAATGCACCGAAAGCTAAGACTGAACTTAAATTCCAGAAACTGTGCGCAGGCGCCACACTTATCTTCTATTTTTACTCACACACTCAAAGAAAAATAAGTAATAGAATCCAGAATTTCCACCCTCACTGCCTAAAGAAACAATAAAAACTGGAGCCGATCTGAGCCTTAGAAAAGACATAAAAAGCTAATGAAAGAGACATTTTTGGAAGTGAGATGGCATCTTGGCCCGGGTTCACAACATTCATTGGAAAGTGACCTCCCATCTCCAAAAGACAGCTCAACAAAAATCATTGCTGCAGTAAGTTGTAACTCACCCTGGCTCCTATCGTACATCTCTGCGGATGGCTTTTACAACTCCGCTTTCAACAAGAGACAACTACACTGATTTATTATTTGTTGTATTTTTACTTTAATACAATTGTTTATTTCTTTAAACCGCCATCGTTTCTTATTTGTTCTGCCACTATCTGCTCAATATAGCACTACTTTCCCAAGCCAATATACACGACTATAAAAATTTTAAAAAATAAAAAAGATTAAATTCATAACCTCATGTTATTTAAAATGCATAACACAAATTCCAAACTAAACTAATTTAAATACCAATTTGCATGTCAAAAAAAAAAAAAAAAAAAAAATTTCAAGAACATCATTTACTGACTTTTGTTTATTAGACATTTGTGTCACTTCATGTTATCCATAACTTACCTGATGAATATTTATGAGCATTCCTATACCTCAAAAGTTTGAAAAACCAACATTTTTGCTCTTGTATATAAATACCTGTTACAAAATAAATATTTGCCTAATTTCCTAATTGTCCAAATTGTTCCATGGGGGCGCTATTCCTTAACTATAAATACTTGGGAATACTTTGCTCTCTCTTTTCCTTTTTTTCCGCGAACTACAATCATGCAAGCACTCGCAGAAGATATATTTCCACTCATGGGGAGATGCCATGAACATTATGCACACACACACACACGTACCTACATATGAACATACATTAAAACACAAACTCTTTACGTTCATACACACACACACGTTAAAGTTTTTGCCTTTTGTAAACCCCTTTTGTTGTTTAATACCTGTACCTATTTGTACATATATATCAGTTTTCGGTTGTTTTCTTTTGATTGGACTCCTCTTGAGTTCACCATGTTTGTAGTGGACTTTATTCAGGAGATCACATGTTCATTTCACAACATATAAAAAAAACTCATGGTCCACTACAAAGCCTCTCAGATGATGAAACATGTTAGCTAAGTTTTCCTTTCATCTTTCTACAGATATACTTTGTCTGAAATTTTTATATATCACTACAGTTCTAAACTTTGAAGTCACCTCTCCAGAATTAGCAGGAGATGAACTCGACAGAATGAAAAAAAAATAATAATAATAATGAGAAAGTGCTTTTAGAGTCATTGAAAAAAGAATGGAATTAATTATCGAACTTAGACTTTTACAATTTGTGCTGCAATAATCAAGGCTAAAGGAGGATATTTTGAGGAGTGTAAAATTTAATCATAAAATACTTTTTTTCTTTTAGTCAAATAAAATTACTAATAAAAAAAATCATATCTCTTTTTTTTTTTAACCATGTATAATAATTTTCTCTTATTTAAAGTTTTAAAGGAGGCACGGTGGAGTAACGGATAGCGGCTCAGATTGAGAAATTGGAGACCTGAGTTCATATACCAGTCAAATCTATTACATTCACTTACATGCTAATACTCTTGGGAAAGGTATGAATCATTTCTTCCCCTCCCCCCAACTATGGGTAAATAGCAGGACAGGCTGGGTTATATAGCTTTAGATGGCAACTGGTCTACCACAGAAAGAAATGGCAACCTACTGCAGGAAAAAATCTGCCTTGTCAGTCATGTATCAAAAGATACATGATTGCCTTAGTGTGTATCACACATGGCGCATAACTATTAAAAGTACAATACAATTTGAATTTTGGGGCCAATTTAAAAAATTATCATGGTTGGCCACAAATTTTTGGACTTTAGTATGTGTGTGTGTGTGTGCAATATGTGGAGTTAAGCTTCAAGATAGGACATCTAATGTAGACCTGTTTAACAGGTGTAATATTGGAGGAATTGAGACTTATCATACAGTCTCGGTTACAGTGGAGTGGTCATGTCTTGAGAATGTCTGATGACAGGATACCCAAGATCCTAATGTAGAGCCAGTTAGATCAGGGCTACAGGAATGTAGGATGCCCATGGCTAAAATACAAAGACAAGCTGAAAAGCAACTTGTCAGCAGTTAATATACCACATAACACCCTTGAGCACTTAGCCTTGGAGCCGATAGAACGGAGATCAACGTGTTTTAGTGGACTCAGCAATTTTCAATCTGCTTGTCTGAATTATCTTCAAGAAGCGAGAGCAAGATGTAAAAGGTCAGCCAATCTAACTTGCTCCATATGTGGCCTCCTTTGTAAATCACTAGCAGGTCTTAATGCTACTTAAGATTATCGCAAAAACTTTCATAACAGAATCAATAAGCTGTCAGATCCTCATACGTCGAAACCAACGGGAGCGTCCATTATTATATATATATATATATATATATAAAAAAGTGAACATAGAAGTCAACACTTAGAGGCGACAGTCTGTTTCATGCTATATGCAATCGTCAGGCCACGTGTGCTGTTATTTTTCTCAGCTATTTATATATATATACAGGTCAGTGGTGCATTGTGGGTAGTCTATTATGGCGGTTATTATGTAGACTACCCACAATGCACCACTGACCCGTATATATATATATAAATAGCCAAGAAAAATAACAGCACACGTGGCCTGATGATTGCATATAGCATGAAACAGACTGTCGCCTCTAAGTGTTGACTTCTATGTTCACTTTTATATTTACACACGCTCTATCTCTGATATTGAGCACTTTATTCCATAAATATAGCACACCTTAAGACTATATTTCTTCATATATATATATATATATATACACACACACACACACAAACAAAAATTTAGCATATTTCCCTTAATAAAAATGCGACTTTTATATTTTAAACCTAAAATGATAAAATTCAATATTATTTACATTTTAACTAATGTCTACGTTTTTGTTGTTATTCCAATGTTTCGGCTACTGTACACCCTGGCCTTCTTCAGATGTCTGTTGCTTTGCATGGGCTTCAGAGAATATTGAACTAAACCATTCCTTTAATCAAAATAGTTGCTGAAATCATAAGTTCCGTTTTTACTGAACTTTATTCTTCCAAATAAACAGTACAATTGCATTTTATTAATAAGGCTGATCAGTCTGACAAGGCCAACATGGTAGCCAACATCCAAAACAACCTCAAGTCCATCGTTAACTGGGGCAAAAGATGACTTGTCAATTTTGACGTCTCCAAAACTAAACTTCTCTCCATTAATCATCTTGAGAGACCCCACTCTGCCTTCCATCAACATGGCTGATGTTAACCTCCAGGTAAGTGACATCTTGAGCTCTCTCAGGCTAATGTTCCCAGCTGACATGAAGTGGAAAGACTATATTGAAACCATTGCTAGAGTCAGCTAGGAAAATTGGTTCACTATGTTGTGCTAGACAATTTTTCTCTCCAAAATCTATCTTACAGATCTATAAGTCTACCATTCATCCATGTTTAGAATATTGCTGCTACATATGGTCCAGTACCCCTGCTGTTTACCTTGACTCTTTGATAAGATCCAAAGAAGAATCAGCAATATTATTGGTCCTAATCTGGCAGCTCAGCTTCAGTCACTTAGCCACTGATATAATGTTGCCTCTGTGCCTTTTTTATAAATACTTTCATGATAATTGTTCAAATGAGTTCTTTGTTATGGCACCTAGACTCTATGAATTTAAGTGCAGTATTAGACTGGTATCAAGATCTCATCAATTTACAGTTGAGTTAGTATTTAACTTACAGCTACATGTAGCTAACAGTTTCTTTTCTCACACTTCTTGCTTGTGGAACTCCCTTCCTACTCACCCCATGCTTTCCAGACAAATTTAAATGCAATGGCAATCATTATCTACTGTCCTTCTGATTACTATTTTTTTTTCTTTGCTCATTAATGCTTCTGTTCCTAATTCTTCCACACCCTGTAACCTCTTGCATCTTAGTGGCTTTACTGCCTTGCATGGGGTGACACTGATTACTCTTCTTTCCCCTCAATAGTAATGCTTCTGTTCCTAATTCTTCCACACCCTGTAACCTCTTGCATTTTAGTGGCTTTACTGCCTTGATATTTAGTAAAGAGAATAAAATTCGATGTTAGTGTAAAATAAAAAAAGGATTTAATGAAGATCTTACTTTGGCCTTGATTAGTTAATGACATTGCGGTGATGTTGGTTACCGCTCTCCAGTCTAAAGAAAATCCTTGCTTGTAGTTTCTAAAAGGAGCATATTTAATATAAATTCGATTTGAAGAACTGGACAGCGAAATCTTCTCATCCTTGCAGTAGTGACCAATCAGTCGGCTGCTAGCACTCAGACCATCACGAATCTGGAAAATTACATGATATAGAGTTGTTTCAAAGAACAGATTTAAGATCAAAGTAAAAATCCCCAAAAAAAAAAATAAAAATAAAAAAATAAAAAATAAAAGCAACAGGTTAAAAACAGATCAAAAGCAATTAAGAAGGAATTAATTTAATGATGGTAATTAGTGCAAAGAAGGCAGCACTAATTACAAATTATGGGTATAAAATGTAAATCTTTACCACCAAGTAAACAAGTGGGACAGAACTAACAATTACTGTACACTACATACTGTATGGCCAACAGGCTGTTAGAAATATGTCTCACATGTTTGATGAACAAATTTCAAGAACATTGTAGAGGTCAGTGATTGGTTTAACCTCTAGAATTTATATTTATCCAAAATACTACAAAATATGAAACAATAAGGAACACAAAAGTTTTTTTATAACAACATTTAAATTTATGTATGTCAATGATATACAAGCATAATTAATAGAAGTTACTTCCCTTCGACTGGAATTAAAGTCCTTACTGTGGAAAATTTTTTTTTATCTGCTCTCATAGAAAGTTGAATGAACTTGCCATTCAAAATGTTCATTGTGAGAGAGTTGAAAGAATTCTGTAAAGCTGATAAACTTTTATCTTCAGAAGAGTTGAAGGAGTGAATGTTCTGTAATATTTAATTAGTTTCTGTTGCTTGTAGTTGAATATTCATAATATATTGACGCTTGTAATGTTTTTAATTAAGTTTCCATATTTATGTGTATGTGTGATTTATATCTTTTCATAACATTCGCCCAAAAAAGATCGGAATGTGATTTCTTGAACAGCTACATTTTAGTAAGTGAGAGAAATCAAAAGGAGAGGAAGAACGAACTTGTGTCTGGTATTTATAATCAACATAATCATGTGATAGGCTCCGAAAGGCATAGACAGAATTTGGCAGAATTATTTTTCGACAGGTCTATATCATTCAGATCTAGTTGAGAACATGATTTTAATATTAACTGACCAATGAGAAGTGAGAAAAATATCAAGTCTCTGTGATCCACTTTTTGTACAGAGTGGTAGCAGAACAGTATAACATCACTTACTGACTTTTGTTTATTAGACATTTAATTGTGTCACCTCAGGTTATCCATAACTTCCCTGACTTATCAGCAAAACTGATGAATATTTATGAGTGTTCCTATACCTAAAATGTTCGAAAAAAAACCAACATTTTTGCTCTTGTATATAAATACTTGTTACAAAATAAAATCTTCATATTTGCCTTGACAAAGCCCCTCAGAGGACAAAATGTGTTAGCTAAGTTTTCCTTTTTTCTTTTTACAGATATACTTTATCTGAAATATATATATATATATATATATATATATAAAAAGTGTTTATCAGTAGACATGATGGATTTTAAATGTTGGTTAAGTTATACTGATAAAATATGGTACCTACCAGTGTGTGTTGTAGGTTGTTTGCTATACAATGTATACAGAAAAATATCATGCTTAGTGTCTCAATATACAGGTAAGTGACATGACCGTATGTAGTTTTGGTACAGGTTATCGTATACTGTAGCAAAACTTCATTAAATGGTAGGCCTAAGATTTGGGCTACTGGTAGCCTACTGTATGTTTGGGAGTTGACCGATACGGTAGCTATAAAATTCTTGAGGTTGTCTTGTACACCATCTTAAATAGCAATAAAAGGTTGCATACCAGTGTTGGTGGATAAAAAAATGAGAAAACTGATTTTTTTAAAGGCAAGATTTTATTCTTCAATATCTGTCTTTCTGAGATGAGATATTGTAATTATTTACACTATTTTCAGGTACTCTGACATTTGGCTGAGGGACATTTCACCAAACAGACATTTAACCAAAAATGTAGTGGTGTACTTTCATGTATGTCATGCTCTTTATCATAATGTGCTACATATATTCACATTTACTGTATTAATTTATAATCTTTCGGTTTTTTAATAGGCTTCTTTAAAATCTATTCTGTATATATTATATTTCAGTTCATATATTACTTAAGATAAGTATTTTGAGAAAAAGCACATTTTACTACAGCAAAAATCTTAAGCTTTTACGATATGAAAGATCTTTCAATTTTGCTTTTAATGATCATTATCTTGAAGGGATGAACTAGCTTTTATCTTACTGTTAAGTATGAATTTAAATAATTAGGTGATACTTTTTACCCAAATACACTCAAATATTTTTAAAAATACTAATTTCAGTAATCAAATATTGAAATAAGAAAACTTTTAACTTTAAATTTAGATTTAGTAATTTAATCACTTGAAATTCAGTGGTAATTATTAGTCCTATTCTACCTTATAATACTGCTAATTATTAGGTTTGGTGCAAAAATAATGACATAATAATGTTGTTTTTTGACGTTAAAAAATACGTCAAAAAACGACATTATTACGTCATTATTTTTGCACCAACCTAATAATATACTTAAAATATTGCTTGTTACTATTTTTACTTGTACTTTTTCGGTGAAATGTCCATTGTCCACATGTCCGTTTGGCCAAATGTCTTTCACCCAAATGTCTGGCCACGCATTTTTCAGACTGCCATCCTCATCTTTATTGTCATATTCACAATGTTTTGGCTGTTGTATGCTCTAGAACCAAACCCTTTATTTTGTCCACCAGGGTAAATGTATCATGCCTTTTCTAGATATTTCAATTTCAGTTATTTCCCATATAGTAAATCAACTCTCTACATTTTTGTTCACTTCTGCTGTGGCCAGGTATTGAACTCAACTCTTTGGGTTAAGTCATTGGTTTACTTCAACCAATGCTTTACCAAGCCATGTGTCCTCAGAGAGTTGAGTTACTAAAGGGAAATAACGGAAACTGAGATATCCAGAAGAGGCATGGCACATGGGACTAGAACAATCTACACTGGTGAATGAATAAAGGGTTTAGTTCAAAATTCCAATCACCTGAAGAAGGCTGGAGTGTACAGCAGCCGAAACATTGTGAATATGACCATAAAGATGAGGACAACAGTCCGAACAATGTAAATAGTGAAAATAGATTTTATTCTTATTTTATTGTTTTAAAAAAGCAATGATTAGAATTAGAATAAAACATAAAAATATGATGAAAGTGAATACAATTTGCTTTGGTTTGGTTTGTTTTATGGCATATCAACACCTCAATGGGTTATTTAATGCTGACAAGATTTTTATGTCTGGTAATATTTTTTCAAAAATGTATTGCTGCTAATATTTATTTTCTTCAAAAATGTATTGCTGGAATTAAAACCTATTTTTACACTTTCATAGTGTTTTGACCCCAGTTTGGTGTTAACTATTTGCCCATAGTTGGGACCTTAACAGGTGTTACCACCTTGGGTTAGGATGGACCTGGGAACACCAGTAGTTAAGAGGTGGTCCCATGCTCCATATAGTTTATTGGTTTATCCAGGATGCAGATGTAGTTTATCATCATACCCAGGACCCAATTTGGTATGGATTATATTCATGTACACTATTGTATTTGATAGAAATCCAAAAATTGATTCATCCGGTCAAGTTATATCACATTAGATCAACAATTTATATATATTTTTTTTTTTGTTCTTAAGAATTTAAAACAAAAATATTAAACATTGTTTATTTATTAGATTGTTTATTTACAAGAATAATTTTATATTTACAACATTCTAAAAGCTAATACAATTATCAGAACTAATGTAATACAACATTTATCATTTACTAAATTATAAAAACGTGAACCAACTGTAAGGAAAATGTTATTTACCATTTTATAAAGTTTTCATCAATTGGTAATTAATCAATTTTTTGCCAACCATTCCAATTATATTAGGTTGGTGCAAAAATAATGTCGTTTTCTCATATATGTTAATATGTGAGAAAACGACATTATTTTTGCACCAACCTAATAAATATTAGGTTGGTGCAAAAATAATGTCATATTCTCACATAGTAACATATGTAAGAAAACGACATTATTGTTGCACCAACCTAATAGTGTTTATTATTTTCAATTCTCATGAACAAAAAAAAAAAAAAAAAAAAAAAAATGTATAAATTAACTTATTTTTATCTTTTATTACAATTCTAAATCATTCAGAATTCTTGTAGATTCCCTGGACCTTTTCTATAATACAAAGAATAATCTGCAATGTTATTGGTCCTGACCTAACATCTCAGCTCGAGTCATTTTCCCACCACAGTAATGTAGCTTCCCTGTGTCTTTTCTTTAAATATTTTAATGGTAATTGCTCTGATGAATTTTCCTTTATGTTACCTAGACTTTATGAATGTAAGCATAGCACGAGATTAGTGTCAAGGTCTCATCATTTTACAATTGGATAGATGTAATCACAAGTTCTTTTAACAGTAACAGTTTCTTTTCTCACATTTTTTTTCATTGTGGAACTCTTCTGGTTTCTTTGTTTCCATTCAAGTCTGTGCTTTAAAAATTTAAATGCAATATCATTCATCATCGTCTGTTGTCTTAATTTCTGATTAATTTTTTTTTTTATTGTTCCCACTTCTTAATGCTTTTCTTTTTTTCTCATATTCTTTCACACTCAGTAACCCCCTCTGTCTTAGTGGCTTTGTTGTCTTACTTGTGGTGAAATATTTAAAAAAAGTAGAATGGTACACTATATTGGGGGGGGGGGGAGTAGGTTGCCAGATGGATATACATTCAAAAAACCTGCAGTATTCCTTTTATGATAATAATAATAATAATTTTATAATAATCATCTGGACACAAATATTGTTATATAGGAATAAAGTGTCACTGCTGGCACTTGCGTTTGAATGTAGATTGCAAGTGAACACAGACGGAAACGCATATATATATATATATATAGGAAGTCGTGTGATGTCTAATGTGTTCGCTTATCCTAGTCTATACTTCTATACTATATTTCTCTACTCTATCTCTATACAAAGTACTATTACTACAAGTATTATCCTAAGATGTCTGATATGAGTATTATTCAATGGCATATTATAATTGGTAACTGCAATTACAAAGTCTCTACTACGTTGACATTGACAAAGTATCCAGCAAGTATAAGTTATCATCATAACAGTGGCAACAAAGGGTCGTTTAGATGACATTAAAAGTATGTTCAATAGAAACCAGTTCAGTAGAACCTAATGAATATTATGACATTGTATAGAAAAGAAAATTTTGAATATCAACATTCTTCTACTGACCTCTAAATAGCCAATGCATTCATCTTGAAATATGAAAAACCTCATCTGTTTAAGGAGAATGAATACAACAAGATCACTATCCACAATGATGGTCCAGACAGCAGGAGTAATAGGTGAATCCCAGTTTGGTATGGATATTTCTCCATAACTTCCACTTATGGTACCACCAAATACTGCAAGAGACAAAAAAAAAAAAAAAAATGTATTGAAAGTGTAGAAGAGAAAACAGCTTACCTCCTGGAAGAAAACATGCTCCTACATGTCCAGCATGCAAGATACTCAAAAGAAAACATGGCCGATTCAAAAAAGGTACAATTTAAGAAAAACCTGATCTTATAGCTTTGAAAATTTTATAAGATGAATGTGGCTTACACAAATTTTGGGCCTCAGTCAGTGAGTTATGCGCCAAGCATGATACCTGCTTAGGCAAGCATGTATCTTTCAATACATGACTGACGAGTCACATTTTTTCCTGCAGTAGGTTGCCATTTCTTTCTGTGGTAGACCAGTTGCCATCCAAGGCTATACAACCTGGTCTGTCATGCTATTTACCCATAGCTTGGGGGAGAAGAAAAAGGATTCATACATTTCCCAAGGGTATTAGCACATAAATGAATGTAATGGATTCGATTGGAATTTGAACTCAGCTCTCCGATTCCTCAATCTGAGCCACTATCCATTACACCACCATGCCTCTTCAGCCACTTAATAAAATGAGCATGAGTGAGAGAACAGGAGAGGTTCAGCAGAGGCTGACGAGTCAAGTGGTCAATGCTTTGTGTGTGGAGTTTTGCAGTAGTTTCAGCGATAGTGATTAAGACACGATCCAATTAGTACTCCAAACAGAATTACCTTTTTGCAACAGAAAGTTTACAAATAATATTAACTATGGTGTCTTGTGTGGGAGAAATATGTTTTTGAATTTTTTTTTTTTAAGGTTAACTACTTGTAGGGGTTTACAATGGTGCTCAACCCGCGAGGTGGGGGGACTGATAGTCAGGAAAGGGAACACATCCCTAACAATCCCCACCATAATCGAATCTCCTGTCAATGTGCAGCATAGGAAAGCCAACCTCGAGGTGAGTTTGTGGCTCACCACGTGTGGCATTCCCAGCCTCGCATGACAGAGACTCATCTGTTGACCAGATTCCTACATCCCTTCCATAAAATGAAGGATAGTAAGCACTCAAGCGCCTTCCTATGGTCATTGCAGAGAGGAAGTATGGACAATCGATAAAGAACATCTCTGCCCTGCCCTTCACGGACAACCTCTGTCAATGCCAAGTCTGACCGGTAGCATTGACCTTTGCTCGTACTTAGACCAATTTTTCACCAGCTGGAGGTTGGGTCCAAACCACACTCCAAGAATACGGACAGGACCACCCATCCAACTGAATCTGGCAACAGATTCCTGTGACCAGTAAATATCTGAATGTGACACACTAAAAGCTCAATATCTGTATTATATTTTATCTACTTCTGGGCAATATCAGGTTTACCTAATTTGCATACTGATTTTTAACAAAGTATATTTCATTAATTAACTGTCCTTCTTTTATTCAAGGATTGTTTTGATTTTCCTATCAAAAATAGTTCTGTTTAGGAATATCGTCTTATATAGTACAGAAAAGTGTTTGAAATTTGCATTTTACTTGGCCTTCAACAAGTTGGCATCTATTCATAAAACTTTCCTTAACTATAACAAGCCAATTTATGAGTGAAATATTCATTTAAAATTTTTGTTTCAAATATCTCAAGTAGTGAATATATCTTACTTTGCAAAACAATAGTGAGCGGGCAATACCTGCTAGTTTAAAATAAAAGGGAAAAAGAAAAACTACTTACTTTGAACATAATTGGCAATGAATCCACTCCTTGTATTGTCTTCATCAGAACGGAATTTCAGCCACAGATCTCCACTTGATGTTATGTTTTGTGGTTTTCCCTCACAGAATCGGCCAATCAAGGAACCACTTGCACTAACATTCCTAGCTTCTAAATAGTCCTTGTTGCAATAATTATATGTTTCAAGTGAGAATTCACTGCGGGATAAAGATTAAAATCCATGGGAGAATTTATTAGGTAATTGAATGACAAATTTTATATAATTTCATCCTCTTAAAGAACTTTATCAGAAAAAAGTAAGGTTCTTATTAATAAAATTGTACATATCTCAATTGTTTGGTTTGCTTTACAGCATATCAACCTCAATGGGTTATTTAATGCCAACAAACTTTTTATTGCTGGTAATATTTTGTTTTTTTCAAGAATGTATTCCTGGTAATATTTTTTTTCCTTCAAAAATCTATTTCTGGTAATATTTTTCTTCAAAAATGTATTGTTGGTAATATTTATTTTTTCAAAAATGTATTGTTGGTAATAATTTTTTTACAAAGTATTTCTGGTATTAAAACCTATTTTTCATACTTTCATAATGTTTTGACCCCAGTTTGGGGGTTAACTATTTGCCCATAGTTGGGACCCTAACAGATGCTACCTGGGTCAGGGTGGACGTGGGAACACCAGCACTTAAGAGGTGTTTCCATGCTCCTCAAAACCTCCTAATCAGAGGCCTTGCTGTTGGACGTAGTTTATCATCTTACCAAGGACACGAATGTAGTTTATCATCATATCCAGGATGGTTATCCTGATTGTCTATATTTTCTCTGTTTTTATGTTTATATTTACAGAGATATAAACACCAATGCCAGTTATAATTATTAGGTTGGTGCAAAAATAATATCGTTTTTTAACGTATTTTTTAACGTCAAAAAACAATATTATTTTTGCATGAACCTAATAAGTACAGAGGGTAAATTTCTAAAATGTTGGAATGCTAAATTTTATAAATTTCTGGTATCCGAGGTGTCTATACACACACAGCTTAGCCAATGGCATGTACTTTCCCAATTCTTTTGTTGTTGTTTTTTAATATCCCACATTGTGACAGGAGGTATGGTGGAGTAATGGATATCAACTTGGATTGAGAGCCGAGTTCAAATTCCAGTCGAATCCATTACATTCACTTAAGTGCTAATACCCTTGGGAAAGGTATGAATCCTCTTCTTCTCCCTCCAGCTATGGGTAAATAGCAGGACAGACTGGGTTCTATAGCCTTGGATGGCAACTGGTCTAAGAGAAGGAAAACTCTGAATTCAAAACCTGCGGAGGATCGTTTGGGGACCTTGTGGCACATAGTGCACCAGGTCTCTGTATTCGGCCCTTCAAAAAGTGTGGATGGTCCTGCACGAAACCTTCACCACTATAATCAAATCTCAAGTGCTATACATGTGGGTTGGGAACCACTTGTGAATTTCATATTCCCATGAAACTCCAAATGGAGCCGGCACAACCTACCTCAGGTGAATGCTGTTACAGGTAAAAATATTGTGACAATAGATGATTTGTGAAGAAAGGTAAAATGTTGTACAGTAAACACAAATTTACTGTGGAAGATTCAGAAATTAGTTCACTTTCTATACATTTTTTTTTTCCTTAGTAAATTACTGCCATTTTTAACTAAATTAATATTTATTTAAATAAAAGTTATGGTTAGATTCATACCTTTCCCAAGGGTATTTGTACACAAGTTAATCTAATCAACCCAACTGGAATTGGAACTGATTATTGATTTCAAGCCATTATCTATTACAACACCCATGTATCCAAACTTACAGAACTTGGTATTTCCAAGTGGTCACCCATCTAAGTACTGACCAGGCTTGATGTGGCTTAACTTTGGTGATCATAAGAGAACCGGCATTTCAATGTAACATGGCCATAAGCCCACAGTAGTTTTTAAAATTACAAAATTTTTGACTGCTCTTGTAGCTTTTCTCAATGCTTGTTATTAAATAGTTCTTTCCATTAATACTATTATTATATTTGCATTTATTATTCTTATTCAATCATGGCTCTCCACAATTTCCTGTCCTTTGCAGATCTTAATAAATTTTGTTGATTTAGTTATCTCTCCGAAACCCTATTCTGCTATCCATTTACTCGAACTCACCAGGTACATTGTGTGTAGGTTGTTTTTTCTCTGCCTTCAATCTATCCTTTGAGTATCAAAATTTCTAAGCCCTCTTTCCTCGTTTGGTGTTCTAGAAATTTCTTTTTCTAATGTTAAATATAGTTTACTCCACAACTTCCTATCTCGTGGGACTTGGCATTTTTCTCCTTTTTCTAAGGCCCCCATCCACAGATTTGCCATCCATTCAGAAAATCTTGTCAGTGAAGTGGCTTGCGGCCTTTC
Source organism: Acanthosepion lycidas (assembly GCA_963932145.1). NCBI lineage: Eukaryota > Metazoa > Mollusca > Cephalopoda > Sepiida > Sepiidae > Acanthosepion > Acanthosepion lycidas. Next base: position 23,932,742 of record OZ010608.1, on the reverse strand, counting down.
TATTTCTCTTCTCCTCAATATGCCCCTGTGAGGGTTAAGCTTTCCAAACTTGCCTTCCTCATGTGTCCAAGGAATTTTAGCTTTCTTTTTCTGTGTTTGAGTACAAGTATTCATTTCTGTTGCCCTTTTCTTCCAGACTTTCTTGTTGTGTACTCAACTCTGACTATAGAATTTTTTGTATCCACTCAAGCAGCTTCCTCCCACAAAATTCTGCTTTGTGGAACCAATTCCCAAGAAGATGATTCTCTGATGACTATAGTCATAACCTGTTCAAGTCTAGGGTCAACCCTTATCTTCCCCACCTATCAGCATAAACTGTGCCTCCTACTTTGTAAATTTCTATCTTGAGTGGCTTTCTGCTGATTCTAGTCATTTTTTTTATCCATGTGGAAATTGACCAACATTCACTTTTTTCAGTCATGAGGAAATTTTTTCAGCCATGGCGAAATTGTCCAACATTCGCTTTTTTCAGCCATGGCGAAATTGACCAACATTCACTTTTTTCAGTCATGAGGAAATTTTTTCAGCCATGGCGAAATTGTCCAACATTCGCTTTTTTCAGCCATGGCGAAATTGTCCAACATTCGCTTTTTTCAGCCATGGCGAAATTGTCCAACATTCACTTTTTTCAGCCATGGCGAAATTGTCCAACATTCACTTTTTTCAGCCATGGCGAAATTGTCCAACATTCGCTTTTTTCAGCCATGGCGAAATTGTCCAACATTCGCTTTTTTCAGCCATGGCGAAATTGTCCAACATTCGCTTTTTTCAGCCATGGCGAAATTGTCCAACATTCGCTTTTTTCAGCCATGGCGAAATTGTCCAACATTCGCTTTTTTCAGCCATGGCGAAATTGTCCAACATTCGCTTTTTTCAGCCATGGCGAAATTGTCCAACATTCGCTTTTTTCAGCCATGGCGAAATTGTCCAACATTCGCTTTTTTCAGCCATGGCGAAATTGTCCAACATTCGCTTTTTTCAGCCATGGCGAAATTGTCCAACATTTCACACAGCAATAAAGCACTGTTTTCTTTGTTTCTAACAATTTTTTTCCATTTCTAAGAATATCGACTTTAGTCTGACAAAGTTCTAAATGACGAAACATGAATTTTTTTGCTTTTTCATTCAATTCCATAAGCATGTATACAACCATAGAAGGCACATGCCATCAATAATTACCCAGGGTTGGCAGATTGTGACCCTTATTTAGTAAATCTACAAAAATTAAAATATTTTGCAGTTTATGCATAATAATCAGAGTAACCTTCATAATTTTGTTGGATTAGGTGCCTGTCTTACCACAGAAGGAAAATGATCAATTTTATTCAGGGTAGGCACTGCCTACCTTGCCTACCTAGATGGCATGTCCCTGAAATATACTCAGGTATTGTCTAGCTGTTAGCATCAGAAAGAATGAAAATAATTTAGCTGTTACTTTTGTAATTTTTTTCTTTTTTTTTTTAAATCGAGTTCACCAGAAGCAAGGCAGTATTAATGAAGAATATTTAATTACAAAAGAGAGAAATTAAAAGCCAGACTAACCTAAAACTAACATGAATCCGGTTTCCAGGTGCAATTTTCAACTTCCATATACATTGTATATTCAATGGATAATTTGCTGGGTATCCTGGAGTGCTAATAGAACCTGTACCAGCATAGATTTCACCACCACAACCTGGGGAAAAAAAAATTGTTTCCTTTCAGTATTTTGTGTTTAACCTACTATCAGAAGTCAATTACGAAATCCGACTTCAAACTCCAATTTTATAATAGCCAACTTAGGCAATAAAAATTTTTATGAGTTGATATACAGGGTGAAGCAAAAGTTGCCCACCATAGGGGTTAATTAATTAATCATGTTTAAAATGTAATTTGTTTGGGAATTTTTTTACTTTGCAGAAACTATTTTGACAAAGAAAGATGGCTGAAGTGGCCACCAGATATCACACTCTTGGATTTTTTTTTTTTTTTGCAGGGCCATTTGAAATCAGTTGTTTAAGAGATATGCTCAAGACATATTAAGGAACTTAAAGAATTAAATATTAGGTTGGTGCAAAAATAATGACGGTTTTTGACGTTAAAAAATATGTCAAAAACCGTCATTATTTTTTGCACCAACCTAATATGAAACTTTCCAACATGTTAATGAATCATGCAAGCACAGAATGGAAATGGGTTTGGGAAAAGGAGGAGATTTTGAACAGCACATAACAATCAAATAACAAGTAAATAAAATTTTTTACTTTTAATAAATTATCCCTAAGCTGTATGACTTTTTCCTCACCCTGGATATTGATCTGAAGATCACCTGAGGCATGAAACTGACAGTAACCATGCAGTGTTGATGCCTATGTCCACACATCTATTATATATTTATATAAGGTGTATTTCACTTGAAACTTCCCATTTTCCCTGATCTTTCTTTTACTCTTTGGCCTGTTCTGGCATGCTATTCTTTAGCTCTGCTAGTCGTTCATCAGATGATTTCATCTGGCTCTACTGCAGCTGCCTGTACAGCAACAGTCCTTCATGAAAAAGGCCCTGAAATAATATATAGGTTCCAGCTGATAAATATAAAATTTGTGCACTATAGGGGTTAATGGAGAGGTCGAAAAAAATCCTGTTGAGTGGCCACCTATGTCACCAGACTTCAAACATTTGGACTTTTTTCTGTGGGGCCATTTGAAATCAGTTGTTTATCAGATGCGCCCAAGAAATATTGATGAACTTAAAGAATTAAATATGAATGCCATGAAATGATAGATGAAACTTTCCGACATGTTAATGAATCATGCAGGCAAAGAATTGAAATGTGTTTTGGAAAAGGTGGAGGACATTTTGAATAGCACATATAACAATTAAATAACTAGTAAATAAAATGTATGTGTATTTATACTTTTAATAAATTATCCCTCTATCTCTGTATCTGTCTATATTTCCGAGATGAGGTATTATGCACATTATTTGGACTATTGTTCTCATCTTTGTCACCTCAAGGACACGTGGCACAGTGGATAAATGCGTTAGTTAGATCCAGTGACAGGACCCAAAGAGTGTGAGTTCAATACCCAGTTAAGGTAGTGGAGAACTTGGAGAGGGGAATTAACTGCTATTCATTAAACATGGCATGTGGAACTAGAACAATCTACCCTAGTAAACGAAATAAAGGGTTCAGTTTGATATTCCAACCACCTGAAGAAGGCCGGGGCATACAACGGCCAAAACATTGTGATAAATATGGCGACAAAGATGAGGACAATAGTCCAAGTAATATAAATAATGCCCTCTATCTCTATATATTTCACTCGGAACTTCCCATTTTCCCCAATCTTTCTTTTACTCTTCGGCTGTCCTGGCATGCTATTCTTTAGCTCTGCTAGTCGTTCATCAGATGATTTCATCTGGCTCTGCTGCAGCTGCCCATACAGCAAAAGTCCGTTATGGAAAAGGCCCTGAAATAATATATAGGTTCCAGCTAATAAATATAAAATTTGTGCACTATAGGGGTTAATTATGATTATGGTGTGCAATTTTTGCCTCACCCAGCATAGCTTCAACCGAAGTATAAACATTGTTTTCACACTAAAAGTATCACTGCAAATAATTATGCATCCAGGAAATTTCATATTTCACTTTCTGATTCTAAATGTCTTTTTTGTTTCTATTTTCTTTAAACCTTCCTCATTACTTACATTTTTTTTTTTAAGCATATCCCCTCAAGCAAGGCAGGAAGGCCACTAGCACACAAGGGGTTACAGAGAGCAAGAGTAAAGAGGGGGGTGTTTGAGGAAAAGATAAACAGAAGGACAGGGATCAAGATCAAAGCATCAGAAGATGATGATTGACATTACATTTGAATATTTGAAGATTATAGTTATCAGGGAAACAAGTAAGAGGAAGGGAGTTCTACTGTTAGAAAATGCGAGAGAAGCCATTGTGCCCTCTAATCTGGGTGAGCTACAGGGAATTCTGAACTGAACCTTTTATTTTATCTATGGGGGTAGACTGTTCTCATTCCATTGCTCATGTCTAGGGATATCATCTAGTTCATATTTTTATTTAATAAATATTGCTCACCAAAGTGGGGATAGATCTATTTCAATCTACAAAAGCTATGTCAGTCTTATTCAACCCCAGTGTATAGACTGAGTTTGTGTCGGAATTAGAAATTTAACTGCTACAGTCCTCGAAATGGATAAATTCTATATTAATTTTTTGTTGTCTGTAACAGGTAAATTTCTAATTCCGACACAAACTCAATATATATCTGTGCACATTTTTCAAAAATCACCATCACAACGATCATAGTTAAAATAAGTTTATCTTCACAATTCACCCCATTTAGGATGATCTCAAAATAGATCAAAAGTACTTGGATTAACAAAAAATATGGCACCTTCCTTGATGAATTTCTACTTAGAATCAAGAAGATAATTAGCGAACAAGATTAAAAAAATAAATAGACATAATATCTATATTATTTAAAGAAACATGCACACACTTGATTTGTTTTGCCTTGTTCAGATGTTTTTAGTTCTTTCTTTTTTTTTATTTCCAATTTTTTTCTCAGGTACCAATTTGCCTTCAGGTGTCTACAAGTTGAGTTACCCCAGGTTTTTCAAGCAAGTAATACTGTTATATATATATATATATATATATATGTTACTTACAAAATGAATACAATGATGTATTTATAATAAACTTACTTGATACAGAGGTTGAATATGTTGCATGGAAAACAAGATGTTTCATTTTTCTGGCAACTATATAAAGTCCAGACCCTGAAGAAGTTATCTGAGGGGGTAATCTTCTGCCACAATAAGTACTTATTTCAGGTGCCATCTCGTCAAATCCGTTGTATATTCGGATATACTCCTTTTCACAATTAATGATGCTGGAGAACTTGGAAAAGTGTAAAGTGATGCGTTCATCTCAAAAAGAAAAAGAAAAAAAATATATTTTATTATATAAAAAAAAATATTTAGTTCTGAACAAACATAATTTGTTATTAATAGAAAGAATAAAAAAGATACTAAAAGCTACACATTACTGTTCAGGTACTAAAATTGGCTTACCAACCCATTAAAGTTATTTAAAGCCAGAAAACATTTTTAGATTGTAAGATTTTTTTTTGAGACAATGATTTAGTGAAACGAGTATTACTAATTAACCCATAGCTGGAGGGATGAATGGGTGGGTTCATACCTAATTAGAATTTGATAAATAAAAAAGAAATTATCATGTGGATATAAGGTGGGGATCAATTCTGTATTACAATCACTATATAAACTGATCCCTCACTTTGTGGTTACATTAATTTCTATATATTTATATTCCAAGGAATGTAAATATATTTTAAACATTCCTGTGTAGCAAATCAGTATTTCAGTGATTGATTTGTTTTCTAGGACTCAACCTTTTGCAGGTTATTTAAAGCTAGAAAATATTTTTAGGTAGAGTCATACTTTTACCAAGGGTATTTGTGTGTAAGTGAATATAACAAATCTAATTTTGAGCCATTATTGCTTACATCTGTTATTCCCAAGTGGTCACCCATCAAGGTACTGACCAGGCTTGTCATTGCTTAACTTCAGTGATCATATGGGAATATATAAGAAATTCTGACATCAGGCACTGAAGAATGTTAAAATTTAACGTTCAGTCACGTGAATATTTAGTCTTGATATTTGACCAAGAAAAAGGGTTTTATCTCCATATGTTCTGTGTACCTTCAAATTCTTTTGATGAAAACATTAATATTGGATGAAAAAAGAAGAAATTAAAAATATGAGATCAGAGTTCAAATTCCAGTCAAGTTTGTTACATTCACTTACATGCAACTTTGAGAAAAGTATGAATCCATCTCTTCTGTCCACAACTATGGAGTAACAGTAAAATTTGTATATGGTAAAATCATTGGTAATCCAATTTTCACTTCTCAAAAAAGCAGAATTTTTCTTACATTCCCAAAGTTTGGTAAGCCATAAACAAATTATACTTATTATAAAACCCAGGTTGTGTGTGCGTGCGTCTATTTGTTTATATATGGGATCGGATTTCCTACATTTTTCAACTGATTTCAACAAAACTTCACAGGACTACGTAAAATTATGTTGCGGTGGTTCTGACAGCACCAAAAATTGGAAAAAAAACAATTGTTTTTGCACAAAATCAATTTGAAAACACAATTAAGAGGCATCACTGTCACGAGAATGAAAGGGGGACAACTCATATCGAGTTATACTTATAAAATCCAGGTTATTTGTGTGTGTGTGTGTTCGTTTACATATGGGATCAGATTTCCTACATTTTTCAACAGATTTCAACAAAACATCACTTTTTTTTGGTAGGTAGTGTTTCTTATTGTCTTGCACACTTTTTTTTCTTTATTTTTACAATTCAGAATGCTTTAAAAATTCCATTTACAAGACAATAGTTTATAAAAAAAATTCTATTCAATCGGTAGAGACTCCTAACGCTTGAAAACAATGTTTTTTGAGTTTGACCAATTCGTAAAATAAAAAAAACAAAAACAAAAAAAAACTAATTAAGACATGCATGTCTGCCAACCTTAAACAATTATATTTGTCAATTTTATTTTTCAGTCTTTATGATGGTTGATACTTGATCTATCTGTTACTGTTACATCCCCGGGCAACGCCAGGCTCTACTGCTTGTCAATCAATATTTGTTATTAGTCTCCTATTTTCTTTTGATTCCACATCAGTCAAGAAAAAAATGTCTATAAATTTTGGTAGTTTGTTAATAAGTTTCATCTTTTCCTTTAACAGGCTCACATTTTCTGATCAAAAGAACAAGTTAGCCAAATGTGTCATTTTATTTTTTTTATTTATTTTTTATTTATTTTTATTTTTTATTTAATTTTTATTTATTTTAGTTTCACCACGAGTTAGAAAAAAAGAAAAAAAAAAAGTATTCCGAGAAATAAAATAGTTTTGATTTTCCATTTCTTTTCCTTTATGTAGGAATGAAGTAAACTTTAACAAAGTTAAAACATTATATAATCATTACAAAGGTATTTGTTTAGCAGAGCAGTTTCAAAATAATCATTACAAAGATGCTTTTCATACAGCCAGGTATCGTAAAATATCATTCTTTGAAATCACAACAATTAAACATAACATGGCCGAAATGGTTTTCAAAATGTGTGAAGTGAATAGGGATCGATTTTCACCCAGCACCTCTTAAGATTTTAAAAAAGGAGAATGCCTAACAATTTATTTACAAGGAGAAACTTGTAAAAACAGACTTTATGGAAGACCAACGCTTAGCAATTAACCAGGAGAACATGGGTTACAAACTGGGAGGCCGAGATAAAGAGCTGAAAAGCTGTAAGTAACATGTATATGAGTTCCCCATGAAAAAAAAAAAAAAAAAAAAAAACTTGTGTCATATCTTACCTTTGTGGGGAGGTTGGGTAAATATATAAAGAGTCTCCCAAAGGAGCCAGGAGAAATGACAGGTCTGATGAAGTACAAAGTCATAATTGCTTCCTCACTTGTTCTCAGTGGCAGATTAACTTAGTTAAAAAATGCTATGGTACACTACCTTAATGACTTGCAATCTGGCCAGGTGAAACCATCCTCTTGCAATCTGGCCAGGTGAAATCATCCTCTTGCAATCTGGCCAGGTTGATGTTTATTATGTCAAGTGAACTGCATCTTTAAGTATCATACTTTTTTTGAAAAAAATCATCTGGTAATATTTTATTTTCAAAAATGTATTGCTGGTAATACATTTTTTTTTCAAAAAAAGTGTATTGCTGGTAATACATTTTTTTTTTTTTACAAAAATGTATTGCTGGTAATACATTTTTTTTTTACAAAAATGTATTGCTGGTAATACATTTTTTTTTTCAAAAATGTATTGCTGGTAATATTTTTTTTGTTTCATAAATGTATTGCTGGTTATAATTTTTTTTACAAAGTATTTCTGGTATTAAAACCTATTTTTATACTTTCATAGTGTTTTGACCCCAGTTTGGGGGTTAACTATATACCCATATCTAGGACTCTAACAGGTGCAACCACCTCGAGTCATGGTGGACCTGGGAACACTGGCAATTAAGAGGTGGTTTCACACTCTTTAAAACCTCCTGATCAGCGGCTTTGCTGTTGGATGTCATCATCTTACCCAGGAAACAGACAAGACAGAAGACCAACATTTAACAGTTGACTGAGAGAACACAGATTACAAACTGGGAGACCGCCAGCAGGTTTGTTTTATTTATACAGTAAGTCTCTGGCTTATGACAGTCCTGACCTATGATGATTCATATTATGGCACATTATCCATTAATCTTGTTTTCATATATATATATATATATATATATATATATATATATTATATTATATTCATTTCATTGTATGTATTACATTTATATCCTCCATGTGCATTTTTAGTCCTAATAATGTTAACACAGTCATAGAAGTGTGTTATATCCTAGATTATTACCTTATTATTGAATTAGCAAAGGTGAGTAACACAAGGCTTATTCAAGGAAAATTACAGGTACATTCTGACTTATACAGAAAATTGCATTAAGACTCATTGTAGGAATGGAACTGTCATGTTGACAACTCCTGGTATTACTTATAGTAATAAAATGTGTTATATTTTAACAAAGTGGATGTTTACGATAAAAGTAACATTTAATTATATGAGTACATATTGTTCATTCATATAAGGAGGTACTGAAAAGATCTGACCAAACATCCAAAGATTAGCGTTTTGTTTTTTGTTTTTTTTTATTACCTACAAATAGGAAAATTTTTACCTGATTGATTGGCGATGAGCAACCACCGACATGATTTTGCTCCCTGAAGGTCATCACTGCTGATTATACCTCCCATACTTGCATAATATGTGTTGCCACATTCTGAGGAGGGGGAAAAAAAATTCATTAAAAGATTCAAGTTACTGAATTTTAAGTATTCTGCAAAAAAAATTAAATTTTTAAAAATTATCATATAAAACTTAATTGTAGCTTTTTTCTCTACGAGCAGCAATTTTGTCCTGTGCATTCATGAACAGATTCATGCAGATAAATCCCTTAGATCTTAAAGAATATGATCCTTTGGCAAATCACATATACCCACACAAAAAACTATGCTCACACCTTTCAATTCTGAAAAGTACAAATTCCATTTCATTGAATCTGGGTTTTTTTTGTTTGTTTTTGTTTTTTTTTTGTTTTTTGACAGAACATACCATGTGAATTGGGATCAGAATCTGCTAGGATAAAGAACAAATGGGAAAGTTTATAAATCTACCATGTTTCACTTTTATTAAAGCTTCATCAGAGAATGAGATATTAGTAGTGTTAGTTAAATATACTATAGCCTTTGTAGAGTAGTTGGCCATGGTTCAATGCAATTGGCAGAAATATCCAACAAACAGAATTGATAATGGTTTGGTTTGGTTTGATTTATTTTGTTTAATGGCATATCAACCTCAATGGATTATTTAATGCTGACAACATTTTTAGGATAGATTTGTATGAATAGTGTATGTATTCTTTGGTTTAGATTGGTTTGGTTTATTTTGTTCCATGGCACACCAACCTCAATGGGTCATTCAATGTCAACAAAAATATTTATTGCTGGTAATAATTTTTTTCAAAAAAGTATTGCTGGCAATAGTTAACTATTTGCCCATAGCTGGGACCCTAACAGGTGCTACCACTCTGGGTCAGGGTGGATCTGGAAACATCAGCAATTAAGAGGTGGTTCCACGCTCCTCAAAACCTCCTGATCAGAGGCCTTGCTGCTGGACGTAATCTAACGTCTTACCCAGGACACAATTTACAATGTTTGCAATAAACAATAACAAGAAAATGAAAAGAACAGGTCAAAAAATAATATTAAGCAAGCAAACAATATATGCAATGCAAAGCAACAGTAATAAGGCAAAAATTTCTCAAACTAAGAATGGTTTTAACACACAAAGTGGAATATAGACAAATTGACCACAGCATTCTGGTTTCAAGACAAAAATGATGGGAATTGAATCAGATAAGAGGCCTATCTTATTCACTAGAAAGAAATCCCAGCATGCATATGTGTGTTTTTTCTATAAATTTGGGGAGGGGAATGCTTTTGCAGTCATTTAAATACTTCTGACATCAATAATTCATAACACTACAAAATTTGATAAATTAGTTATCTCGGCACTAGCATCCTTATCACCACTTGTAAGACAATTGGAGATATAATTAATAAGAAAAATAGATCCAAAAAAAATTCAGATGCCAGGATTTATCAAATATATTGATATACTTACACTGGTGAGACATCTTGAAACCTAAAAGCCCACATCAATGAACATAAGTGAGACCTATGTTGAGACAAACATGTAAACTTGCCTGTAATACACAGGAACAAATCTGGCCATTCCTTTGATTTTACAGATGCCACCCTAATTTAAAATGAACATCATTTTTTTACATTGAAAATAGTGAGAGTCCCAATTATAATTTTACCAACTATAAACACATGTCAAAAACACTATATTACCTCATCAACTGTTATTAAACCCATTCTTAAAGAATCCAACATATATTTAACTACCATTACCTGATGAAGTTTTAATAAAAGCAAAACATTAAATTTATAAATGTTTCCTATTTGTTCTTTAAACTATCATACCATGTGACATAAAAAAGATCAACAGACCAATAAAATCTTTCTATTGTCATGTTGAGTCATTTAAAGGAAAAAACAAATATTAACAGCAAAAATTTTGGTAAACAACCTCAGTTTTAATAGGATTTCATTTCCCGCTATTGGCAACTTCAATGAAACTATAGAGTAAGCAGAAAGGAACAATATCAAATCAAAGGAGCAAATGACAAAATTACACACACCATGCAAGGGCTCCATGCAGCCTTCTGGGTTTCAAACATAATTCAAATTTTCTATTTAATAAAAACAAATAGCCAATGAATTCACCTTCTGACAATAAATAAACACAGGCTTCTGCAACCTACACAATGTCATAAAAACAAACATTCATTAAACTGTCTTGCAAATTAATATTTTTCAAACATTCTATGTAAATTTTGTCTATATCAATTTTTGGTTCTGGTCTTGTTTTTTTTTTTGTTTTTTTTTATTATTTCACCCCCCACCACCCACAAACAAGGCAATAAAGCTACTAAGATTCAAGGAGTTACTGAGTGAGATTCAATTTGAAAGAAAGAAAATATTAAGGAGTAAGGACAATAAAAGAACAAGAGAATTAAGACAGAAGATAATGATTGACATTACATTTTAATTTTTGAAGACTGGAAAGTAAGAAGTTGGAAGAATGTCCCTCAAGCAAGAACTGTAAGAGAAGAAGCTGTCAACATAGAACTTACAGTTACACCTAGATATTTCAACAGTAAGATGAGATCTTGCTGCAAATCTAATACTGCTCTAAAATTCATAAAATCTAGGTACCAAAGAGGAAAACTCATCAGAACAATTAACACAAAAATATTTATAGAAAAGGCACAGGTAAGCTATATTATGCCAGTGAGAAAGCAACAGAAGCCAAGATGCCAAGTCAAGACCAATAATATTGCAGATTCTTCTTTACCTGTTCTGGAGTTGACTCGTTGGATTTTGTTGTGATAGTTTTAGTATCTAATGAATTCCTGTTTTTCTTTCCATCAAAATGAATCTCCATGGGTCACAAGCAACATGACATAGTCGACATACCAGATCATAATAAGAAATAGACCAATGACTTTGTACTAAGCATAAAGAAACTCATAAAATGGATAATCAGAAACATGATCAAAATGAAAATAAAGTTTAAAAGTAAAAGCAAAATGAAATATTAAAACTTACCTTGAGTATAATTTAATTTGAAACCTTTTGCTACACTTTTACCATTAGTCTTGAAACTCAAAAGAACTGATGATTCAAATGTGAAATTCCTTCCAGCTAGAATGTCTCCATGGCAAAAAACTTCACTGACTTCATTATTTTGGGAAATCTGTAAATTAAAAGGTTTTATTATTAATTTCTTGGCAAACATGGACCTTTGTGTCAAAAAAAAAAAAAAAAAAAAAAAAAAATTGGGGGGTGTCAAAAGGATGGTTTTTCCTTGAAACTTTTATTTTAACTACCTTTACTCTACAGCAATGTTTGTTTTAAAAAGCAATGATTAGAATACAGTGTGGTTAAGAAATGTATTACTTAATCCACTTTTTATGCTGCCACTGCTATGCAAACACTCAGGTATGTTAGTCGACACAAAATTTATTCAAAACTACCACAAATGATTAGTAATTATGATGGTACCCTTGTCATTGCAATTTGGCTTCCATTCCTTGGAAATTATGACATAAACTAATATAAGTAATTCATTCTCATTTTTTTTTCATTCTCTTTTGTTTCCTATTCGTTCACTAAAAAATCCGAAAAAAAAAAAAAAAAAAAAAAAAAAAAGTTTTACACACTTCATATGCATTACTAGAATTATCATGAATCATTATGAAGAAAATATGATATAAAGAATTTTCCCCAAAATATATGCATTTATTAGGAAAGACAAATTTAAGACAGTTTTAAGGTTCAAATGTAAGACAATTTCCCAAAAATATATGTTTGCTTACATTTCTCATATGATATGTGTAGAATATTGGTTAGCTTGCCAGTGGTCTGATACACAAGTAGGCTAGTGTAACCACAAGTTTTGACTGACTTGAGTCATTTAATGGAGAGATATATGGGTGAATAGAGACCACTCATGCAAATATATTGGGCAGGACCATTCTAGCAAAATGGGCCAACTCAAGTGGTGTATTAAGCACTCTCCTATAAAATGAGGTAAAATTAGCTGGCCTGCTTCTTCAAGAAGACACAAGAAGGCAGCCATGTTGGCAGGTAAGTCACTTGACTTTTACAAGGTGGATCCAGACAACTTGTGGAGATCCATGAATGTCAACATCCTGAAGTGACACGGCATATAGAAGTGAATATGTGGGCCTTAAACTTCAACTCATTCACTCACTTCTTGTATCTTCCTCAGTGATAAGTAGTTGGTAAAATTCCCTTACAAAAGTCAATAAAATCAGTCAGTTCAGACTATGTGCTGTTTCGACATCAAGAGGCGGAACCTTTCTTCTAGTGAAAAGAGATCAAATTTTATTTTCAGTGAGAAGTAGAAACAAACCAACTTTACTATATTGGTCTCAAGAATGACATGGAAATGAACATGATTATTCATCTGACTCGGTCTGCAACCAACTGCAGCATAATATATCATGACATTACAAATGTATGATGGTCATTACTGGAGGGTGAAGGCAATTCTCTTCATATCTTGAAGACATTCCACTGCACCCTCACAGACCCCATACATAAAATATGAAGATGACACCTTGATGGCAGACACAGAATGAAAATTGCAGGAATTCCAAAACATGACAGTAAAAGAAAGCTAGAGGAAAGTTTTGTTTTGTTTGATTGTTTAACGGCATATCAACTCCTTATGGGTCATTTAATACTGAAATTTCATTTTCTTGGGAGCTTTGGTATTTTTTTTTCTTTTACAATTAAAATCAATTAAATGGAACTTTTTTTACTATTAAAATCTATTCCTGGTTGGTTTGTTTTATGGCATATGAACTTCACTGGGTTATTTAATGCCGACAAAATTTTTAATATTGGGTATTTTCTTTTTTTTCTTTTTTTTTTTCAAAAACAAAGTATTGCTGGTAATAATTTTTTCTTCAAAAATCTATTGCTGGTAATAATTTTTTACAAAGTATTTCTGGTATTAAAACCTATTTTTACACTTTCATAGTGTTTTGACCCCAGTTTGGGGGTTTATCTATTTGCCCATAGCTGGGACCCTAACAGGTGCTACCACCCCAGGTCAGGATGAACCTGAGAACACCAGCAGTTAAGAGGTGGTTCCACACTCCTCAAAACCTCCTGATCAGTGGCCTTGCTTATTGGATATAGTTTATGATCTTACCCAAGATGCAGATGTACTTTATCGTCATACCCAGGATGGTTTATTGCTGGTATTTTTACTATAAAAATGTATTTTTATACTTTCATAGTGTTTTGAGGGTTCACTTTTTGCCCATAGCTGGAACTGTAACAGGTGCTACCACCCCTGGTCAAGGTACACCTGGGAACAACAGCAATTAAGAGGTGGTTCCACGCTCCTCAAAAGCTCTTGGTCAGAGGCCTTGCTGGTGGACATAATTTATCGTCTTACCCAGGATGGATGTTGTGAAGGAACACAGAAATAAAAATAAATAATAAATCAGGAGTATAAAGCAGAAAGAAGTAAGGAAGCTTCTTTTTGTTTTCCACCCCAAGTTACTTAATTCATTATTCCTTTCACTTGATTTATTGAAACTTGCCATATTGGTAGTAATATCTTAAATTTTTATTTTTATTCAATAAAACATTGTGGATCTGGGAACAACAACATTTAAGAAGTGGTTCCATGCTACTCAGAACACTCTGATCAGAGGCCTTGCTGCCAGATGTAGTTTATTGTCATACCCAGTATATATCAACTTATGGTCATATCTGTTGAAACACTGGTTTGCAAATGATCACCAAAGTTAAGCCATGTCAAGCCTGGTCAATAACGAGATGGCTCACCCACTTGGGAATACCAGGTGCTGTAAGCTTGGATGTGCAGGTGGTGTAATGGATAACGGCTCAGAATGAGAAATAGAAGTTAAGCAATGTCAAGCCTGATCATTATCTAGATATTAAACAGTGTGTGTGTATATATATATATATATATATATATATATATATATATATATATATATATATATATATAAAATGTGTGTGTGGTTTTTATTAAAATTTGATTGTTTTAAGCCTTTTTTATGTAATTAAGCAAAAATTTAAATTAAAAGAAAAATCACATTTTAGTTTCGAATTTCAGTCAAGCTTGTTGCATTCCCTTATGCACAAATGCTCTTGGGAAAGGTAAAAGAGAGCTTAAGTTTTAGAAATTCAAAACTAAAATGTGATTTTTCTTTTAATTTAAATTTTTGCTTAATTATATAAAAAAGGCTTAAAACAATCAAATTTTAATAAAAACCACACACACACACATTTATATATATATATACATTGGGTGTAACAGCATTTGTCTATCCCACAAAATGTTTAATATCTAAAAAAAGCACTAAATTGAGTTTCTTTTCCCCAGGTTCCTGATGAGACATTTAACCATCTTCACACCATTCGTCATAAGAATCACTGAAAAACACTTTAGTTATTCAGCTAGAAAGAGAACAGGTTAAAAATGATTTTGTGTCAACTTCACTGTCTTCCCAAATGAGCAATGGTGAAATGAAAAAGATCATTCAGGCCTTCAGTAATGGTACCAACATTCATACTCTGGCTTCCATCTTCAAAGTTCATTCATGAAATGTTAAAAGAGCAGTGAATAAGTTTAAAAAAGAGGGAACAGTTGAGATGAAAACTGGATCAGGAGGTCACAACTTAGAGCTAAAGACATCAATTAGAAAAGCTCCAACTCAATCCATAAGGCATTTGGCATGTAAGAGAGAAGTTATGACAGTATAAAGAGCAGTGAAAAAAACTTGAAAATGAAATTGTACATGAAACCTGTGAGGACAGAAAATTAGAAGGTTAGAGAGGGTGAAGATCATCTATATATATATTTGAATTTTATTTCATTACTTAATGAGCTTCTGATCCTTAGCTAAGATTAATTAATGATGAACAACGTTAATATTATTTATGATCAATTTCATCACGATTTTTCTGTTAAGCTTGGAGAGTAATTTACATTCTTATTGCTCAAAGTAGAGTCCAGTAGTATTATATAAACCTCAAAGAATTCCAGTAAGATATCTTTAATCATTTCTAAGATACAAGGGTTCAAAGCTTAATCTAATAAATGAACAATTTTGCTGTTACACGCTGTATATAAAAATGAAACTTGCTGCTCAATGTACTTTATCGTTATACTCAGGATGTCAAGAAGAAAGAACTAACAATCAATTGTAAGAAGACAGAGTGTATAGACATTAACAAGAGGCACAGTCTAAGATGCAAGACATTAAAATCTTGTATGTAGAGTAATTTAACTATCTGGGAAGTGTATTAACAGATGACGGAAAATGCAGTAATCTAAAAGTGCATTGTGATAGCAAAACATGCCTTTCAAAAGCTAAGCAAAGTATTAAGAAATGGAAAAATATTGTTAGAAACAAAGAAAAGAGTTCGAAGCTGTTATGTAATATCAGTCTTCCTAAGTGGCAGTGAATGCTGGATGCACTCCTCATCGATGAAGAAGAAATGTAAAGCAACAGAAACAAAGAAAAAAGTACTGAACTGTTAGATAATATCAGTCCTCCTATATTCATTTTTTTTCAGTAAGGTTCACCCTGTACAAGGCCCAGAGCCACTCACGGTAGAGAGTTACATTAAAGGGTAGTTCATATGTATAAGAGGAGAAGATAATGGTTACCCTAGACTTGAACAGATTAAGATTGTAGTGATCAGGGAAGCATCCTCTTAGGAGTCAGTTCCACAGAGCAGTGGTTCATGGGAAGAAGCTGTTTGAGTGGAATTTACTTCACCCTGATGGAATACAGAGGGAATGTGTGTGGTGTGCTTCTATGTAAGCTGCATGTTGAGTCCTAGCTGTGAAAGTTAGACCTTGCAGAACCAAAGAATGTAGTTCATCCAAGCACTTTCCATGGAAGTACTGATCGAGCAGTGAGAGAATCACCACATCCCACCTGTGAGAGAGAGATTAGAGGGTGCGAAATAATTTTTCACCCACAAGGACTTGGAGATGCTTGTGAACTATATCCAGACTGGAAAGTGAGGACTGGATACAGCTTCTGCCCAAATATGGCAACAGTACTACATTTTTGTCCTGATCTGGCTTTTATCAAGCTTGTGTACATTAATGGCAGAACTTGGTTCAGAAGTACAACATTTATTAAAAGCTATAAAGGACAGGAAATTGTGGAGAGCCATAATCGCTAATGTCCTGAAGAGACATGAAGTTAACACTAAAAATGAAAATCTATATTTGTCTTATCTGTAATTTTTTGACGACACTTTGCAGATATCTCTCCCAAATAAGATCCCCCCTGAGAGAAGAACATGACTAAAGACTGTGTGTACGCTATCACGTGCAGCTGTGGAAAAAAATATAAAGGAGAGACAGGCCGCCCCCTCAAGGTAAGGCTTCAAGAACACCAGAAAGCTGTAACATGAGGGGGAAGTGGAAAAATCAGGTGTGGCTGACCACATATAGAGAGAGAATGGAGATCACCACCCTCTGTGGGATCAGGTTGAGATCATAGACAAAAAACACCATTGGAAAATTTGTAAACTTAAGGAATCAGCACATATGCTAGGCCGCAAAAATCTCCTGAGTCGACCAAGCATAGAAATGAATACAATATGGGAACAAGTAATAAGGAGTGCCAGAGAAAAGCGATAACAAGTTGCAATATGAGCTCTGATAAAAACATGGAATGATAACAGCAAAAATTGCAATATAAGCACTGGTAAAAAATGATGTGGAAGACGTTAGGTTTATAATACCCAGAAATTCATATACAGATGTCCTCAAGGACACATGGCACAGTGGATAGAGGTGTTAGATCCAGTGACAGAATGTGAGTTCAATACTCAGTTAAGGCAGTGGAGAACTTTCAGAGGGAAAATCAACAGCAGATAACTGATAACTGACATGCATTAAACATGGCATGTGGAACTAGAACTAGAACACTCTACCCCAGTGAGTGAAATAAAGGGTTCGGTTTGACATTCCAACTGCCTGAAGAAGGTCGGAGCATACAACAGCCGAAACATTGTAACAAGTATGGCGACAAATATGAGGACAAATAATGTAAATACTGTAATTTTTTCTGTAATAATATTTTTTCTTTAATAATACTTCTATTAGAGTAATATGCCAACTTACCTGAAGATAATTATCTGTACAGTTGCCAGAACTTCCCATTTGAAAATCTTCAAATTTCATGAAAATGAAATGAGCTTTCTTTGGTAGAATCAGCCAACTGCAGTCCAAATTATATGGATAATTATGTGGATAGTTAGGAGATTGGATTGACCCACTGACCATACTGTATGTTCCACCACAGCCTGCAAGTGAATCAGAAATCAAAAGAAATGAAAAAAATTGGCACAAGGCTACAATAATTGAGCACTAACATGAATTGGAGACATATGCAAGTTTCCTCAGGCCAAATAATGAATATGTATACATCAATCCTGATTTTTACTGCCTGATGATCCACAGTTGAAACTGTGATAGTGGATTTTTTTGTTACATTTTACTAGTAAAGATCATATATGAATAAAAAGAGACAAGAGGAAAGACTATTCTTAGTCAAGGTGTTTTGTTCTCTGAGAGACTTTATGAAGGTACAAGAGGACAAAACGCGTCAGCTAAGAATAGTCCTTCCTCTTGTTTCTTTTTATTCATTTTGTCACCTCTACAGATTAAACAGCAATTGCTTGCAAAACAAAGTAATATACCAAGCCACTGTAAAATCAGCAGATAAAGAAAAATATATATAGCAGTAACTGAAGGACTGTAGAAACAAAGATACTATACACACAAAACATCCTTTACAAATAGTAAATATGTAAACTGTAAAATGCTTTCTAAACATATCTAAGAGATTAAAAACAAAGCAAATCACACCAAAAATATTATGGAAATAAGGAAAAGAACATCAGCCTACAACAATCAATCCAAAAACTGTAAACTGTTTGGAGATAAAAAAAAAAAAATAGCTATAATTTCTTTCCCAGACAAAAACAAACCACTAAAAAAACAATCAGAACTCATCTTAAAATGCAGGCACAAAAACAAATTTTTACTACATGGTGTAAAAATCGAAAATTGAAAAGAATGAATGAAAATAAATAAAATAAAATAAATAAACAAAAAATATAAGACAAAACAGCCATCCCGTGCTTTCTGCATTCTGTTTAGGATCCTTCTAGACTTGATGAATTACTTATATATATATATATATATATATATATATATATATATATATATATATATACTGCCTAAATGTACATAGTGTACTAAATGAGAAAATGGAAAGCTGAGTTTGCATTCCAGTCAAGTTTGTTGCATTTCCTTATGTAAAGATACCCTTGTGATAGGCATGAATCTATCTTTTCACCTTCCACTAGCTATAGGTTAAAAATCAGAGTAGACTGGGCTCATTAGCCTTTGTTGGCAACCAGTCTAGAAGTGTATTTCAAAACCTGAGGAGGGTCATTTGGAAACCTTGTGGCACACTATGTGCACCAGCCATCTGTAATAAGTTCTTCCAAAAAGTGTGGACAATTCTGAACAAGCATTCACCATAATTAAATCATATATGCAGGTAGTCTGGTTTATTTGCTTTGGTCTATTTTGTTTTATGGTATATCAACCTCAATGTTCTTCACTGCCTTAACCGGGTATTGAACTCACACTCTTTGGGTCCTGTCACTGGATCTAACCAATGCCTTTATCCATTGTGCCATGTGTCCTCAAGGACTTTCAGAGGGAAATTAGCAGGAGATAACTGATAATTGACATCCATCAAACATGGCATGTGGAACTAGAACAGTCTACCCCAGTGAGCGAATTAAAGGCTTCAGTTCGAAATTCCAACCACCTGAAGAAGGCCAGAGCGTACAACAGCCAAAACGTTGTGATAAATATGGCGAAAAAGATGAGGACAATAGTCCGAATAATGTAAATAATGTACATAATACCTCATCTCAGAAATATAGACAGGCCGTGGGTTTCTGATGTTACAATAGAAGTCTTACTAATTAACCCATAGCTGGGAGGGAGAAGAGTTGGATTCATATCTAATCAGAATTTGATAAACAAGAAATTATGATGTGGATATAAAAGTGGGGGTTCAATTCTATATTACAATCAATATATAAGCTGATCCCTCACTTTGTGGCCATGATAGTTTCTATACATTTATATTCCAGAGAATGTGAAATCTAAAATACATGCCTGTATTTCATTGATTCATTCATTTTCTATGGCTTATCAACCCTTTGCAGGTTATTTAAAGCCAGAAAATATTTTTGGAGGGTAAGAGTTTTTTTTTTGGGGGGGGGGGTATTTCAAAAAGCATTATACAGCTCTGGTGAAACACATAGAAAAGATTATGGCAGGGATTCTCAACCAGAAGGAATCCTGCAGGGGAAATTTCAGGATTTCTGGGGTGGGGATCTTACTTTTAGTTGTTTTTTATTTACAGACTGTCATTATATTGAACTTTTTGTTTATTGAAGTATGTGTCAGTTTATTAATTTAATAATCTTTTATCAATTAAAAAAAATTACTGTACATTTATTCAAGTTAAAAAAATCCCTCAACATTTTTTATTGCCATTAAATTTGTAAAACTTAATTATAAAAATAATCCATGTAAATGTATAAGTTTTTCAATAATATATGCACGTTATTTTTTTTAAATATTTTTTTAATCGTTTCACTCCAAGCAAAGCAACAAAACTACTAAGACACAATGGGTACTGAGTTTTAGAGAGTAAAAGACCCCATTCCACCAAAAAAACAAAACACCTTTAAGGAGAAAAAATATTAAAAGAACAAGAATTAAGACAACATTAGATAATGATTAACGTTACATTTAAATTTTTAAAGATCAAAGTTCACTGGGAAGCAAGAAGTCAAAAAAGAGTTCCCCAAGCAAGATGTGCAATAGAAAATACTGTTAGCATAGAACTTACATCTAGGCATTCCAACTGTAAAGTTACCAGACCTTGCCACTAATCTAGTACTGCACTTAAATTTATAACATCTAGGTACCATAGGGGGAAATAATATTTTGAAAAACACAAAATGTGGCACAAGGCCAAAAGGGGGAATATGGAAAGGCTAGTCTTCAATTTGTCTTAACCTAAACTTAGCTAGCCACGATTACTGACCCAAACATGCAACAATATTCCTTACACCAAAACAACATATTCTTACTTACCATTCTTACTAAAACCACCATAATACCTCAAAGTCTATGTAGTCCTAACTAGTTCACATATGTACATGTTTTTCCATAAAGGAAATTTCATTAGAAGAATTACCATGAAAGTATTTATAGAAAAGGCAGGGGAAAGCAACTTTATGGTGGTGGGAAAGTGACTAAAGGCAAGAGGGCCAGGTTTGGCCAATAACATGCTTCTTTGGAATGTCCGTTTAGAGTTGGTCAGTCTTGGAAAGCAGTGGGGAATGACATTCTGACATGGTGAAAAGAGTGCATTGGGCAGGAAAGTGTGAGAATCACTCCCCTATAGTTTACAATTAACTGGGTTACAGAGTTTGTAGATGATGTTCTCAACCTCAGTCATTGTGATAAGATTTTGAGGTTAAAAACATACCTCCTGGCACTATTTTATATCTGGCTCTTAGTTTTCTTTCTTTTGTTGTATTCTGGACCTTGTAGATAACAGTCATTTTGTTTCCCGTTGAAGTGGCCATAGCAGTCTGCTGTGTGGTATGACATACGGTCGTCAACAATGGTGCTTTTAGACTATCACCATCTGAAATCTGAAAACAATTTTACAGATGTTATTATAATCAAGGCAA
>OZ010608.1:23833601-23908601 GCA_963932145.1 Acanthosepion lycidas | reverse complement strand
GAAAATTACCGTGTTCATACATATTATTTATTACAAGTACTTTCAACATTAGCACAATGTTATCATCAGTGTTGTTTTTTTCAAGACAAATATTTTTTTAAATACAAAATTGCTATGCTCATCTGAAAGTTAAAATTTTTTACTTTTGAAGTAAAGAATGCTGAGTTTAGTTATGTGTAATTAGATTGCTGTAATGCTTCAGGGGAGGTAATTATATATAAAATGTATATTTGGGCAACCTTTCTTTCATACATGTTTCATTGAATATGACAGATAAGTAAAATTCTCTTAGTTTTTCTAATAGTTTTGTCATTTACTGGGAGTAATGTAAAAAGGGAATGTAAAAATGGTCCATTTTGTCTATTATCCCAGGTGCTTTTTGTCAATTCTTTAACCATTTTCAAGGTTTTTTTTTTGTTAAGTGTTGTTAATTTTTTTTCCTGGTTGTCTTTTTAAGATGTAGTTCTAGTAGCATTTATTCAGAGATGCAGTGAAAGAAACATGGTTGGAATTTAAGATGACAAGAGGCCAACATGAATTCCAGCTATATGCCTCTGCCTCTCACACAGAGACTTGCATTATAAAATCTGACATAGTATATCTAAATAAAACTGGTGTAAATAATGCAGGCAGGTGACAACAGATGTAGACTGTGGGCAGGTGATGATGGGTGCGGACCGCGGACAGGTGACAACGGGTGCGGACCGCGGGCAGGTGACAACGGGCAGTTGACAACGGGTGCAGACAGCGGGCAGGTGACAACGGGTGCGGACAGCGGGCAGGTGACAACGGGCAGTTGACAACGGGTGCGGACAGGTGACAACAGGTGCGGACTGCGGGAAGGTGACAACGGGTGCGGACCGCGGGCAGGTGACAGCGGGCAGGTGACAACGGGTGCGGACAGCGGGCAGGTGACAACAGGCAGGTGACAACGGGTGCGGACAGCGGGCAGGTGACAACGGGTGCGGACAGCGGGCAGGTGACAACGGGTGCGGACAGCGGGCAGGTGACAACGGGCAGTTGACAACGGGTGCGGACAGCGGGCAGGTGACAACGGGCAGGTGACAACGGGTGCGGACAGCGGGCAGGTGACAACGGGTGCGGACAGCGGGCAGGTGACAACGGGCAGTTGACAACGGGTGCGGAGAGCGGGCAGGTGATAATGGGTGCGGAGAGCGGGCAGATGACAACGGGTGCGGACAGCGGGCAGTTGACAACGCGTGCGGACAGCGGGCAGGTGACAACGGGTGCAGACAAGAAGAACTGTTGGTAATGAGTATGGACAAGATGGTTTAAGTAAAAATGAAATTTCTTTATGTAACCAACCTTCAAAAATTCATCATTACAAGAATCTGCTCCATCTAATTTCAGTACTGTTACATTAAGATGAATTTTCATTCCTGGCGCCACTTTAATGATCCAAACACAGAAAACATCTTGATAATTCTTCCTATCTTCTGGAAATCTCAGGAGACCATAATTCCAGTTCATATTCTTGATACATGCTAAAATGAAATTTAAAAGTAAATAAATAGAGCAATTATACAAATATGGCTTTTGCTAATATTTGTCAGAAACATATTTGGGGAGATAAAATTTCAAACCCATTTGTAATTATTCTTCACCAGTTATTTTCCTTCAACCTCTTTCTGATTAAAAATATCTATACGATAAAATAAAAAATAGAAAAGAAAAATATGAATATTTATATGTATTTTCTTCGTATTTATTAACACCAAAAAATGAGGAAGAGATAATGAGATTTTTTTTTTTTTTTTAAATCAATTCACTCCAAGGGACTATTGAGAGTGAAAGAGAAGACATTAGAAGTAATCAGAAACTTGGGATAAACCACTATTGTTCAAAAGGACTGGGGAGTAATGTGAACTGGGCAAAAGGCAAACATAAGTATTCCTATTTGAATGAGGTGAACAGTGTTGGTTCCAATTTCTGGGAATGTCTCCTAAAAGTACCCCCATCTCTTCAAATTTATTGACAAATCCTACAGATGCATGCTGGTATTTCTTTGTCAATAATTTTTTTTTTTCCACATTGATGTTCACGCTGTACAAGGCTCGGGAGCCACTTAAGGTAGAGGGTTACGCAGTGATACAGTTTATGTGGATATGTGGGGAAGATAATGGTTAACCTTAGACTTGAACAAATTATGATTGTATGGACTATACTTCATCTTGCCAACATATTTCTTTTTTCCAGTCTTTCTCTATTTTTTCTTCCTTTCTTCCTCTTTCTCCTTTCTCTCTCCCTCTTTCTTTCTTTCTTTATTTCTCCCTCTTTCTCTCTCCCTCTTTCTTTCTTTCTCCCTCTTTCTTTCCCTCTTTCTTTCTTTCTTCTTTCTCCCTCTTTCTTTCTTTCTTTCTTTCTCCCTCTTTCTTTCTTTCTTTCTTTCTCCTTCTTTCTTTCTTTCTTTCTCCCTCTTTCTTTTCTTTCTTTCTCCCTCTTTCTTTCTTTTCTCCCTCTTTCTTTCTTTCTCCCTCTTTCTTTCTCTTTCTTTCTCTTCTTCTTCTTTCTTTCTCTTTCTCTTCTTTCTTTCTCCCTCTTTCTTTCTTTCTTTCTTTCTCCCTCTTTCTCTCTCCCTTTTCTTCTTTCTCCCTCTTTCTTTCTTTCTCCCTCTTTCTTTCTTTCTCCCTCTTTCTTTTTCTTTCTCCCTCTTTCTTTTCTTTCTCCCTCTTTCTTTTTCTTTCTCCCTCTTTCTTTCTTTCTTTCTTTCTTTCCCTCTTTCTTCTTTCTCTTCTTTCTTTCTTTCTTCTTTCTTTTTCTCTTTCTTTCTCTTTCTTTCTTTCTTTCTTTCTTTCTTTCTTTCTTTCTTTCTTTTTCTTTCTCTTTCTTTCTTTCTCTTTCTTTCTTTCTCTTTCTTTCTTTCTCTTTCTTTCTTTCTTTCTTTCTTTCTTTCTCTTTCTTTCTCTTTTTTCTCTTTCTCTTTCTTTCTTTTCTTTCTTTCTTTCTCCCTCTTTCTTTCTTTCTTTCTCAATACACTACATTTGAAAGCTTAACACAAATCCGTTTGGAATTTTGTAACGTATTGGGTTAGTCATGAAAAGCTTTGTGGCACAGGGCTTGTCTCAGCTCAACTTTGTCACCTGGCTTTAAAGTATCAGGTTTAAACAAAAGGTTCTGTCCCAATTTTTTCTATGACAAAACTAAATAGTGATTAATAGAGATGTATTTATTAGTGTCAATAAATAATAATTACTAAACAGTAATTAATAAATAATTGCTAATAAGATGTACTTAGTTTTCCATGACCTTGCAATCAACAAGCTTTTTGATTCAGTATCTGTCTATATTTCTGAGATGAGGTATTATGTACACTATTTACATTATTCGAACTATTGTCCTCATCTTTGTAGCCATATTTATCACAACATTTCAGCCGTTCTATGCCTTTATCCACTGTGCCATGTGTCCTGAAGATTAGATCCAGTGACAGGACCCAAAGAATTTATGAATATGTCCTGAAGATGGTCTATAAAACATAATTAACATTAGACCATATTCAATTCAACATGAAAAAGACGATGTACATAAGAGCAAGACCAATCCAAACAGATAACTGAAATCTTTTATAAGATCAGCGTTCCATTTAAATATGATCACATCATCATCATCATGTGGGCGATGTTGTGACAATGTATTCCTAAAATTTGAGTATTTTGAATGAAAAAGGAAAAGAATTTTATTTTGATCTTAAACATTATATTAACATTAAAACAGCATAATTGCATATTAGGATTTTTGTTTATTTTTTCCGTATATTTTTCTTCATATATATATATATATATATATATATATATATATATACACACACACATACATACATGTGTCTCACACAGATAAATTATGACATATGCAACAACAAATGTTATATAAGAAAGGAAAACCTTACTTATAATATTTCCCAAACAAAAACTTGAGTTACAGTGGTTTCTCTACAAACCTGGTTATGCCATGTAGTTTTTCCTGTAAGACCTACTGCTGTGGGCGTTTTCTCACATATGTTACTATGTGAGAAAACGACATTATTTTTGCACCAACCTAATAACTCAGTTATCTCAACACATCCTTATCTGGGCTCTACAACACAAATGCCCTTCATCACTATCTCCTGATATGTTTGTAACCCAACATTTTACTTCATTAAGAAAACCAGACAAGATGAACATAAAAATGATAAGACCTAACTAACCAATCTAGTACAGTATTTAAATTCATAAAGTCAACGTACCAAATAAGAAAGCTCATCAAAACAATTATGGTTTGGATTGGTTTGTTTTATGGCATACAAACCTCAATGGGTCACTTAATGGCAACAACTTTTTTTGTTAACTATTTGCCCATAGCTGGGATCATAACAGGTGCTACCACCCCAGGTCAGGGTAAAGCTGGGAACAACAGCAATTTAGAAGTGGTTCCACAATCCTCAAAACCTCCTGATCCTGGTGCTGGATGTACTTTATCATCATACCCAGGACACCTCATTTGTGGTGGTCAGGGGTTACCCCGTCTGCAGAGGTGCAATCAATATAAAGCCCTAGCTGATAGGGTGAACAATTACTATGAAAATATTTATAGAAATGACACAGGGAAGCTATGTTATGGCAATGGGAAAGTTATTGAAGTTGAGATGCCCGGTTAGGACAAATAACATTGCTGATTCTTTGGATTTGAAGGAAGTATAACAGAAGCCAGAGTCAAAATTGAAGAGTAGAAATCAAATTCCAGCATACTTTGTGGCATTCACTTTACACTAATGCTCTTGGGGAAGGCATGAATACATTGTTTTTCCTCTGAGCAGGGTAGATTTGGCTTTAGCTGCTGCTAGTCTAGGAGAAAGAACAACTCACTTCAAATTTTCAGAGAAGGCAATGATACTTAGACTTTATGAATTTAAAGGCAGTACTGGATTGGCAGCTAGGTCTCATCATTTTACAGTTGAAATGGCTAGATGTATCCATAAGTTCTATGCTAATAGTTTCTTCTCTCTCACACTTCTCACTTGTGGAACTCACTTCTCATTTCTTGTTTCCCCAGTCAACTTTGATCTTTAAAAAATTAAATGCAATGTTGATCATTATCTACTATCTCCTTAATTCTTCTTTTATTGTTCTCTTTCCTTAATAGTATATTCTCTAACACTCAGTGACCCCTTCATTCTTAGTCGTTTTATTGCCTTGTGTGGAGTGAAATGATTAAAAAAATATTATGTAGAATTATTATTTTTGTTGCATGAAACATTATTGGTCAATATTAATTTTTGACTAGTATTTCTTTCATCTTAATCTAATTTGATTTACACCAATAGTATTTATAGTAATATTATCTTGCATTTTTATTAATATTAGATGAACTGTTTTCAGCAATTATTAATCTTTACTGGTATTTCATTCATCTTTTCATTCAGTTACACTAGTATTGTTAGTAATAATATTATACATGACTTAAATTGTACAGTAGTTTATTCTCAAGCATATAACTTAAGTAAAAACAATACAAGCTTTAGGCAAAACTTACATTGTATCAAGTACATATAAAAAATGCTCACACTGTAACGCAAGAGAGCTAGGGAAGAAAGACATTCTCCCATTATGGACATTTATATATATATATATATATATATATTTGTCCCAGGTAAGATGTTAAACTACATCCAGCAGCAAGGCCTCTGATCAGGAGGTTTTGAGGAGTGTGGAACCACCTCTTCATTGCTGGTGTTCCCAGCTCCACCCTGACCCAGAGTGGTAGCACCTGTTAGGATCCCAGCTATGGGCAAATAGTTAACTATTACCAGCAGTACTTTTTTGAAAAAATTATTATGAGCAATACAATTTTGAAGGAAAAATATTACCAGAAACAGATTTTTGACAAACCAAAATATTACCAGCAATAAAAAAATGTCAGCATTCAATAACCCATTAAAGATGATATGCTGTAAAACAAAATAAACCAAACAAACACATTATATATATATATATATATATATATATATATATATATATATATATATATATATGCGTGTGTGTATTTAAGAATCAAATTCTCTTTTAGGCATGTTTGACTGAATAAATTACACATTATGTCTGCTAATTTTTAACAAAATCTGTTCATACTCACAAATAACCTTCTATGTATTGATGTTAAAAGATGTAAGAAATGTGTTTATATAAGTATTTATATAAAGTTGTGCATTGTTATCCATTACTGTAATTTTTTTCATTATGCTTTTAAATGCAAAAATGGTTGACAATGTGCTGAGCATTCATTAGAATGTGAAAAAATTATCCATTATGGAATTTTTTTTATGTTATAATGTATTATAACAACATATATATATATATAGTGTAACCCGGATATAAGAGAGTTGTCGGGACCAGAGAAGAAATCTCTTATATCCGGGTTTGGTCTAATTTATATACATTAGAACAGGCTCTAATTTGGGACCAGAGAAAATCTCTCTTATATCCGGGTTACACTGTATATATAATACAGTGTAACCCGGATATAAGAGAGTTACCGGGGACGGAGGTGAAGTCTCTTATATCCGGGTTTGGTCTATTTTGTTTAGGTAAGTATGGCTCTAATTTGGGACCAGAGAAAATCTCTTATATCCGGGTCTCTTATATCCGGGTTACACTGTGTGTGTGTATATATATATATATATATATATATAACATCATAATTCATGAATAGAATGGCTGAGAGGAAAAGGAATGACAAGCTTTGTTCTCAGAGAGACTTTCATACCAATAAGACATAAAAATCTATAAATACACCTGTCCCATGTCGAAAACAATATATCTACACAGCAAAGCAGAGTGTAAGGAGAAACAAAAAGGAAAGGCCTGACATATATGGAGATGCTCCTGTGTCTGGTGAAGCCATGTTTAAGACACCAGATTCAAACAAGACAAATTCATCTACTATGGCTCAGGCAAGGACATATACCATGAAGGAGATGCAGCAAGTCTTGATTTTTCCCAAATTGAGGACTGTGAGCTGGAGTTTCATTCTATATCTGGGAAAGATATATTCCCAAAGGGAAATGGCATTATGGACTTCTAAGGTGCTGGGGAGGCAGATTTAGCCTCCACCCAAGCAAGGAGTGGGGCCTGGCTAAAGAAAGCAACCTTTGTGTAGAGTTACATCACTAAGCAGCTGTCATGTGACCAACATGACATACCTTCACCAAAGGGAGATAATCACCTCCTGTATCCCAACAACTCTTTATTAAATGTTATCCAGTTTTTAATCATTGATTTTTACAATTTATTAATCCTCTGCATGTTATTTAAAGCCAGAAAAAATTATTAGATTGCAAGAATTTGTTTTTTGTTTTTTTTTTGGTTAATAATAGTTTAGTAATACAAATACTTAATCAGAATTTGATAAACAAGAAATTATAATGCAGATATAAAATGAGGGATAAATTCTATATTACAATCAATATATAAAGCAATCCCTCACTTTGTGGCTACCATAGTTTCTATACATTTATATTATAGAGAACACAAATAAATCTAAACAATATTCTTGTGTATCTAATCAGTATCTCATTGACTGGTTGATTAATTTTCTATGACTTATCAACCTTTTGCAGATTATTTAAAGACAGAAAATATTTTTAGATTGTAAAAATTTTTTTTTTTTAGATAATAATGAGTTAGTTATGCAGATCTTACTGATTAACCCATAGCTTGTTGGAGAAGATGTGGATTCATAAATTTCCCACGGGTATTTATGTGTAAGTGAATATAACAAACCAAACTGGAATTGAAACTCAGCTCTCAAATTAATAATCTCAAGCTATTATCCATTAGACCACATACATGTCCAAGCTTATAGCACCAGATTACTTTTTAATCAATTCCTCAAAATTACTATTAACAAAATTTTCAACTTACCATTTTGTCTGTATTCAATCCTAAATCCAGTTCCTGTTTGATACTGATCTGTTATAAAATCAATTCGCATTTTGGATCCAGTAGATGTGAAAGGGGGAACTAACAAATTCCCACAGTATCTGCCAAAAAGAGGGCTGGTGACTTTATCGCCATCTCTTATCTGAAAAATAAAAAAGGAACTCATGATTCTACTAATAGATGTGTAATGATAGAAATAAGTAAATTATAAATAACCCCCAACCTTTATTACTAGACTATGTAGTAGTCTGAAACCAAAATAATAAAAGAAAATTTAAAAGTTAGGCAATAAAAAATACCTTAAAATACAGATAAGGATGGTAATTAACAATAAAGATAGATAAAGTTAGATTATAAAAAAAATTTAAAATAAAATATAGAATACTCCCGTGATGCACCAGAACAAGTGTTTTTACAGCCAAAAGAAACAAAAATCAAAATTTTCTGTTTCTTGGTTTTGGGCTGATGAAGAAGACAGAGGTTCTTGACAGTCTTGGATAAAAATAAAAACCAACAGATAAGCAAAATTTATTTTTTCTTTATACATACATGTTCTCTGAAATGTATATTAAGGCAATTTATCATTTATTTTCTATGTTTATTTTGTTGTATCTCATATATGATTTTGTTTGTATTATTGTAACATAATCCAGTCTGGTGATACCCTTTTTAACCCTTATATATATATATATATATATATATATATTTTGGAGGCACGATGGACTGGTGAATAGCAGGTTGGTTCTGCACAAAGCCTTCACCAGTATAATAAAATCATATGTACTGGAGTCTGGGCTAGGAACTAAGCTGCTTGACCCTCATACATCAAATACGATGGGAGAGTCCAACATTATATATATATATATATATATTATATATTATATATATTATATATATATATATATATATATATATATATATATATATATATATATATATATATATAATGTATATATAAATAAAAAGAAAGAACAGTAAGATATATAATCCGGTGTTCTTATAGATATTTTTATTTTTACAAAATCGTGCTCAATGTTAATTTACAGAGCATTAAAAGAATCCAATAAAATACCTACAGTAAAATGAAATTAATATGAAAAGCTAAAAGATGTAAGCCATTGAATGATCCATGTCCTTTGTACTTACACGAGAAACTATATATTACTGGATTTATATAAAAAATAAAAGTTTACTAAATCAGAGAAATTAATTAGCTATTTTTGCCGTTATTGTCAAAAATTTTACTTAAATAATATTTAAATATAATTTTTTTTTTAAATTGTGACCTAGTAATATACATACTTATACTTTATGTGAAAATAATTTTACATATTGTAAGGGATTCTAATACATTTACTTGTTTTAAAAAGAAATATAGTATATTAAAAATTAAAAGTAAAATTTTTTTTTAAAATCATAGTTAAATAAAATGTATTATAACCTAAACACCTGCCAAAAATCTTTAAGTATAGAAATAGAAAAAAATGCTGTAAGAATTTTTGCCGTTAACAATAAAATTAAAAAAAAAATCCAGATGACATGCATTTAACTGATGTCAGAATTCATTGAAAAATACATCCCTACCAAAACGTAACTAATAACTGATACAACAAAATACAGTGATAATGAACTTGCAAACACCCCTTGTCTACATGAATGGGTTTCTCTGTATCTTTGGAAACGTGAATTAAGATTTTTGCTGTGCTTTTAAAACCTAGTAATAAGTTACTCCAAAATTCGCTTGAGGATGAAATGGAACTAATGTCTTTAATTTAATTACAAAATTAAATTCTAAGCTTTTAGCTTCCATTTTTGAAACATGGTTAGAACTGTGTAGCGAAAAAAACATTTTAAATCAAAATATATATATATATATATATATATATATATATACACACACACTACTACTGCAATTTTTATTAATTTGAGATTTCTATCAGACTCGATGAATTACTTAAATATAATTATCAAATCCTTGTAATAATTTCTATCATATATATATATATATATATATATATATAAGCAAATATATGGATATAGATCCGACAGTATGAATATATATATATATATATATATATTTTCTGAAAAAGTAATTGATTTTTATTTATCAAGCCTCCGACAGGTTTCTATCACTTTAAACGTGATTTTTAGTGGATACTCATATTTTAGTAGACATTCTGTTTTTTTATTAAACAGTATACTTATTTTCATCTACCAGACTGAATATTCAAGAAATCTCACTAATGAAAAATATGCCGTCTCTGGCAGGATTTGAAACTGCATCAACCTGGGCAGAGAAAAACAATCATTAAATCCTAAGTGCCTTAACTAACTTGACCATGAAGAAGCTTTGTTGATCAAGCGAGGTCCAAACGGTGTCTTGAAGAAAAATCCTTCTCATCATAGATTCCTTGAAATTTCCATTGCTTTGTTTGTGTTTAGATATATTAGGTTGGTGCAAAAATAACGTCGTTTTCTCACATAGTAACATATGTGAGAAAACGACATTACTTTTGCACCAACCTAATAAAAATGACAAAATATTGTAATAACAATCATAAATATGAATGCTGGTCATTGTTTTAAGAAGTAAGGGGGTACAAATGAAAAGATTTCAAATTGACGACTTTTTCCATTTCACTGAAACAGCTGTTAAATACTTCTATCTTCCCTTCTTTCTTTCATTTATTTTCTCATTTCCCAGTTCATTTTCCAGAAGATTCTTTCAAGGAAGGCCATTAAGGGTAGTAGTGGAATGGATATCAGCTTGGAGCAAGAACTAGAAGATCTGAATTTGAATCCCAGTCAGTTCACTTATGCACAAATACCCTTGGGAAAGGAATGACTCCATCTCTTCTCCCTCCAGCTATTGGTTGAATAGCAGGACAGACTGAGTTCTTTAGCCATGGTTGGTAACAAGCCTACCACAGAAAGAAATGGCAACCTACTACAGGAAAAAATCTGCCTTGTCAGTCATATATCGAAAGATGGCATGGCACTTAACTGACTATTAAGAATTTAAACAAATTTGGATGTCCTTATCTCAGTCCATTTCCAATTCTTTTGTGCAGCATAATTATTAGGCACTACCCTTCTCATGGAGGTTTTTTTTTTTTTTTTTACATTGATGCTCACTGTGTACAAGTCTCGAGAACCAGATTTAGAGATAAAGAGGCACAATTTATGTGGATATGTGGGGAAGGTAATTGTTAACCCTAGACATGAACAGGTTAAGATTATAGTGATCGGGGAAACATCCTCTTGGGAGTCCGTTCCACAAAGCAGCAGTTTGCAGGAAGAAGCTGCTTGAGTAGAACTTACATCTCACCAATGGAATACGAAGGGAATGAAAGTGGTTCACTACAATGTGCATAGCATGCAAGTTTTAGCTGTGATGGTTAAAACTGGTGGAACTAAGGAATGTAGTTTTGCTTGCAACATTTCATCTGTGAGAAAGATTGTGGATTGTTTAACATTTATCTACATGGAAAATGAATTTAACATACCAAGTTCTATTCCTGTTCAATTCTATTTTATTAACTGAAAGTAATGCACTCCAAATCTATGGGTTAAATTGCAGAACAGACAAAGCTTTCTTACCTTGAAGTGGTAAGTCTAGAAGAACTGAATTCAAGACCAGCCTGAATAAAGACTGTCTCTATGGGTTATTTAACGCTGAAATCTAAATATTTTTTAACATAATTTTATGGCTCCAACTAAATATATTTTGAACAAAATTGTATGTCTTCAACTACAGAAAATGACTTTGATTGGTCATTTTTTTTTTTTTTATTTCAAAATGTATTGCTGGTATTTTCACTATAAAATGTATTGCTGGTATTTTCACTATAAAATGTATTGCTGGTATTTTCACTATAAAATGTATTGCTGGTATTTTCACTATAAAATGTATTGCTGGTATTTTCACTATAAAATGTATTGCTGGTATTTTCACTATAAAATGTATTGCTGGTATTTTCACTATAAAATGTATTGCTGGTATTTTCACTATAAAATGTATTGCTGGTATTTTCACTATAAAATGTATTGCTGGTATTTTCACTATAAAATGTATTGCTGGTATTTTCACTATAAAATGTATTGCTGGTATTTTCACTATAAAATGTATTTTTATACTTTCACAGTGTTTTGTTGAAGTGGGGGTCACTATTTGCCCATAGATGGGACCCTAACAGGTGCTACCATCATGGATCAGGGTAAACCTGGGAACAACAGCAATTAAGAAGTTGTACTATGTTCCTCACAACCTCCAATCTCCCAATCAGAAGCCTTGCTGCTGGATGTAGTTTATCATATGGAATTTGTGATCCAGAATGACAAACATTACAATCTCGACATCTTCGACTTTATCTATCCTCTTTATAAAACAATTTAAGAATCAACAGTTAGCTATCCTCTTTATTCTCATAATCATCACTTTCTAACACCTTCTCTTATACACCTCATTCAGTAACACACTACCCTGAGTGGCTCTTGAGGCTTGTATTGGATGAAATTTAGTACAATAACAAAAACACACAAAAACTTGTTATACAACTTTGATCAAGATATTTTTTCTGATTCACAAATACATTTTACTAGACATGTTGACTGAAAGTGAACACTTAGAAAGCAAAACCCAAAATAAAAAAAAAAGTTGTTTTCTGTGCAGGGAGTAAGTATTACATTCATTCAACAAAAGAAACACTGCAAAAAAAATAAACATTCCTACAAAAGGAGATGTGTATGGAAGCCTGCACTCATTAAACCACAGATATAAGAACGTCTCTTCCCACTGATGATGGCCAGTTTGACTTCAAGATCTTTTGCCTCATCACACAACCACTGGCACATAAAAAACACACTGGTGTCAATTTCTACCATGAAGAAAGGTACACATAAACCCAGCCAATGACACGCCACTCAGCTTCCCTAATCTGCTCCAGGTCTCTCTCCTGGAACTAACTAACCTCAACCAACCTACTCAACAATTCAGCCCTACCAACAACACTCTTACACCTAATGACTTTCCTTACCAACAGCAACTAAAGAACCATATATTAATAATTTTTGCCACCTTTCACACAACTATGTATATATTATTCACACTCAATAAATACACATTGAAATTTTAATCATTGCTCAAGATACAACATTACTGCTACAGTTGCAGTACATGTGGTGCCCTTATGACTCTAATGGATTATGGAACTTGTGACCTTTCCTACAATCCAGAATGACAAAACATTACAATCTTAATGTTGTTAACTTTAGCTATCCTCATTATTAAACAATTCAAGGATCAATAGTTAGCTATCCTCTTTATTCTCATAATCTTCACTCACTAACCTGAGTGGCTCTTGAGGCTTGTACTAGGTGAAATTTAGTCTAACCAAAAAAAAAAAAACTCACCTCTACATAATCATATCGACATTTTACATTATTTTCAATGTCAAAGCTTGAAAACTCAATACTGATGGTACTCCCATATAAGCCCGAAATAATCCACGAACAAGATAGCATATTTGTGTAAAGAGCAGGAAAGCCTGGAGACTCGATTATTCCACTAACTTCATCCAGTTGAATGTTTTTGCAGACTGTAAAATAATAAAAATAGAAACAGAATAAAAAAAACGAGTTTTTACATTTTTCATGTATATGCAATAGAAATAATTCTACTGAAAGATGACTTGTATGAAATTAATTTAAATTTTCATTCTTGAATTATCAGCTGTCATGAAGTGGACAAATTATATTGAATCCATTATTAGGCCTGCTGCTAAGAAAGTTGGTTCTCTGCTTAGAGCAAGGCAATTTTTCTTTCCTGAATGTATCTTACATATCTATAAGTCTACTATTCATCTATGCATTCAATATTGCTGTAAAATACAGTCTGGTGCTACTGCTATATAGAGATTTTCAATCAGGTTTGTTACATTCATTTATGTGCAAATACCTTTGGCAAAGGTATGAATCCATCTCTTCTAGAGGCTATGGATTGAATAGCAGAACAGACCAAGTTCTATAGCCTTGGTTGTCAACCAGTCTAGCAGAGAAAGAAAAAGCAGCCTACTACAGGAAATATTCTGCCAAGTCAAAACAGGCATAATTGTCCAAGAGTGTATTACATATGGTACTTAACTAAGAATTTATGTTTTAATAAAAATTTATCTTGCAAAAAAAAAAAAAAAAAAAAAACGGACGAAAGAAAAATATAGTATTGTGAACTTCAAAATGGTGTGGTATTTAATGATAGTAGAGAGATAAAGACAAAAATATTGATTTTTCTTAATTATTTCTCTAATAGATCAGAAAATAATAATAGAAATAAAATGAAAAATGAAGTGGATTAGAGGAAGAGGACAAAGGGACAAAAGAAAAGTGAGAAAAAAAAAAAAAGAAAAGTGAGAAAAAAAAAAAAGAAAAGTGAGAAAAAAAGAAAAGTGAGAAAAAAAAGAAAAAGAAAAGTGAGAAAAAAAAGAAAAAGAAAAGTGAGAAAAAAAAGAAAAAGAAAAGTGAGAAAAAAAAGAAAGAAAGAAAAGTGAGAAAAAAAAAGAAAGAAAGAAAAGTGAGAAAAAAAAGAAAGAAAAGTGAGAAAAAAAAATAAGTGAGAAAAACAATAAGTGGGAAAAGTGAGAAAAAAAAATAAGTGAGAAAAAAAAATAAGTGAGAAAAAAAAATAAGTGAGAAAAAAAAATAAGTGAGAAAAAAAAATAAGTGAGAAAAAAAAATAAGTGAGAAAAAAAAATAAGTGAGAAAAAAAAAATAAGTGAGAAAAAAAAAATAAGTGAGAAAAAAAAAATAAGTGAGAAAAGTGAGAAAAAAGAAAAAAAAATAAGTGAGAAAAAAAGAAAAAACAACAAGTGAGAAAAAAAGAAAAAAAGAAAAAAAATAAGTGAGAAAAACAATAAGTGGGAAAAGTGAGAAAAAAAAATAAGTGAGAAAAAAAAATAAGTGAGAAAAAAAAATAAGTGAGAAAAAAAAATAAGTGAGAAAAAAAAATAAGTGAGAAAAGTGAGAAAAGTGAGAAAAGTGAGAAAAGTGGGAAAAGTGGGAAAAGTGGGAAAAAAAATAAGTGAGAAAAGTGAGAAAAAAAAATAAGTGAGAAAAGTGAGAAAAAAAAATAAGTGAGAAAAGTGAGAAAAAAAAATAAGTGAGAAAAGTGAGAAAAAAATAAGTGAGAAAAGTGAGAAAAAAATAAGTGAGAAAAGTGAGAAAAAAAAATAAGTGAGAAAAGTGAGAAAAAAAAATAAGTGAGAAAAGTGAGAAAAAAAAATAAGTGAGAAAAGTGAGAAAAAAAAATAAGTGAGAAAAGTGAGAAAAAAAAATAAGTGAGAAAAGTGAGAAAAAAAATAAGTAAGAAAAGTGAGAAAAAAATAAGTGAGAAAAGTGAGAAAAAAATAAGTGAGAAAAGTGAGAAAAAATAAGTGAGAAAAAAAAAAATAAGTGAGAAAAAAAGAAAAAACAACAAGTGAGAAAAAAAAGCAAAAAGAAAAAAAATAAATGAGAAAAAAGAAAAAAAATAAGCGAGAAAAAAGAAAAAATAAGCGAGAAAAAAAGAAAAAAATAAGTGAGAAAAAAAGAAAAAAATAAGTGAGAAAAAAAAGAAAAAATAAGTGAGAAAAAAAAAGAAAAAATAAGTGAGAAGAAAAAGAAAAAAGTGAGAAGAAAAAGAAAAAAGTGAGAAGAAAAAGAAAAAAGTGAGAAGAAAAAGAAAAAAGTGAGAAGAAAAAGAAAAAAGTGAGAAGAAAAAGAAAAAATTAGGAAAAAAAAGAAAAAAGTGAAAAAAAGAAAAAAAGTGAGAAAAAAAAAAAAAGAAAAGTGAGAAAAAAAGAAAAGTGAGAAATAAAAGAAAAAAAAGAAAAGTGAGAAACAAAAGGAGAAAAAGCAAAGAAAAAAAGAGAGAGAGAGCAAAAAAGAGAGAGAGCAAAAAGAGGAAGTGAGAGAAAAAAGGAGAAAAGTAAGAAAAAAGGAGAAAAGCAAGAAAAAAGGTAAGTGAAGCAAAAGAAAAAAGAAAAAATCTAACACCCTTAATTATCTTTATATAAGCTCCAACCACTGTTCCAGATATCACAAAAACCTATTTTGAGTTCAGATACGAGAGATTGTCAAAAAGGGAGGAAAAACAAATATTTACCTGTAAGATAATTGATATTAAAATGAATACGAAGATATGTTTTTGTCTTCATCAGAATATATAAAGAATTTGTTGAGGAAATAAGTGGGAGTGGTGTGTTCTGGCCACAGTATTTTCCCAGTTGTCGTCCATGACGATCAGGTTCTCTGACCTAAAACAAAAAAAATTGTGTAAATTAAAAAAAAACAAAAAAAAAAAACGTAATACTTTCTATTTTCTCTGATCAAAGATAAAAATGGCTTCAAATAAATCAATCTTTTAAATCTTAAAGACAATCCTTGATCAGAACCTTTTTGGCTGATGCAAAAAAAAAAATCATAAACACCTTTAGTAAATAGCAAAAACCACATCACTTGAACACTTCCTGCAGGAAATATGAAAATCAATTGTACATGAAACTTTCCTGGAAATTACTGCTATTATTAAAACTATCTAAAACAAAATGTTTGACAGGAAACTCCTATCAATAGTAGAAAGAGTGATAATAGTGAACTTGAAAGTCATTTGGTGAAAAACTTGTTTTAGTAAGATTTTATAAATTTCAACCAATAGTAACACTGTTTGATTAATCATATTACTTCAATAGATATGTCACAATTTATTTAATCTCTGAATATTCTCTGAAAAACATCCCATACCCTTCACTACACTCATTCAATCTGTCTCTCATGGATAAAATTATTCATTTTGTTAAAAGATTACGATGGAAAGCACATTTCTATCTCAACCTTTCCAAAACACCAGCACACAAATTTGAAACCTACATCCTGAAAACTCAAAAAGCTCCACCATGCTGCAAATTACTGGATACCCTTGAAAGAGACCTGTTTAACCTAGTTCAAAAAATAAAATTCAAAAAGCCATCCAACCAATTCTAAGAAAAATTAAACAAGGACCTAAAAACTATTAAGAACTCTAAAGACTTTTGGGTTAGCACTGACAAATCCCAAAACATTTATAGATGTAATCCATAAAATTCTTACTAACAAAATAACAAACACATATATAAACTAGGTAGATATAACAGAAGGATCTCTGAAATTGACCAGGAGATTGCCCACTTTGCAAATAATTTAAATATTGCAGACAGAGTGGGAAAATTCTATACCAAAGATGTATACATTTTATTTAAGGATCATAAACCTAATTTTGCTAATAACCTACAGTCTAGATTAATAAATCCAACAAAAACTGAACTAGGTCTAATTTCTAAAAATGCAATCAAAAAAATAACCAATAAATTACTAAGTTACAACCAGTACCAATCTCTGGAAAGATTCGTCAGACACAATGAAATGTTTCATCAATAGTGAAAATAAAGAGCTACTTTGTCAAATTTGATATCATAGCTTTCTACTCATCTATCTCCAGAGATCTCTTGGTGAATTGCATTAACTTTACAAGAAACTATGTGGAGATCAATGATGAGAGGGCTAATATCATTTTTATATTTTAGATACCCTTAGTAGAATAGTAGATCCCAAAGAAATAGGCCTATATAGAGATGATGGACTCTCCTTCATCCCCAATAGTAATGGTCGACTAATCTTGAAGATCCAAAAGAAAATCATTAGGGCATTCAAATTATTAGGATTTAGAATTGAGATTTCCTCTAACCTCAAAATAGTTGATTATTTAGATATCACTCTTAACCTCAATAATAAAACATTTAAACCATACCATAAAGACAATGAAAGCCCTGCCTATATTAATGTTAATTCTAACCACACCAAAGCCATTCGGAAACAGATCTCTACCACTGTTGGAGGAGACACAGTGGAGTAATGGATAGCAACTTGGATTGAGGAATCGGAGAGCCGAGTTTGAATTCCAGTCGAATCCATTACATTCACTTATGTGCTAATACCCTTAAGAAAGGTGTGAATCCTCCTCTTCTCCCTCCAGCTATGGGTAAATAGCAGGACAGACTGGGTTCTATAGCCTTGGATGGCAACTGGTCTAGGAGAAGGAAAACTCTGAATTCAAAACCTGCGGAGGGCCGTTTGGGGACCTTGTGGCACGTAGTACACCAGGTCCCTGTAATCGGCCCTTCAAAAAGTGTGGATGGTCCTGCACGAAACCATCACCACTATAATCAAATCTCATGTGCTATACATGCGAGTTGGGGACTGCTTGTGAATTCCAAATTGGATATTGGAGCCGGCCCAACCCACCCCAGGTGAATGCCATTACAGGTACAGGTACTGTTAACACTAGGATTAGTTGATTGTCATCAAATTTAAATATCTTTAATGAAAATAAAAAAAATTATATGAAAATGCTCTCCAAAAAAGTGGTTTTAAAAATAAATTGTCCTACCTAATCCCTTTGAACACCAGATATCTGTAATGAAACAAACACAGAAAAAGAAAAACTGTACAACCCTCCACCTTTCTGCAAACTGTCAAATATTAACATTGGACAGTATTTTCTAAAGTTAATAAATGAACACTTCCAAAAAAATAACCCTCTAAGTAAGATTTTCAATAGGAAAATGATTAAGATTAGCTACTCTTGTACTAACAACATTTATAAAATTATCAACTTACATAACAACCAAATCTTAAGGAGCTTTTATGGGGCCAACAACAAACCTGGCATGCCTCTTGTAGTTGTAGATCAAAAGATAATTGTCCAGTAGAGGGCAAATGTAAAGCTTCCAGGGTTATATATCGAGCAACCATTTCCCCCCAAAGAAAATATGGAAAATAAAAAAGTTTGCATTGGAATTTCTGCAAGGGAACAGAGACAATGTTTTTATACCCATAAGCACTCATTCTCTAACCTTAAACTTAGACACCAAACACTCGTTAAAAAAAATTTTGGGAATTGCAGGACAAAAATTTAAACCCACAGATAGTTTGGAAAATTATAGGTTCTGTGAAAACTCCAAATAGTTTCAAAGATAGATGTGACTTGTGATTAGAAGAAAAAATTAAAATAATAAAATAAAATACAATAATGAAAGCAAACAAGTGAATCAGAGGAATAAATTAGTGTTTAAATGTCGACATAAAAACAGATTCAGATTTCCATAATATAGTTGTGCATTAATGAGCTACCCAAAATCCCTCCCCTAACTCTTCAAATGTTGACATATATATAAGAATAAAGAAATACAAAAAAATTAATTCTAATCCCCATAGCAGAATTTTTTCCTTATTTAGCTACCCTAAGTTAGTCCTCTCCCCCTCTAAAACCATTCATACTATATTGATTATAATTTATAAACCTAATTCTCCTTCTGTTAATCCCCTATGTCTTATCTATAACTTTTTTAAAAATTTATTTTTGGGTTCATTCTTAATTTCTACTTTTATTTTAAATTTAAGTTAAAAACTTGTTTTCTTCTAATACTCCCATTTGTCATCATGAGGTTAATGTTCTGGGCTTACCCTAATAAGACCTCTCTGCCTTAAGATAAAC
Organism: Acanthosepion lycidas; assembly: GCA_963932145.1. Taxonomy (NCBI): domain Eukaryota; kingdom Metazoa; phylum Mollusca; class Cephalopoda; order Sepiida; family Sepiidae; genus Acanthosepion; species Acanthosepion lycidas. The sequence goes on along the minus strand of OZ010608.1, from coordinate 23,889,101 downwards.
ACATGGCACCCTCCTTAACTCCTGCCTCATGACTAGTGTCCAACTGAAACAGTGAAAAGTGTTACAGGCAAGTTAAGGTTTAGCTTCCAATAACAATTCCTCACAGCTAACTCCACTTCCTCATGAACTTCATTCCACGCTGGGGTTGAAAAGACAGATGACCATTTTCATCGTCTGCTATAGTAGACTATTCCCCATATGAGGTAACAAGATTTGTTTGATTATTATATTAGGTTGGTGCAAAAATAATGATGTAATAATGTCGGTTTTTGACGTTAAAAAAATACGTCAAAAAACAACATTATTACGTCATTATTTTTGCACCAACCTAATATATATCTTCTATAAATATTTTCATGGCAGCTGCCTGACAACCTTTTTTCCCCCCTGGTACCTAGACTACACAAATTTAAGCATGCTACTAAATTGGCATCTATGTCCATCCATTTGCTGTTGAAATTGCTAAATGCAACTGCTGCTTCTATTCCAACAGTTTCTTTTCTCACACTTCCCACCTGTAGAACTCCCTTTCGTTTACATGCTCCTCTGATAACTACAATCTTCAAAAATTTAAATGCAACATCAATCACCATCTTCTATCTTCTTGAATCCTGTTCATCTGTTGTCCTTTGCTCAATCCTCCATATAATCACTCTTTTCTCATTTTCATTTCCTGTAACACCCTATGTACTAGTATTATTCCTGCTTTGCTTCGAGGGCAGAGAGCAAGAGAGAGAGAGTAATTAAGAAGTTAATGGTTAGAGTTGAATTAAATCAGGAAACAGTATTACATATATATATATATATATATATATATATATATATATATATATATATATATATATTAAAATACTAATAAAGAACACTAAGATGTACAATCTGGTGCTCCTAGTAATTTTTTTTATTTTTAAAAAACAGTGTTCAATAAAAAACAGTAGAGCATAATATTATAACTATTTTCAATTTTAAAAAAATGGTTCTAGCACTACACAGGAATTACAATGTTTCAAAACAGAAACTAAAATTTTAAATTTAAAATCCATAGCCCCATTCTATTCTTAAGCAACTGAGAATAGAATGGAGCTATGGATTTTAAATTTAAATGACTCAGTGTCCTTTCCTGGGCTAACATTCTCAGCCGAGATGAAATGGAAAAACAATATTGAATCTATTGCTAGGTCAGAAAGTTGGTTCACTGTTGAGTGAAAGAATTTTTCTCTCCAGAATCTATCTTACATATCTATAAATCTACCATTCATCCATACTTAGAATATTGCTGCCACATATAGTCCTGTGGCCCTGCTATTTACCTTGAGCTCCTTGATAAAATCCAAAGAATCGGCAATATTATCCGCCCTGATCTGGCAGCTCAGCTTCAGTCACTTTCCTATTGCCATAAGCTTGCCTTTTTATGTCTTTTCTATAAATACTTTGATGGTAATTGTTTGGATGAGTTTTTTGATATAGTAGCTAGACTTTTTGAATTTAAGCGCAGTACTAGACTGGTACTGAGATCCCATCAATTTACAGTTGAGCTGGCTAAATGTGGCTAAATTCTATGTTAACAGTTTCTTTTCTCACACTTCTCACAATTGTGGAACTTCCTTCTGGCTTGATCATTTCCACCTGACTTTAATCTACAAAAATTCAATTGCAATGTTAATTGCTATCTACTGTCTTCCTGATTACTCTTTCCTCTTTGTGCTTATTATAAATGTTTCTGTTCCTAATTCTTCCACACCCTATAACCCCCTTGTGTCTTAGTGGCTTTACTGCCTTGCATGGGGGGATACTGATTAAAAAATATGTACAATAAAATGAATATATATATGTAAATGTGTGTGTGTGTATATATATATATATATATATATATATATATTAACGTCAAATGCTCTACATGGTACTTTTATTGTTGTTCTTTCACATATGTATTGAGCACTTTTTAATACTATTTCCTGGTCCGATTTAAACTCTGACCATTAACCTCCTTTTATGTATTATATATATATATATATATATATATATATATATATATATACTTAAATTTTTGAAAGATCAAAATTGACTGGAAAGCACAAGGGCTGAAGAGAATTCCACAAGTGAGAAGTGCAAGAGAAGAAAAGAGTTAACATAGAACTTATAATTGCATCTACCCATTTCAATTTTAAAATGATGAGACCTAGCTGCCAATCTAGTACTGAACTTAAATTCATAGAATCTCGGTACCAAAGGGGAAAACTTATCAGGCAATTACCATGCAAATATTTATAGAAAAGTACAGGGAAGCTATGTCACAGTGGTGGGAAAGTGACTGAAGCTGAGATGCCAGGTCAGGACAAATAACATTGCATATTGTTATTAATTTGTCTTTGCATTTTATAAGGGAAAATATTGAAACTTTAAAACACCGAGAAATTTTATTCACTTACTTCCACACTGCTCAAAGAACATCTATATATAAAGGAATAGTCGGTGAATATAAGGGCCACCCTGTTGCCTGCAGAAACATGGATGCGCCAAGCACATTCTACTGGTCTTCGGAAACTATTATAATAGTTTGATGAGATGATTGTACCGGAAGGTGATAGAAAATCCCCACCACAACCTGAGACAAAAGAAAATATAATATAAATTAGTTTGATACTCGTGTATTCTTTGGAAAAAAAATAATACAAATTATTAGGTTGTAAGCAAATATGGGGCGGATCATTCAGTATTTACACAGTAAGCACAACATTGATCATTTGACATATTACAAGGTTCAAAGGTCATTCGATGTAGAAGGTTATTGAATTTTTTTTTCTATGGCTGTAAGATGAAAGCAAGTCCAGATTATGAGGATATGTAGGATATTAGTTGACCTTAGACTTAATGAGGTTAAAAGTTTAGTGCTTAGGGAATCATCAACTCTAGAGTCTATTTTGTAAAGTAGCAAATCTTTGGAAGAAGATATCTGAATTAAACTTCCTTCTTATTCAGAGCTGGTGTGTACTACCACTGAACCCTCCTGATTGGGGGTGGGGAGACTGATTGGGGGCCTCGTGGTATGTTTTGTGATCCTTACTATCTTATCAATATTTGCTTTTTTCTACTTACATTTATATACATTAATTGTAACCTTGAAAGGGTTATTGAGTGAGGATTAAACCAAAACAGAGGTTGGAAATGAAAGTGTGAAGTTGATAAAACCACTGCTAGTGGTGGATTACTAAGACAGCATATTACTTCCACTTACAATAGTGTCTAACATAATTATGAGGATTGGGACATACCCATTAGTCTTCATATGTACGGCATGTGACACGGCATTAGTCTTCATATGTACGGCATGTGACACGGCATTAGTCTTCATATGTACGGCATGTGACACGGCATTAGTCTTCATATGTACGGCATGTGACACGGCATTAGTCTTCATATGTACGGCATGTGACACGGCATTAGTCTTCATATGTACGGCATGTGACACGGCATTAGTCTTCATATGTACGGCATGTGACACGGCATTAGTCTTCATATGTACGGCATGTGACACGGCATTAGTCTTCATATGTACGGCATGTGACACGGCATTAGTCTTCATATGTACGGCATGTGACACGGCATTAGTCTTCATATGTACGGCATGTGACACGGCATTAGTCTTCATATGTACGGCATGTGACACGGCATTAGTCTTCATATGTACGGCATGTGACACGGCATTAGTCTTCATATGTACGGCATGTGACACGGCATTAGTCTTCATATGTACGGCATGTGACACGGCATTAGTCTTCATATGTACGGCATGTGACACGGCTTTAGTCTTCAGAGGTACGGCATGTGACACGGCTTTAGTCTTCAGAGGTGCAGTATATAACAATGTTACAAATTAAACTAAGCACGACTGATTATTAAAGGATGAAAAATTTTTCCAGAAGTTATTCTGGAGACATTTTTTTGTCCAAATTTGTGAATTTGTTTTATTTATGCTAAGTCACAAAAAAAAAAAAAAAAAAAAAAAAAAATGTTATATAAAATTCACTATTTTTTATCCATCATGTGAATGCATTAAAATTCTTCAGCTTTGTTTGTAACAAGAAAAATTTCAAGTTGATGCTAAAATTGTTGAAAAAACATTGTTGATTTATTTAAGATGGAATGAATCTATTATGACGCGTCTCTAATTTGTATTTAGAGATATTGCATTTATTTTCAATTTTTCTTGTTGAATTGTTCACCTACATTGCATATGATACATTCAGCCAGTTATATACAATGTATAATACATACTAAGATGATCATGTATCTTTTGATACATGACTGATGAGGCAGATTTTTTTCCCGCAATAGGTTGCCATTTCTTTCTGCAGTAGACCAGTTGCCCTCCAAGGCTACAGAACCTAGTCTGTCTTGCTATTTAACCATAGCTGGGGGGAGAAGAAGAGGATTCATACCTTTTCCAAGGTTATGAATAGCATATAAGAGAATGTAATGGTGAATTAATTGCACATAATTAAGATACAATAAAATTTGTTTACACCATTTACATTGTTATATTCATGTTTCGTTATAATAGTTACAATACTTCATTTCAGAAATATAGACAGATAATAAAATTCGCATTTTATATGAATACTACCTTATGAAAATTGATATGACACAGATTGGGATGCCCTGTATCAGGGGAGTGAGGTATTAATATTTATATTGTAATCACATATATGAGTTTCTATTGAGATCTGGGTTATAGTCTTCACTCAGTGATCTCTTACATGTTCGGGGTGAAAAAAATTGCAGTATGCTATGTCATATAGTTTTAGAAGGACTGATGTAAGTCATTAAATACGGTCTATTGTTAAAGATGCAAAAAAAAAAAAAAAAAAAAAAAAATTTCTATGGATTATTTAATGTCAACAAGATTCTTAGGATATGTTCGTATGAATAGAATATGTATTCTTTGGTTTATTTTGGTTTAGTTTATTCTGTTTTATGGCATATCAACCTCAATGGGTTATTTGATGCCTACAAGATTTTTAGGATAGGTTCATATGAATAGAATATGTTTTCTTTATAAGAAATCAGTTTGTTCATCAGCTTTCATTGATGTGTTTTTGTTGAGAGTTTTTGTCGAGTAGCAATACTCCATTTTTTTTTTTGTCTTATCTGGCTCTTGGAAAGACAGAGCATAACAGAAGGAGTCAGTATATTAGATCCTTGCACTGACCCTGTTCTTACTAATGGAATATGAAAGGAGTGAGGATGATTTAATTGTATGTAGCATAGTGGGTCTGAACTGGTTGGACTAAAAATGTAGCTTGTCTTAAAATTTGACATAGAAATAGTGACAGAATAGATATAAGTTTGACATTTCATCTGTGGAAAAAGGATGGTAGGGCAAGAAATAACCACCTTCAAGGCTGTTATGACACTTGAATTCTTTTGAGGCTGGAAAGACAGTAGTGGGTGGGGCAGTCCAGTCTAGCCCAGATATGGCAGCAATTGGTTTTTTGGTTTAATCTAACTCTTGTAAAGATAAAGCATGGCAGGAGGAGTCAGATACTTTCTGGAACAGTAATAGGAACCAACCATTTTTCCAGCATCTTTGGTGACAGATCATATCTACAAATTCCACTTGAGGAATAGTTTATACAGTTTGACCACTTTAAACTGGAACCCTTGGAACCAGGTCACCGCTCGACCACAGAAAATGATGGATGACAGAAATAAGGACTGAGTAGCAATACTTCAATTTTTTTGTCTTATCTGGCTCTTGGAAAGATAGAGTCAGATACTTTCTGGAGTAGGAGAAGGAACTGTCCATTTTTTTTTTCAACATCTTTAGTTATCTGTCACATATAGGAGTTCCAATTGAGAACTGGGCAGAATTTGAATCTCAGTAGACATTTAAGGCTTTAACGTATTTATTCATTGGGGTTTAAAATAACTAAAGTATATCATTTTTTAACTTTCTTAAACATTATAATTTTTCATTTTATTACTTAGATATATATATATATATATATATATATATATATATATATATATATATATATATATGTGTGTGTCAGAAGGCTTTGCTAGTTGATTTGTTAATACTTTTATATTTAGACATTTTTTATGTTTATACATTCTTTTTATAAATACAAATATTAAAGTAAATTTTATAATAAAATGTATTAACAACATAAAAAATGTCATAATATAATTATCGGACTTTGTCCATTTCTTAATGTGTGACGTCATCTGTTTACATTTGGATACGCATTGAGCAGATATGAATGTATGAGAGAAAATCATGGAGAATTGTAGTTTAAAAACAGTAAAAATCAACCTTGCTAACTGAAACACTCTTCTGTGGCTAAATCGATAAAAGCATGTCAGGCTATATGACAGTTCCGTAGGATACAGGTTCAATTCCTGTCAAAGGACGCATATTTTTTATGAAAATTTCTCGAACATTCAGGCTGGCAAATGTCAGTAATACTGTTTGTTATAAAACAGAGCATTTACTTAAATATTTGTAACTATAAAAAGAATGTATAAACATAAAAAATGTCTTAATTGTTGGACTTTGTACACTTTTATATCGTAATATTGGATTACTTGTCAACAAAATCAATATGAAATTAAAAAATGCAGTTTTATATTCATGATATTTTTCTGGTATAAATGAATAATATTATCAATGTTTAAATAATATTTTCTCAGATCATTATAATTACACGACACAAATATGGTACTTGTCGCTGATATACTGGGAAGGATTGTTATGTCAACGATGACTGGCCTCAGAAAGAAGAAAACATCATGTCCTTTTTAAGTACAGATAGTCTCAAAATGGCCCAGAAATAGGATATATCTTGGAAAAAAAAATATTTGGGAGGCCACAGTAGCCAGCACCCCCTCCACTCCCCAGTCCACCAACTGGACTAAAAATCTTTGCTCGCATTGTGGTGGTGGGGGAGAATAGCAGTATGCCATATCATATAGTTTTAGAAGGAGTGATATAAGTCATTAAATATGGTCCATTGTTAAAAAAATGATCAGCTCCCTGTAAGCTCTCCAGTAAGTACCCGACTCCTTATGCTATCCTCTATCTTTATAAGAGCCAGATCAGGTCAAAAATGTAGTACTGTTGCCATATTTGGATATATTTGGATTTCCAGTTTTGATAGAGTTCAAAAATATCTCAGAGTGCTTGTTGGAGAAGAATTATTCTTCACCCTCCAGCCACTCTTACAGACAGGATATGCTAAGTCTCTCACTGCTCTATCGCTACTTCCATGGAAAGTGCTCAGACAAACTACAATCCTTGGTTCCGCCAGCTCTAACCTTCACAACTAGGACCTGCCATGTCACTTACCTTGTAGTAAAACACCCACATTCCCTCTGCATTCCATCAGCAATAAGTAAGTTCCTCTCAAACAGCTTCTTCCAGCAAACTGTGGAACAGACTCTCAAGAGAATGTTTCCCTGATCACTACAATCTTAACCTGTTCAAGTCTAGAGTTAGCCAATATCTCCTCTTCTTATCCTTAACATTACCCTCTGTTTTAAGTGGCCCCAGGCCTTGTACTGAGTAAACCTTACTGTTAAACAAAAACAACAAAAAGAAAAAAAAACAACAAAAAGAAAAAAAAACAACAAAAAGAAAAAAAAACAACAAAAAGAAAAAAAAACAACAAAAAGAAAAAAAAACAACAAAAAGAAAAAAAAACAACAAAAAGAAAAAAAAACAACAAAAAGAAAAAAAAACAACAAAAAGAAAAAAAAACAACAAAAAGAAAAAAAAACAACACAAAAAACAAAACAAAGACAAAAAACAAAACAAAGACAAAAAACAAAACAAAGACAAAAAACAAAACAAAGACAAAAAACAAAACAAAGACAAAAAACAAAACAAAGACAAAAAACAAAACAAAGACAAAAAACAAAACAAAGACAAAAAACAAAACAAAGACAAAAAACAAATAAACAAAAACAAATAAACAAAAACAAATAAACAAAAACAAATAAACAAAAACAAATAAACAAAAACAAATAAACAAAAACAAATAAACAAAAACAAATAAAAACAAATAAACAAAAACAAATAAACAAAAACAAATAAACAAAAACAAATAAACAAAAAAAAAGAAACAAAAAAAAGAAACAAAAAAAGAAACAAAAACAAAAAAAAAGAAACAAAAACAAAAAAAAGAAACAAAAACAAAAAAAAAAGAAAAATATGGTCAAGAGGCAAACAAATTTTTACCTGTTATTGCAGTGTTATAACTAAGCTTAAAACCTTTCTTCTCAATTGAACTGTCTGCAACAAACATTAACCATATCTGGTTGCTGTGAGAAAGAAGAGTGAAAGGCGATTTTTTCCCACAATATTTTCCGATCAGTGGAGACTCTGAAGATCCACCATCCCTAAGAAATAATAAAAAAAAAAAAAAATGAACAAATTTTAAGACCAAAGAAAGTCATTTTTCAAAACTTGCAGAGTCACTAATAATTTCTGGAACCAAACATGCATGTTTTTTCCTTCTATCACCAAAATGGTAACTTCAATTCTTTGAGGACATGCTTGCACTTGTTACAAGCAGAGACAAAAGAGCCAACAAAAAGATTAAAAAAAAAAAAAAAAAAAAAAAAAAAAGGAAAAGAGATCAAAAAGTGAAGCATGTCCCCCAGGGTTACTGGGGAAATGTGTGTGAAAGTCAAATGACTTGTGTGAGAGACTGAATGATTGAAAAGTTAAGGGTTTGGATGTCAGTCAGATCAGTGAAGGTGTGTTTAAGCCACCTGGTGGGCATTATATCACCAAACACAAATATATTTACAAGCAGGTGTAGGGAAATGGCCTTATCTATATTAGTGAAAACTGCCTACAATGATATAGTCTTGGTCAAAAGTTTAAGCCCCCACCCCCACCAAAAGCTAATATTTCTTTATTAATGTTGCATATAGCATCGACTTTTAGTTAAAGTAAACAATATAGCATCACTGCAAGTTCAGTTTGGTTTTGTTTAATTTGTTTTATACCATATCAATTTCGATGCCAAAATTTTTAGGATCTGTCTATATTTCTGAGATGATGTATTATGTACACTATTTACATTATTTGGACTATTGTCCTCATCTTTGTTGAGATATTTATCACAACGTTTCGGCCTTTCAGTATCTGTCTATATTTCTGTGATGAGGTATTATGTACACTATTTACATTATTTGGACTATTGTCCTCATCTTTGTTGCCATATTTATCACAACGTTTCAGCCAATGTACGCTCCAGCCTTCTTCAGAATGTCAAACTGAACCCTTTATTTTACTCACTGAAGCAGACTGTTCTAGTTTCATGTCTACCACAGTGAGCGAATTAAAGGGTTTAGTTTGACATTCCAATCATCTGAAAAGTCCAGAGCATACATCAGCTGAAACATTGTGATAAATATGTGTTATGGGACCTATCTTTATGGACTAAATGCACTCGTCCTATCACTATATATACGGGGAGATTATGCCTCTTGAGACAGCTGTCTACAGTTGACGAGTTGACTACTGTACTTTGCCGTCAGTTGAACGTGCAACACTTTTGTATTCGTTCTTTTGTTTAATGTTTTCAATGAATTGCTGAGTTCGAGTTTTCTTTTGAACCTATCCTGGGTCCACAACAATATGTCAACAAATATGAGGACAATAGTTTGAATAATGTAAATATTTTTAGGATTAGTTTGTATGAATAGAATATGTATTCTTTGTAAGAAATCAGTTTGTTGATCAAGTTTCAATGACATATTTTTGTAATGAGGCATTTTGTTGAGAGTCAAATGTATTGTTGATAATTTTTTTTTTTTTTTCCCAAAATGTATTGCTGGTAATTTTTGCTATAAAAATCTTTTTTTTTTTTTTTTATTATTACTTTAATGGTGTTTTGACCCCAGTTTGACGGTTAACTATTTGCCCATTGCAGGGAGCCTAACAGGTGCTATCACCCTGGGTCATGGTGAACCTGGGAACAATAGCAATTAAAAGGTGTTTCTATGCTCCTCAAAACCTCCTGATCAGAGGCCTTGTTGGTGGATGTAGTTTATTGTCATACCCAGGATGAATCGTCAAGTTTGAAACACTGTAAAACAGAGTTTTGGTTAGACTAAAAGCTGTGAAGTTGTTCTAAGGAATAAATTTCCATAAATTGTTACATCCTGATATACAAAGAGATTAAATACACAGAACCTTCTCCAGTTCTGAATTCAGTTTTTCTTGTAAACTGATTGTCACCCAAGGCTAGAAAGCTCAGTCTACCCTGCTATTTAACCTATATTTAGAGGAAGAAGAGCTGAATTCAGGCCTTTGTGAAGTAAACACAAATTGCCTCAGTTAAAATTTGAAAATTCATAGTTACTATTTAGTGTTAGGCCACACTCACCTCATTAACTATAATACTATAGAAAGTTACAAGACATTTAATGCCATGTCCATTCAGGACATAGGCGATCATGGCTCTCCACAACTTCTATTTACTCTTAGGCCACACTCACCTCCTATTAATAATGAAGACTATAGAAAGTTACATTTGTTAATGCCATATCCCTTCTGGACGTAGGTGATCATGGCTCTCCACAGATTCCATTTACTGTTAAATATTCAGCTATACCTGCCTCTTATTAGAAATTAACTTCAGAGAAAGTTACAAGATATTTTTAAATGTTATCTCTTCAGTATGTAGGTGGTTATGGCTCTCTACAGATTCTGTTTCTTATCTGTGAATTGCCATGATTTCCTTGAAAAGATCATGGAATGTTTCCTATTGTCTTCTTCATGGTTGTGAATTCACAATACTTACTCTCCCAGATTAGTTGACAAACAAAGCAAGAAAGCCTTTTCTACTCTGCTATTTAATTCCAACCTCAATTAAATTTCAGTTATTTTTCCCCTGTGAACCTTCAAATAAAATTTGCTTCTCGACATTGCTCAATTAATTTGTTAATTTAAGTATAATGACTTTTAGAACTTTTCATACTTACCTGATAATAAGACTGTCATAGACACATAAATGACTTCTTTCCAGTTCAAAATCAGAGAAATTAAGTTGAATTTGGTGGTTCATTGGTACCTTAATAGTCCAGATGCAATTAATCATCCTTGGATATTTCTCTGGAAAGTTTGGTGACATTACAATATCCGTTGAAGATTGCAAGATACCTCCACAAACTACAAAGGATGAAGTATATTTAAAATTAATAAAATGACTCTAATCATTACATATATCATATTTTTATTACTTCAAAGGTTCCGAGATGATTAAATTTTGACATTAAATGACCCTTAAGGTGTTGTTATGCCGTTAAATAAATCAATCAAGTCTACTATTATCACTTTTTCTAATACTTTCTTTAAGGCACCAATACTCAGAGAATTTAAAATGATTACTTGCTTCAGTGTATCATTTCACTTACAATTATTGCCACATACCAAACAATAGTCAGTGCATCATTTAAACCAATTAACAATAAATAACAATGCCATTTTATAGCCATCTGTAATTTACTTTAATCCAAACTAAGATTGCTTTTATATAAGTAGTGAAGTAATCATTCAAAGTAATAGGGTTAATCAATATAAGTGCTGCATAATATTTTAGCATCTTTTTTTTTGATGATGGATATAATAAATACTAGTTTAATTATCTCCAAAAGGTTTTTGATTTTGATATGATCTGACAATCTATAGTTTGTTATGGAGCTCATGATATGATTTTGAATGTTCTCAATTTGATGTCTCAAGTTGAGGTCCATTCGATTCTATAAAGAACAACAAGGCATTATTGGCTGTGGAAGCCATTAATAATAAGGGGCAGATATTCAAAGAACTTAAAATGATTGCTTGGTTACTTATTCTACTTACAATTATTGCCACATGGAGCAAACAATAGCTAGTGTGTTATTTAAAAAATTTAGCCATAAATAATCAACATAGCCATCTTTTTATAGCCATCTGTCACTTATATTAAGACTATAAGTAGTAAAGTAATTGTTCTACCCTTTGTGTCTTACATGGGGTGAAATCAATTTAAAAAAAGTAATGCTGTTAATTAAAATTTTTTTTTTTTTTTTTTTTTTAAATCATTTTACCCCAAGAAAGGCAGGAGTGCCACTAGTATACTAGTTTGGGGGTTAACTTTTTACCCATAGCTGGGACCCTAACAGGTGCTACAACCTCAAGTCAGGGTGAACCTGTGAACACCAGCAATTAAGAGGTGGTTCTACGCTCCTCAAAACCACCTGATCAGAGGCCTTGTTGTTGGATGTAGTTTATCTTCTTACCCAGGCTGCAGATGTAGTTTATCATCATACCCAAGATGGAATCCCAAGCAGGGAACATGGGATAAACCTCTAGTCCTGTTCAAAAGACCAGGAATGAGTGTGAACCTATCTACTCTTATTGTGGTAAAACAAATAAATAAATAGTAAATAAAATCTCAGATTTTAGGCAGAGACATTGGAAATATAAATTATATGTTTTCTGTTATTAGGCGAAATTTTGGTTGTGATTCTATAGTGTCAGTCCACAAAATTCAATGAAGAATGGTCCTCGCAAAGATCTACAGGATTCATTTGCCTGAAGTAATTTTTAAGCATTGTGCCAAGAAAATGGCTGCATATCGGTAACAGTTTAGACATTTCTGAACGAGTTGGACAATGTGTATGATTCCATATGAAGAACATGGCAGACTTATGGCCAAATCATGTGGAAACAAGTTAAACAACATTGAGCCTGGTCAGTACCAAGATGGGTGACTGGAAATACAAAGTATCGTAAGCTTAGATGTGTGGATAGTGTAATGGATAATGAGTCAGAATTGTTAACCAGAGAACAGAGTTCCAATTCCAGTTGGGTTCATTATATTCACTTACATGCAAAAACCCTTAGGAAAGGTAGGAATCCATATCTTTTCCTCCCAGCTATGGGTTAATTAGTAAGACGTGTATCACTAAAACTATTATTATCCTAAAATAAAATTGCATACAAAATATTTAAATTTTGGCATTAAATAACCCATAGAGGTGTTGATATGCCACTAAACAAAAACAATCTCAGAACATGGCTCCAGTTCTTGAGTTAATATTTTGGTTTTGTGGCATCTTACAGTGTCAGAGAAGAATCTCAAATGCAATCTATCCTATATCTGATTTCCTTTTCTCCAATCCTAAATTTGGGCTATTGATCTGCACATTCAACTTTTGCAATCATACATAAATAAAATTGATCGATTTGTTTTTTAGGGATTATCAACCCTTTGAAGGTTATTTAAAGCCAGAAAAACATTTTTAAATTGGGAAATTTTTTTTTTTTTTTAGGTAATCATGGTTTAGTGATACAAATCTTATTAATTAACCCATAGCTGGGGGGAAGAAGAGGTGGATTCATACCTTTCCCAGGATTAGTTAGTTGCTTTTGTTTAGCAGCATATCAACAATCTATAGGTTATTTTTAATGCCGAAATCTAAATGTCTTGTATGCAATTTTTATTTTTAGTTTTAATGATACAAGTCTTATTGAAAGCTGTGGGGAGGGAGAAGAGGTGGATTTATACCTTTTGCAAGGGTATTGGTACATAAAGAATTTCTCTTTCCGAATTGTGACCCATTACACCACATGCAGACATCCAAGATAAGAGCACCTGTACCCCCAAATGATCACCCATCTAGGTACTTGGTGTTAACTTTGTGATTGGACAAGAATCCACAAATAAAAATATGAGACCCCACATTTTCAAATACATATAAAAACTATTATTACACATCATAACACGCAATATCATAACATCATAACACGCAATATCATGACAGCATCATAACAATATCGCAATATCATAACAACATCATAACATGCAATATCATAACAATATCATAACAACATCATAACACACAATATCATAACATCATCACAACACGCAATATAACAGCATCATAACACACAATATCATAACATCATGTCACGCAATATCATAACAGCATCATAACACGCAATATAACATTATAACATGCATTATCATAACAGCATCATAACACGCAATATCATAACAATATTATAACAGCATCATAACACTCAATATATCATAACACGCAATATCATAACAGCATCATAACACGCAATATCATAACAGCATCATAACACGCAATATCATAACAGCATCATAACACGCAATATCATAACAGCATCATAACACGCAATATCATAACAACATAACAAATATAACAACATCATAACACGCAATATCATAACAATATCATAACAGCATCATAACATAACACGCAATATCATAACATCATAACACGCAATATCATAACATCATCATATCATAATACGCAATATCTTAACATCATAACACGCAATATCATAACAGCATCATAACATGCAATATCATATCATAACACGCAATATCATAACATCATAACACGTAATATCATAATATCATAACATCATAATACGCAATATATTAACAACATCATAACACGCAATATCATAACAGCATCATAACATCATAACACGCAACATCATAACAGCATCATAACAATATAACATCATAACACGCAATATCATAACAGCATCATAACACGCAATATCATAACAGCATCATAACACGCAATATCATAACAGCATCATAACACGCAATATCATAATATCATAACATAACACACAATATCATAACATCATCACAACACGCAATATCATAATATCATAACACGCAATATCATAACAGCATCATAACACGCAATATCATAACAGCATCATAACACGCAATATCATAACAGCATCATAACACGCAATATCATAATAACATCATAACATGCAATATCATAACAATATCATATCATAATGCGCAATGTCATAACAACATCATAACACGCAATATCATAACAGCATTATAACACGCAATATCATAACAGCATAACACACAATATCATAACAATATCATAACATCATAATGCGCAATGTCATAACATCATAACACGCAATATCATAACAGCATAACACGCAATATCATAACAATATAACAGCATAACACGCAATATCATAACAATATCATAACAGCATAACACGCAATATCATAACAACATCATAACACGCAATATCATAACAGCATCATAACACGCAATATCATAACAAGATCATATAATACGCAATATCATAACAAGATCATATAATACGCAATATCTTAACATCATAACACGCAATATCATAACAAGATCATATAATACGCAATATCTTAACATCATAACACGCAATATCATAACAGCATCATAACATCATAACACACAATATCATAACAGCATCATAACATCATAACACACAATATCATAACATAACACGCAATATCATAACAATATCATAACAACATCATAACACGCAATATCATAACATCATAACACGCAATATATTAACAACATCATAACACGCAATATATTAACAGCATCATAATATAACAATATCATAACAGCATCATAATATAACAATATCATAACAGCATCATAATATAACAATATCATAACAGCATCATAATATAACAATATCATAACAGCATCATAATATAACAATATCATAACAACATCATAACATATTACTGATATATGCCTTGTATTTTGTCATATTGAAGAAATAAGAAAAACATTGAGGAACATTCTTACCATTTGACTGGTTGATGGCATGATAGACTGCACGGAAAGAACTCCTGAAAGTTGTGAAATAACTGAAAAACCGGAATTGTAGTTTGTTTGATGTAGATGTATATACGGGAGGAATTTGTTGTCCACAGTATCTAAATAAAAAAACAAAATTAAATAGATTCAGTTGAAACCTTCAAACGTGTTAAGAAATAATTTTTTTTTAAAACTTATTTTCACAGAATGCTCTATATTTTAAATATTAGAACTATTAAAGAATGAGGAAAGATGGCTTGGAAAATTTGATACTCACAGGATAGACTGAAGGCAAAATGCATAAGCTACCTAGTGAACTTGAGTAAATAGATGGTGGAACAAGATTTAGGAGAGATCACAAAAAGACAGAATTTATTAAAAGCTACAAAGAACAGGAAATTATGGAGAGCCATGATCACCAATCTCCTGAATGAACATGGCAAAAAGAAGAAGAAGAAAAAGTAATAAAAAAAACTCAAGAAATAAAAAAAAAAACAAAAAAACTTGGCCCTTTGTCCCTGTAAAAAACAGAGTCAAAAGGACCTCCCCCCCATGACATCAGTTTTATTTTAACTACCATCACTCTTCGGTAATGGTTATTGTTTTAAAACAGTGATTCTCAATCACAGTACCGTGTGCCACACAATCCTCTTAAGTGTGCCATGAAATACTGTCACAGCATACACACAGGGTGCAATGGATAAATTGTTGTTATATTACATTTTTAATTTTATGCATGTGTGTTGTTTGTTTTTGTCGACTGCACAGTATAGTAGAGCCATTTGGACACCATCTGTGTGAAAAAGAGCACCATAACGCAATTCACTCCACCAGAAATTTGGAAATGGCATGCTATACAGCTTGGCATTTGCATGGGAAGGTCCAATATGAACATTTCAGAGTGTTTGGATGGCAATCTGAGGACAGTGCAGAGGATTCAGAAAGAGTTGGAGGATATATCTAGTCAACATTATGGTTTTTGGAGTGATCACTAGTGATGTTGACATTATATCTCCATTTATCTTCTCACAGAGCTTCTGACTCAAAATGGAGGCCTTCATCAAGTGCCTAGAGGAGGTAGTGCTGCCCTGAATCAAGATGGTGGCTGCTGGAAGATCCTAAATCAAGCAGCACAATTCACTCTGCCAGAAATTTGGAAATGGCATGCTGTACTACTTGGCATTTGAACCGGAAGCTCCAATACAAACATTTCAGAGTGTTTGGGTGTAGAGGAATTGGAAAGAGTTGGATGAGCATAATGGTGTTTGGGGTGAGCACTAATGATGCTGCCATTATGCCTACATCCATCTTGCCACAGGGCCTCAGACACAACACAGGTAGTGCTGCCTTGAGTCAAGAGTGTGACTGCTGGAAGACTGTATTTGGCAACTGGACTCTGCACTATGCCACACAAGCAGTCGTGGTTGTTAGACAATTTCAGTGAACACATCACCCCTTACATCTGGCCACCTAACTCCCCAGACTGCAACCCCCTTGATTATTATGTTGGGGGCACATTTGAGTGAGAGACCAATAAAACTACTTGTAACACCAAAGATGAACTTAAGGCAAGGATTATGGCAGGATTCAGCAACTTAAACAAGGAGACCATCCAGAAGAGATGCAGGAGATTCTGAAGTCATCTGGAGGCCATGGATGAAGCCATTGGTTACTTTTTTAAATAAATATACTCTTTAATATTTAAAGATATTTTTGTGTAATTTTGGTAAATATATCTGTTAAAATGAGATATCAGTGTTATTTTCATTTTTGCATAATTTAGATGACAATCGCACCTTGTATTTGTGTGTTGAAGTAGTAATGGCACAGCATTAGTATTTGAATGAATCAATAAGTATTAAACTTTATTTTCAAATAATTCTTTTCACTATTCTTCGATTATGTTATTTTAAATAGTTTATTTTAATATTCATTTAATAGTTGAATAGAAACATTCAAATAAACTAAGTTCATATTTGTGTTTATTTTTTTTTAATCTATTTTTTTATAACATTTAATTAAAACTTTTAAAAACTTTGCTAAGTGTGCAGTGATATTTTCATTTGCTCCTAAATGTGTTTCTGCTTGAAAAGGTTGAGAAACACTGTTGTAAGAAGAGATGATTAGAATTTTTACCTCAAGTGCCTTCTACATATGTAAGGAGATTGTCCAGCATTTACGACGCAAAAGGAGAACCAATAAATACATAAGATTTTTGTACTTTTCTTTGTTTCTAACAACATTTTCTTGTTTCTTAATACTTTGCTTAGCTTATGGAAGGAATCTTTCACTATTCCAATGCCCTTTTCAGTGACACATTTCAGACATTTAAATTTTCTACATTTTTTGTCTTTTTTAATCATTTCACCCCAAGCATGGTGGTAATGCCACTAAGATGCAGAGGGTTAATGAAAGCGAGAGAGAAAACTGAGAATACGGAGGATTGAGGAAATGGCAAAAAATGAACGGGGTTCAAAAAGACAAAAGATGGTGTAGATGTTGCATTTAAATTTTTGAAGATTGTAACTATCAGAAGAGAGTTCCACAGGTGGGAAGTGAGAGAAAACTGTTGGAGTGGAAGTGGCAGTTACATTTCAACAGTAAAATGGTGGTACCTAGTTGCCAATCTAGTCAGCCATTTACCATGTATGATACCCACTTAGGTAATCATGTATCTTTCGATACATGACTGACAAGGCAGATTTTTTCACGCAGTAGGTTGCTTTTTCTTTCGACAGTAGACCAGTTGCCATCCAAGACTATAGAACCCACTCTGTCCTGCTATTTACCCATAGCTGGGGGGAGAAAAAGAGGATCCATACCTTTCCCAAGGGTATTAGCATGTAAGTGAATGTAATAGATTCAACTGGAATTTGAACTCAGCTCTCCAATTTCTCAATCCAAGCTGCTATCCATTACTTTAGTGTGCCTCCTCTAGTAGCATGCTTAAATTCATGTATTTGGAACACCAGAAGAAAAAGATTTGTTAGAGCAGTTGACATAGAAATATTTGTAGAAAAAGCAGAGTAATACCACATCAGTTTGGTGTGAAAGTGACTGAAGTCAAGCTGCCAGGTTAAGATCAATTACACGACAAATCTTCCTTTGTATTTTTTCAAGAATGGCAATATGTACAGCAGGAGCACCAGACCAGATATGGCAACAGTATTCAATGCACAGATGAATGGTAGATTTGTAAATGTGCAAAATGTATTTTGACAATGAAAATCTTTTAGCACAACACAGTGACCCAACTTTTCTTGCAGAAGATGAAGCTATTGATTCAGAATAGTCACTCCACTTCATGTCAGTGGAAAATGTGAGGCCAAGAAGGTGTTGTATGTTCTCCTTTCATCTAGCATCATGGCAATTAAAAAAGTAGATGATCTCAAAAATTAACTTTAATCTGTTGTTAACTGGGGCAAGAAATGGCTTGTTAATTTTAATGCCTCACAAATGAAACTGTTCTCTTCGTCTTTGAGAAATATTTTGCATGGCTGATAATAACCCGTCCCCCAGGAGAGTAACTCCCTTCTGACTCCTCAGTCTAACATTTTTCACTGAAATGTGGAATGATTGTATTGAATGAATTGTTAAGTCTGTTGCCAGGAGAGCTGCTTCATTGCTTCGTGTTTGTCTTGCCTGAATCTATTTTGCATCCTTGAATTTACAATTTATCCATGCACTGAATATTGCTGCTATATCTGGTCAGGTGCTTCTGCTATGTATTTAGAGATTCTTAACAAAATCCAAAGAAGAATCTGCAATGTTATTAGTTCTGACATGGCATCTCAGCTTCATTCAGTTTCCCACTGCCATAACATAGCTTCCCTGTGCTTTGTTTATAAATTTTTTCATGCTAAATGTTCTGATGACATTTCCTCCTTGGTACCTGGATTTCATGAATTTAAGCATAGTACTTGATTGGTATCTTGGTTTGTTTTACAGCATATCAACCTCAGTGGGTTATTTAATGCCTAGAAGATTTTTAAGATAGGCTCATATGAATAGAATATTTATTCTTTATTGTAGATCAGGGTTTGGGTTTGTTTTGTTTTACAGTATATCAACCTCAGTGGGTTATTTAATGCCGACAATTTTTATTGCTGGTAATATTTTTTTTTTTCAAAAAATGTATGGCTGGTAATATTTTTTTCAAAAAAAATTTATAGCTGGTAATTTTTTAAAAATATTGCTGATTATTTTTTTCTTCAAAAATTAATTGCTGGTAATAATTTTTTATAAAAATGTATTGCTTGTATTAAAACCTATTTTTACACTTTCATAGTGTTTTGACCACAGTTTGGGAGTCAACTATTTGTCCGTAGCTGGGACCCTAAAAGGGTGCTACCACCCTGGGTTAGGGTGGACCTGAGAACACCAGCAATTAAGAGGTGCTTCCATGCTTCTCAAAACCTCCTGATCAGAGGCCTTGTTGTTGGATGTAGTTTATCATCTTACCCAGGACACGGATTTAGTTTGTCATATCCAAGAGAGTTGATTGGCAGCTAAGGCTCATCATTTTACTGTTGAAATAGATAAATTTAACTAAGTTTTGTGCTCATATTTTATTCTCCTGCACTTCTCACCTGGCTGATAATGCCTCTAAAATGCAAGAAAATGAGAAAATGTGAGTTAAGGGAAAGAACAATAAAAGAAGATCGTAGTTGACAAGGAAGCAAGAAACCAAAAAAGGCTTCCACAGAGGGGAAGTGCAAGAAAAAAATATAATAGAACCTGGTTACATCTAGCAATTTCCACCGAAAAATGATAAGACCTAGTTGCCAATCTAATTCTTCTTCTCTATATGGGATATAAGTGATCATAGCTCTCCACAATTTCCTGTCCTTCCTAGCCCTTAATAAAATTTGTCTTTTTCTTATTTCTCCTAAACCTTGTTCTGCCATCCATTTACTTGACAGGTAGGGTATGTGCTGTTTCACACTGTTCATCTTGACTTCAATCTGTCCTGTGAGTATCAGATTTCCCAAGTGCTCTTTCCTCATTATGTGCCCCAGAAATTTCAACTGTCTCTTCCTGGTGTTAAGTATAAGTTTTCTTTTTGTGTCTTTTTTCTCAAAAACTTTATTGTTATTCACATGAGAAGGTACCAAGGAGGAGAGCACATTAGAACAATTGCCATGAGGATATTTATAGAAAAGACAGAGGGAAGCCATATACAGCAGGAACACCACATGTGACAGCAGTATTTAATGGTAGTTTAATAAACACGATAGATTTTTGTTACGTCTTCATTGCACTGAATGAAGATAACACAATCAATATGTAATATGTTGCTTGAAGTCGATGTAGTCTTACTGAAATAGGTAGTAAGCAGATAAGCTAGATGTCTAACTCTCCACTTGTTTATTCCTTTGTCTACTGACAATTCTCAGCATTCATATTTATGTATTTGGACAAGTCTAAATCCTCTTCTGAAGAGGTGTGTTCATCTCCATAACACCCACCTTTTTCATTATGCACTTTCCTTGGTCAATATTTTTTTCTGACATGGATCCACTTCCAACAAATCCAGTTGGATTTTGCATACCCTTGTATTGTAATTTCAATTTTAGGAATAGGTCATTCAAAAGTATTGTAAAGTAGTCCATTGGTAAATTAAATTGTACTGGTTACTGATTCTGTGCATATCTAGACCTCAATTGATTAACAGGCCTCTTATGACAAAATTGTCCACCTGTGACAATGTATTTTGGTTTGGTTTGGTTTACAGTATATCAACCTCAATGGGTTATTTAATGCCAACAAAATTTTTGTTGCTGGTAATATTTTTTTTCCTTCCTAAATCTATTTTTGGTAATATTTTTTTCTTCAAAAATGTATTGCTGGCAATGATTTTTTTTTTGAAGTATTTCTGGTATTAAAATCTATTTTTACACTTCCATAATATTTTGACCCCAGTTTGGGTGTTAACTATTTGCTCATAGCTGGGAGTCTAACAGGTACTACCACCCCGGGTCAGGGTGGACCTAGGAATACCAGCAATTAAGAGGTGGTTCCATGCTCCTCAAAACTTCCTTGCTGTTGGATGTAGTTTATCATCATACCCAGGACGGGTGACGTATATCATACTACGAAGGTGATGAATAATTTTTCCTTCCTGCCAATTGTCTTTTTCAGCCTTGAAGCTTTTAAAGAAAACTATTGCCAATCTTAAATGATCTGGTAGGTTCTTATTCCCTGGAAGTAATTTGTGAAAAATGGGCCTGACTTTTCTTGCAAATATGAGATCTGCAGCTGACATTTTCATGGTGACATTTGCATTTGATATCCATCGATACACACTCAAGAATTCTTGTAATTCCATTTCTTCAGCTTCCAAGCCTTTAGCTTTTCCTAATACTCTTTTGAAGATGTCAACAAACTTTTGCATGACCATTTGACTTCAGATGATAAATCAGTGTTGTCAGATGTTCAATCACATAGCTTTTGCAGAAATTTTAAAACTTACTAGAAGTAAATTGTATTCCATTATTGTCAGGAACTCCAAACCTTGCAAGAGGTTCCCACAAGAATTTAATCATTATTGCAATAGTAGGTTATTCACACTCTGGCCATTTTGTGAAACTGTCGACCATATTTAAATAGTATAAACCATTTAGTGGTCCAGCAAAGTCCAGTTGTAGGTTTGCCCATGGTTTATCAGTGCTTGTTCATGCCCAATAATTTATAGGTGGTGATTTTGCTGCTGGATTACAACCATTACATTTTCTAACTGTATTTTGGATATCTTTGTCCAACTTTGGCTAATACACATAGCTTCTCATCACAGACATCATCCTCTCTATTCTCAGATGTCCTACATAGAATTGTTTCAAAATCTTTTTTGTAGTGATAACAGAATTACAACTCTATCCATGTACAAATGTACACCATCACAAATAGAAAATTCTGTATTATTGCTAGCAGGTTTAATTTTAGTTTCAGTCCATTTCAACTTAATGACATTCATAGCTTTTTGAATTAACATATCCTTTTTAGAATTAATTTTATCGTCTATTGTGACTGACAATTTTTTAATAGTTTTACACATCAGGCTTTTAATTTTTGCTTTCGGATTCCAGCAAAGCAATCACATCAATCTGGACAAACCATCTGTAAGACCAAAGTTTTTTGACGATAGAAATTCCATTTCGAAATCATAGTTCAACAAAATGGTAGCCCAACACTAGTCTGTTTGCAGTATGCATGGGGATCCCTTTCTTAGAACTGAATATATTTATTAATGGATGATGATCAGTTTGCAGTATGAATTTTCTTCCTAATATCAATATGTGAAATTTCTTTGCAGCAAAAATTATAGCAAGTGTTTCTTTTTCAATTTGACTAGCATTTTCCCATATTTGTCAAACTTCTTGAAGTGTGAGCGAATGCTTATACTGTACCATCTTTGAATTTATGGCCTATTACTGCTCCTATGCTATATTGAGTCAATTCTGATGTTACTATTATCTGTCAGTGTGAGTTGTAATGTGTAATAAATCTGAAGTTAGTAGTTTTTTTAATTTCTTCAAAACCTTGTTTACATTCTACCAACCAATTCTATTTCATACCTTTTTTACATTTTTTTTTTTTTTTAAGCGTTCCCCCCTCAAGCAAGGCAAGAAGCCACTAGGACACAAAGGGGTTACAGAAAATTTGGAGGAAGACCAGATAGGAGTGATAGAAGAAAGGATGAGGAGAAGGGTAGTGGATAGATCAAGGCAATTGGAGATGTCGATTGACATTACATTTGAATAGCTGGAGATTATAGCTCTCAGGGAAACTGGAATAGAGAAGGGAATTCCACAGGTGAGAGGTGCAAGACATGAAGCTATTGGAGTAAAGAGACGGCTACCTTTAGGAGTTTCAACAGTGAAAGGGTGAGAGCAGGATGCCAGCCCCGTAGGGCACTTGAACTCATGAAGTCTGGGAACCAGCGAATGCAGCTACTCGGAGCAATTGCCATGAAAGTATTTGTAAAACATACAGAGAGAGGCGATGACACGTTGCTGTATTTTTGTAGTACTTATTATCTATGTAAGCTACAACACTGTCTAGTCCAACTAACATTGTATCCATTATTTGCTGGAAAATACCTGGGGCTACTTTTACACCAAAGAGTAATCTTTTAAACTTGTAGAATCCTTTACGCATATTAATAGTCAAAAGCTTCTGGCATTTCTTACCTTACTTTTTCTGCTTGTAAATCAACATGTAATTCTCTCACGGAAAAACACATTTTCCACTGGAAAACACATGAACTACACACACACACAACACACATATGCATGCACATTCACTCACTTCACATCCTTTGTACCAAAAAGGTTTTTGCATTCATTTGTTACACACATCATTGTCACTTGTATACCTTTTCTTGTTAATACATTATCATTTTTTTTATACATGTATGGGTTCTTTTTGTTTCTTTGCATTTATTCACGTGGCTTCACATACCAAGTCTTCCATTTTTGTTGTGGATATTCCAGAAAATGTGTTACTCAAACACTGATGTTACTAATGGCCCACGATAAGAATCTTGTGAAAATCTATTTGACTTTGATATCCATCTGTTTTAAATGTACAATTCATGAAGCTGCCATTTTCCTTTAGGGAATATATTAGATGCAAGACAAGTCTGAATCCATTTTCATCCCAGAGGCAAGCCATTTTCTCCAATATTACAAATAGGTTTGCTTTTTACTTGCAAGAACATACTTTTTTTTTTTTAAATATTTGTAGTGTGTGATTTCTTTGGAACAAATATAGATGAAATATGGAACAGAATGATAAGAAAAAGAACAAATAGGAAACGTTCATCAATCTAACATGTTTAACTTTTATTAAAATTTCATCATAACTCATTCCCTTGGTACTTGAATTGCTTTTTCTAGAACAGAAAATGCAGCAATAAAATCTCTAGGCTCATTAGAATAGCAAAAGATGCCTTCCAAAAGCTAAGTAATATTTTGATAAACAGGAAAATCTAATTTGAAACAAATAAAAGCATGCTGAACAGATATGAATGTAAGAGGAGATAGAAGTGAGAATAAGGAGGATAGATAAATAGTGACTGACCCTTGACTTGAAGTTAAGATTTTAGTGTTCAGGTAAGCATCAATGTGGGAGTCTCTGTTCCACAAAGTAACAGTTCTTGGGGAAAATGCTCCTGAATGGAATACAGGAGAAATTTGGGGGATTCAACTCAGATCACATCTTCTTGTAAAGGTGTGAAAGAAAGTAACACTTCATCAGACTATATATAGGTGCTACAGAATTTCAAAGAGCTTTACCAAATAACAAAAACCACATCACTTGGAAAAACTTCCAACAGCAGCAACAACATAAAATGATTGACACATGTAACTAGAAAGGAAAATAATTATATAATCAAGGTCTTAACTTTCCAAACTATCTTAAACAAAAGGCTTGGAAGGAAACTCCCATCAGTACTTGGAAGGGTGATAATAGTGGATATGAAAAGCATAATTTCTTGAAAAACTGTTTTTAAGAAAAAGCTTTACTACTATGATGGTGGATCAGTTTTTATTGTCTAAAGAGTTTAAACAGTTCCAGCATTCAAGGGACATAACTAAGAGTTGAACTGTAGTGTTTGGTACTCAAGGCATTGGACTGGCAGAGCACAATAGCATTATAATTTGGTAAACAGTTTCTTTGACACTATAGCCTAAAAATCTTGCAATGCAGACTAGTGTCTGCATCTTTGTTGTTGTTATCTATCCACCCATTAAATGACTTTGCTAGTTCCATGTGATTACTGTTTGAATTTCTGGAGTGAGAAGTTATCATGACTTACACTATTTCCATTCAGACTAATATCCTCATCTTTGTTGCTCTCTATCTGTTGCCTGTGTTAATGCTATATGATATCTATCTGAATTTCATGGATGAGCAGTTATTATTTACACTATTTACATTAATCATTATTGTTTTTATGTATTTATTAACTGACTTTGGTAATGCTATGCGATTTCTGTCAGAATTTCTCAGATGAGGAGTTAGCATTAAATAGTCAGACTAATGTTCTCATCTTTGTCGTTACTTATCTGTGAAACTATATATTGGCAATACAAAACCACAAAGAGTTTTACCAAAATCACATCACTTGAAAAAAATCCAACAACAGCAATGATATAAAAGGGTCGACACATTAACTAGAAGGGAAAAATAATATAATCAAGGATGTTAAACAGAATGACCAGATAAAGAACAAGTAGGAAACATTCATCAATCGAACAAGTTTTATTTTTATTAAAACTCCATTATATTCTCTGATGAAGCTTAAATAAAAGTGAAACATGTTCGATTGATAAACGTTTCCTATTTGTTCTTTATCTGGTCATTCTGTTGGATGCTTATCTATATTTGATAGATATGAAAACAGGGGCGGATACACAGAGAGACGCGAAGACAGGGGTAGATAGAGAGACGCGAAGACAGGGGTAGATAGAGAGACGCGAAGACAGGGGTAGATAGAGAGACGCGAAGACAGGGGTAGATAGAGAGACGCGAAGACAGGGGTAGATAGAGAGACGCGAAGACAGGGGTAGATAGAGAGACGCGAAGACAGGGGTAGATAGAGAGACGCGAAGACAGGGGTAGATAGAGAGACGCGAAGACAGGGGTAGATAGAGAGACGCGAAGACAGGGGTAGATAGAGAGACGCGAAGACAGGGGTAGATAGAGAGACGCGAAGACAGGGGTAGATAGAGAGACGCGAAGACAGGGGTAGATAGAGAGACGCGAAGACAGGGGTAGATAGAGAGACGCGAAGACAGGGGTAGATAGAGAGACGCGAAGACAGGGGTAGATAGAGAGACGCGAAGACAGGGGTTGTATAGAGAGACGCGAAGACAGGGGTTGTATAGAGAGACGCGAAGACAGGGGTAGATAGAGAGATGTGCAATACTAACCTTTGTCCAGTGGATTCTCCTTCATTAATCAATTCTACGTAAATGGATGAACATGAGCGGAAAAAATGGAAACTGGTGAATGTCAACTGAATCAATTTGTCCGGGTCTACAATGATGTGCCACACACAAGGTAAATGAGTTCTTGACACTACCATCTGTGGACTTGCTATCGATCCTAAATTCCCTGTGAGGATCCCACCACAATCTGAAAAAAAACACTCATAATTTACAATTCTTAACAATAACAAAATAGTCAATAACTAAAAATTAATACATTAGTATTAAAATAATATTACAGAATCTTCCGAATTGAAAAACTACCTCATTTTTCTAAAAATGGTCTCTTCCTCTAAATCAATGTTTCTCAACCTTTTTCTATTCATGGCTCCCTTTTGATTGATCATTTTATCTATGGCTCCCACCAAGCCATTTACTTTGGCAAAAGCTCATTTTACAATTTCCAGAACAAATAAACAGGGATATTCACTGGTTATATTCCATCACCTCTGATCAGACCCCGAACTACTACCAGTCATGAACAGATATCACCTCTATTAGGCTCCTTGCCTTGAGAGGATACTGGGCCTCAAACTCACACTCGGCTTCAAGTGGATCTCCTATATACAATCCATCACTAAAGATGTAGGTAAAACGATCAGCTCCCTCTACTGCTCCAGTAAGTACCTGACTCCTCAGGCTATCCTCTACCTTTATAAGAGCCAGATCAAACCGAAAATGGAATATTGCTGCCATATTTGGGCAGGAGCTTCACTTTCCAGTCTGCAAGAGAATATTAGTAACCCCTGAACTTCCAATCATCGAAATTAAGCAACATTAACAGGTAACATGAAGGTTTATGATCAAGTGAGAATGACTGGTCGGTGTCTAGATGGGTGACCAAATAGGAATATCAGGTTCTATAGCCTTGGGTATACAGGTGGTCTAAGAGATTACCCTCTTCACGATCAGAGAGTTAAACACTTGACAATCAGAGATTGGCAGCTGACCTATCTTCTGATTTAACACTAACTTCCCGGTGAAGACAGACTGGCTGGTTACATTCAATGCCTCAAAAACTGAGTACATTCCCTCATTACCGATCAGACCTGAATTACCGCCAGTCCTGATGAATGGATGTCCCCTTGAGGAGGCTGCATGCTTTAAGATGTTGGGCTCAAACTCACACCCGACCTGAAGTAAAACTCCTATATACAATCCATCGCTAAAGATGCAGGTAAAAAGATCATCTACCTGTACCACTAATTTATAAGAGCCAGATGAGGCTGAAAATAGAGTACTCTTATCATATTTGGGTGGGAGCTTCCAGGTCCTTACTTTCTAGTCTTCATAGAGCTCGAAATTGTCTCCAAATCCTTGTTGGATAAGAATTATTTTCCACCCTCCAACTTCTCTTTCACAAGTGGGATGTGGCAAGTCTCTCACTGCCCTATCACTACTACCATGAAAAGTGCTCGGACAAACTACATTCCTTGGTTCTATTGGTCTAATCTTCATGGCTAGGACCCACCATGCCACTTACATAGTAGCAAACCACCTACATTTCACATTCAATGTTCCATTCAAACAGCTTGTTCCCACAAATCACTGTCCTTTGGATCAGACTCCCAAGAGGATATATCCTCCAGTCACTACAATCTTCACCAGTTCAAGTCTACAGTTAACTGTTATCTGAGCCTCCTATCTATATCAACTACCCCTTAATGTAACTCTCAACTTTGAGTGGCCAGCAGGGCTTGTACAAGATGAACATTACTGTAAAAAAAAAACAAAAAAAAAACTCTCCATATAAATTTCAAAACTGTTTTTAAACCAAACCAGTTAAATGAAATAAATGTTCTGCATATAAATAAATATACAAATTTACTACTCTGTCTCAAAGTAGCTTCTGTTTTCTTTTCTGTATCTACCAGTTGGTTAATATTGACACAAGTAACTTATTTTACCCTTCCCCACCATTATCATCATAGAGGAATATTCTGACACTATTATAGTTTTTCAAACACACCTACCTTAAAACTCCTCTCTCCCACCTTAAAATTTGGGTTACGACATTTAAATTGAGCATCTGGAAATTATTATGTTTTAATCAAGAAAATCAATATCAATGAAAAGATGCATTTTAAATTTAATTCAAATTCAAGAACCAATATTAACATTCATGTATTATTTTGAGCTATTATTCTTATCTTAGTTGATATAGATGTTAATATAGACACAATGTTTCAACCAAGTACCCTCTAGTCATCATCAGGTGTCCATTGATGTTGATCACTGTGATATTTTATCCCTGTGATATCAATTATTATTTGTTCCTGTTGAATTGGTGTGTTACTTTCAAATCCAAGGATTGAACTCGTGACCACTAGAGGACAGTAACACATGTATAACCCACTCCTGTATCAACTAGGCAAGTGATGTGTTTTTGGGGTCTTTTATATTTAGTGTCAGAAGAAATAACAATAACATTAAGTGGTTTTGGCTACTGTAACCAAGTAGTACACGGTAGCAGTAATCGACTGCTACTCGTCGTAGTCGCAGGTAATAGGTGTAGATCAATAGGATAGCCAATGGCGTAGTCCAATGGGTGTCATCATAGACTTAAACTCTGTCGTACCTACACATCCATCTGTATTTATGATGGACACCAGCCAATCATATTCCAGTGAAGGGGAACTCAGGTGTATGCATATTCCATTATATCAATACCATTTATATTTTCCCCTATTCAAAGATTCAACAATTTCCACTGTAGACATTGAGCCATACTGTTGTATAGGAATAAAGTGTCATTGATACTGTAGTTTGAACACAGATCACCAGTGAGCAAACACAGATGATTCCATTATTAAATGAGTAGATCACGTGATCATAAAGGCAATGTACAAATGGGAATTAGCGTGACATCTAAGTGATCACTATTCTCTATACTATCCACTATACTATTTCTATATACTGATCATTATATGAATTACTATTTGAACAAGTATTATTAGTGCGAGTATTATTTGAAGGTATTACTACTACCAGTATCTGTGGTTCCAAAGTCTCAGCTACAACAAACATGATGAACTTGATAACAAGCATTTGTTGACCTAATGAAAGTTAGAACAAGTGAGTGTCTAACATCACAAAACATACCAATGCTGATATGTAACAATTTTATTTTTAAATACGAAAGATATTATTGTTGAAATAAATATAATTTTTCTGCTTGTTTTGGATTTGACCTTAATTTTAATTTCTGAACTAAGATAAAGTTTATATTTTTCTTCATCTTATCTTTCCAATACTTTCTCTCATCTTCCCTTGCCTCTATGTCTCTGAGGCCAAGCAATGATTTTATTTTTATTAATATCTATTGATGTAAATTAAGTATTATCAGTGTGTATTGTTTCCACAAAAAAGTTTGGTTTGGTGAAGCCTGAGATATGATCAGCAGTAAACTCTTTGTTTTAATAAGAATTCAGGTGTCATAAGATGACCTGGCAGAGTCATAGTTAAACACAGATCAAAGCCATGAATTGCTATGGAGATTATCAATAGACTTTTGTCTTTGTGTAGCATCATGGAATGTCTTGGGTCTTTTCCTTCAGTCTTTCAAAAGCAGTATACTTTATAAAAATTTTAATTTAATTTTTTTATTTTAATACCAGATCTAAGTTCTTGTGCCAAACATAAAAAAACTTAGTAGGAATAGAAAAGGAAAAGAGAACATGTGCTTCTTTTCTCCTTGAAGACAAAATAGGTGCAAATAACAAAATAAGACTCAACAGCTCATGTCTGGGAAAGTTTCTTTTAATTCTTTTCATTATTTGTTGTTCAACTGCAGGAGAATTTTCATTTGAAATTGAAAATTCTTTAATCTCTTTGTAACTGGCTGGTAACCATGTGCCATCTTTATGCTCCCTTCTTGATGTAAACCTGCCTTTTCCCCTTGCTGTCAAAAAAGGTTCTCATCTCATTTACTGACATGAGTTCTATTTATGAAAAAAAAAAAAAAAAAAAAAAAGGGCTTGCAAAAGCTACCCCCATTTGCATTCTTACTAGGGATATTTTATCTCATTGGTTAGTACATACAAAAAATAATTTTCCATAAACTAGAGATGGATCCTTCACAATTTTGGCAGGTTTTAACCACTGAACCAAAATAAATACATAAGTGTAACAATCTGGCCTTCACAAAAATACACTTCTCTCAAAATAACATGTACTAATAAAAAAATATACCAACCTAGACAATGAAACATTTATTCAAGACCAACATTTTTAAAGTCATAAAAATAAATTTTTTACAGTATAAATGTCGTTAAAATATATCACATGCAGAAAATATTCAAGATGGGTACAGCCAAGTTAGAGAGTGGCTGCATAATTTCATTAGCCTAGTGGCTCCAAAAAGTCATAATCCATCCCTGAATACCTAACTTACATGCAATTGGTAGCCAGAGAGTGGGGGGGGGGTCATACAAAAATATAATAATATCAAAATTTGTAGTTGATAATTATAATTTTGATGGATAACAATATAAAAATGACAGGGATAAGATACTTACGAAGGTTAGTAGTCGTGTAATTAGCCTGAAAGCCAAGGCTATTAGGACCGCCTTTGTATTCAATTCGCATCAAACTCTGTGCAACAGATGCTGATGGGATATTTTCAGAACCACAGTATTTGCCTAACAAGGGTGAAGATTTGGAATCACCATGCCGAATCTAAAAGTCCCAAAATGAAATATATATACAATTATAAAAAGAATACCATAGTTTACAGCAATAACAAATATGCATTTCAATTTTTAAAAAAATAATGTAAATATCAAATAATATTAAATGGAGTAATGATAACATTAGCAGTTTCCTTTTAGGGAAAGATTCAGAATTCATTGACTGAATAACCAGTGCTATTTGAGTGACACTTTTCTTCACTCCTTGGCCATCAGGCTGGGATCAAAGTGTAGTATCTGTTCTTATCTCTAATGGTAATTTTAGCCATTTCTTTATGAAGAAACATTCTGCAGTCTTTGACTGAGCAGCAAATGCTACTTGAGTTATGCTTTGCTTTTTTTTTTTTTTTTTTTTTTTTTTTCACTCCTTGGATATTAGGCTGGGGATCAGATGGTAGAATCTCTTATCACTAATGCTAATGGTAATATTAGCTGTTTCCTTATAAGGAAACATTCAGAATTCATTGAGCAAGCAAACAGTGCTACTCAAGTTACCTTCTTTTTTTTTCTTTTTTTTTTTTTAACTCATTGGTCATCAGGCTAGAATCAAATGGTAGTATCTGTTCTTAAGTCTGATTGTAACCATAATATTAGCCGTTTCCTCATATCCAGTGCTACACAAGTTATACTTTTCTATGAGATATAGGTAGATAGATAGATATAAACAGACAGTTGTATAGACAGATATAGACTGACATACAGTCATAAATATATGTATATAGACAGTTGTATAGATAGATATAGAGAGAGAGCAGTACAGAAAGATATGAACGAACAGTCATATTGAGAGATAGATATGAACAGACAGTCCCATACATAAATCTGAACAGATAGACAGGTGTATAGACAGATAAATAGATATAAACAGACAGAGGGTCGTATAGACAGATATAAACAGACAGAGGGTCGTACAGACAGATATAAACAGACAGAGGGTCGTACAGACAGATATAAACAGACAGAGGGTCGTACAGACAGATATAAACAGACAGTCGGTCGTATAGACAGAGACAGACAGTCGGTCGTATAGACAGAGACAGACAGTCGGTCGTATAGATAGAGACAGACAGTCGGTCGTATAGATAGAGACAGACAGTCGGTCGTATAGAGACAGACTGTTGTAAAGACACAGACAAACAGAGAGTCATATAGACAGATAGGGACAGACAATTGTATAGATAGATATGAGCAGACAGTTGTATAAAAGTAAAAAGTGAAAGATTTATTTAAAGAAGATATAGAGTGCTAAATGTTAAGGTTTCTGTTCTTAATTCTTCCACATCCTATAGCCCATTGTGTCTTAGGGGCTTTAATGGAAGATAGTGCATTATCTAGCGTTGTAACAGGAGATGGCTATAGAAGAAAGATTTATTCTCTCATTATGGGTGTTATTGTATCATGGATATCATAATGGCCATTAGCTGATATTGTAATAGGAGATGGATATTGAAAGAAAGATTTATTCTCCCATTATGGGTGTTATTGTATCATGGATATCATAATGGCCATTAGCTGATATTGTAATAGGAGATGGATATTGAAAGAAAGATTTATTCTCCCATTATGGATGTTATTGTATCATGGATATCATAATGGCCATTAGCTGATATTGTAATAGGAGATGGCTATAGAAGAAAGATTTATTCTCCCATTATGGGTGTTATTATATCATGGATATAATAATGCCCATAATGGCCATTAGCTGATATTGTAATAAGTGATGGCTATACAGTGCATTCTGCTTGATTATGCAAAGTAATTTTTTCATCTAACATGTCAATAAATTCTGTTTTTTTCAGACTTGGTACTTCTTACAGATTAAATTATACTTTCAAACAAGAGAATCTGGTCAATGAAAAAAAAGTTGTATAGTAACATAGTTCTTTTTCTCAAATTATGTAAAAAGGCACAGTTTCAAGTGTTTGGTTTGATTAAGCAATCACCATATAAATCCTTAATATGGGTAAGAAAAAGGGTCTTACTGAAAACAATCATGCTGAAATTACTCGCATGCTTGGAAGTGGTCTGTCAACGCTAGAAATTTCAAAAAAGTTGCATAGAGACCACTGTACAATCAAAGCATTCGTCTTAGGCGGTAAATCATGCAGAAAGACACCTAAACGATCGCATTTGTGAAAGTTAACTGCCAGAGATCTTCGTAAAATTAAATATGAAGTCTCGAAGAAACTGCATGAAACTAGTAAAAAAAATATTTGAAAGCGCTAGAGTGCCCAAAGTTGGTAAAACTACCCATTGCCAAAGTGAAAAGTCCCATCAAGAGGCCCCCATTGAGTAAAGCAAACAAGATGAAAAGTGTTGAATGGGCACACAGTTACATGAAGATCAATTTTAGCAATGTGATTTTCACCGACGAGTGCTATGCTACCCTTGATGGGCCTGATGAGTAGTCATCTGGATGGGTGTTAAATGGTCGACCGGCAGGAGTACGCATTCGTTGACAACAGGGTGGCAGAGGAGTGATGTTTTGGGCTGGGATCCGCAGAAATGAACTAATAGGCCCACAGAAAGTAGCCAAAGGGCTTAAGCTAAATTCAAATGCATATTGTAGGCTTTTGAAAGATACCTTTCTGCCCTGGCTTGATGAACAACCAATTCAGAAAAGAAGATCGTTGATATTTCAGCAGGATAATCCTCCAGCGCATAGATCAAGAAGCACCACCAATTGTCTATCAGACCATGGGTTCAAAGGGCAAAATTTAATGGTATGGCCTCCAAACAGCCCTGATTTAAATCCAATAGAAAATTTGTCATCTATAGTCAAGAGGTGGATTAATGCTGAAAACAAGCAATTCACCAGCTTAAAAGTCCTGTGGAAAGCAATTGTAAGTGCTTGCCAATCAATCAAACCTTCTGAAATTGAAACATTGATGTCAGCAGTGGACAGACGCCTCATAACAGTTTTGAAGAATGGAGGAAGTCATGTTTGTTCGTAGCCGCATTAACAGACTTGTTTTGTTTTGTTTTGTTTAACATGCTATACATATGTATTATGTAATGTAGAACTTAGAACACATGATGTATTGTCATATGCGCTACAATTCAATTAATAAAATTTAGTATAAAGTGTGTTTTTCTTGTTTTATTTTCCATGTGCATAATGAAAGTGAAAACTAAATTAGGGCTTAAGTTCATAAATCATTAAAAAGAAGCACGTTTTGTATATTCTGACAACTTAAATGATTGACAAAATAATAAAATAGTATCAACAACACTTTAGCTTTTATTCTTCAGAATATATTGCTTAACTTGGATATTTTTAGGTAAAAATTAACCTTGCATAATCAAGCAGGATGCACTGTGGCTATAGAAGAAAGATTTATTCTCCCATTATGGGTGTTATTATATCATGGATATAATAATGCCCATAATGGCCATTAGCTGATATTGTAATGTGATGGCTATAAAGAAAGATTTATTCTCCTATTATGGGTGTTATTATATCATGGATATAATAATGCCCATAATGACCATTAGCCAATATTGTAATAGGAGATGGCTATAGAAATCATTTATATAATGATTCAAAGCTTAATCTAACTATTTAATTGAACTATTTTGCTGTTACATGATTTGAATAATTTTGTTGTTACACTGGTAAATTAGTTTAAATTCTTAAAAAAAAAAAAAAAAATAAATAAATGACTCACCTCAACATAATTGGATGTGCAATTTTTCAAGTCCTTTTCAAATTCAGATTTACCAAACTCATTAAATACCAGTGAAATCTTCATTGATGAAGGTTGGCGTATCACAAAAATACATAATTCATCAGAACTGTTGTCACCACCAGTTCCATAGAATGGAGACTGAAACATTCCACTTGGAGCTGTAAAAACCCCTCCACAGGCTGGAATTTTGTAAGTCAAAAAATTAAGCATTGTTAGTGGTTTTATTAAATTAGATAGAGGCTAACATGGACTGAGAGAGGCAGACAGGCAGACAGACAACTGAAGCAGGCTGACAGACAACAAATTAGGCAGACAGACATACAACAACTGAGGCAGGCAGGTAGACGACGACTGAAACAGTCAAGACAACAAACAAGAATTGAAATAGGCAGTCAGACATACAAGGACTGAGGCAGGCAGACAAGGACTAAACAAACATACAGACAGACACGCAAGGATACTAGAGTGGAGAGACAGACACGCAAGGATACTAGAGTGGAGAGACAGACACGCAAGGATACTAGAGTGGAGAGACAGACACGCAAGGATACTAGAGTGGAGAGACAGACACGCAAGGATACTAGAGTGGAGAGACAGACACGCAAGGATACTAGAGTGGAGAGACAGACACGCAAGGATACTAGAGTGGAGAGACAGACACGCAAGGATACTAGAGTGGAGAGACAGACACGCAAGGATACTAGAGTGGAGAGACAGACACGCAAGGATACTAGAGTGGAGAGACAGACACGCAAGGATACTAGAGTGGAGACACAGACACGCAAGGATACTAGAGTGGAGACACAGACACGCAAGGATACTAGAGTGGAGACACAGACACGCAAGGATACTAGAGTGGAGACACAGACACGCAAGGATACTAGAGTGGAGACACAGACACGCAAGGATACTAGAGTGGAGACACAGACACGCAAGGATACTAGAGTGGAGACACAGACACGCAAGGATACTAGAGTGGAGACACAGACACGCAAGGATACTAGAGTGGAGACACAGACACGCAAGGATACTAGAGTGGAGACACAGACACGCAAGGATACTAGAGTGGAGACACAGACACGCAAGGATACTAGAGTGGAGACACAGACACGCAAGGATACTAGAGTGGAGACACAGACACGCAAGGATACTAGAGTGGAGACACAGACACGCAAGGATACTAGAGTGGAGACACAGACACGCAAGGATACTAGAGTGGAGACACAGACACGCAAGGATACTAGAGTGGAGACACAGACACGCAAGGATACTAGAGTGGAGACACAGACACGCAAGGATACTAGAGTGGAGACACAGACACGCAAGGATACTAGAGTGGAGACACAGACACGCAAGGATACTAGAGTGGAGACACAGACACGCAAGGATACTAGAGTGGAGACACAGACACGCAAGGATACTAGAGTGGAGACACAGACACGCAAGGATACTAGAGTGGAGACACAGACACGCAAGGATACTAGAGTGGAGACACAGACACGCAAGGATACTAGAGTGGAGAGACAGACACACAAGGATACTAGAGTGGAGAGACAGACACACAAGGATACTAGAGTGGAGACACAGACACACAAGGATACTAGAGTGGAGACACAGACACACAAGGATACTAGAGTGGAGACACAGACACACAAGGATACTAGAGTGGAGACACAGACACACAAGGACTCAGTCAGACAGGTAGACAGACAATCAAGGACTGAGACTGGCAGTCTGACAAGGAATGAGGGTGGCACACAAGCATACAAAGACTGAGGCAGGTAGACAAGGTCTAGGATGGAGAGATGCAGACAAGGACTTATTTTGGCAACTGCCTGTGTTGTTGTCATTACTTGACACCCAATCAAAGAAGATCTTATTGCACAGGCATGAACAGATACTCCTTTATATTTACTCAAACTGGCAATGAGACTTTACTTAGTGACAGTCACATCATGACAATTTAACTCTTTGTGCAAAGATTTTTGGCAAAACATTCAATCACCCAGGTGGTCAGCCATGTTCCTCTACAATTCAGATCATGCTTGCTGTAACCTCTTTTGCTTTTGCCATTGGAAATAATATATTTCAGAAGATTGTTGATACTATGATAAATATGATGAGACAACTGATGACTATGCTAAAAGAGAACTTGTCAAATTGTTTCAAAAAGTAGGGAGGTCACTGTGATAAGTATGTGAGGTCACAAGGAACAATTTGAAAGAGCTGACATAATGTTTATTAGAATGCTAAATAGAATCAGCAGGCCAAGTTCAAAATCCACAAACACAGTATTCAGCCTTACTTCCTCCTCCTGGCCATGAGCAAAATAATTCTGGTCATTATTTTAAGAAGTGGATAGAAATGAAGAGATTTGAAATTGACAACTTTTTTCATTTCACTGTTAAACACTTCTATCTTTCCTTCTTTCTTTGATTTTCTCAATGAAACCAAGCAGTGTCTTTCCCCTCTTTTCATGTGATCAAAATGGAATAGTCCATTACTTTTTAGGTATTGGTAAGGATGTTGTTATAGTGGAACACACCTATTCTACAGTTAATAGACTCTCCCACCTATAATAAGTAGGAGTCGCTCAGTCAGTCGGTGCTGGACGACCGTTAGTCAGATACTAAAGTATCAGCGACCGCAACTAGATTTACCCTGCATCATTAACTATTATATCAAGTTCCTAATGTCTTGTACGCCGAACCTATTTTAGGACCAAAAGCCTCCACTGTGAAACCACTCCATAACAGATGTTAAACACGTCTCTCTTCCCTTTTTTCTTTCATTTTCCTTCTGAAACCAAAGAGTGTCTTTTCACACAATCAAAACAATCATTCTTTATGAGATACTGGCAGGGCGTAAAGGTCGTGCAAACTAAGGAACTAACTAATGAAGGAAGAGACAAGCACAATTATTATATAGATAATAATCTTATTATAATTCTGCTTGTCCCTTACTTAGTTAACAGGTACACTATGCCCTGCCAATACCTCATAAATAATGAACTATCCAATTTTGATCATGTGGAAAGATGGAAAAGACATATCAGAGACGCTACTTGGTTTCAGTGAGAAAAGGAAAAGAAGGAAGAAGGGAAAAGAAGAGGCAATAACACTCATGTTTTGGAATATGACAGATAAAATATCACAATAATCAACATATATCCCATATCAACCAATCAATAGACACCTGATGATGACCAAAGGGTATTTGGTTGAAACGTTGTGC
This sequence comes from Acanthosepion lycidas, assembly GCA_963932145.1. Lineage (NCBI taxonomy): Eukaryota > Metazoa > Mollusca > Cephalopoda > Sepiida > Sepiidae > Acanthosepion > Acanthosepion lycidas. The sequence continues at coordinate 23,850,821 of OZ010608.1, read as the reverse complement.
CTATAATAGGATCTATATCAACCAATATGAAAAAAATAGGTAAAAAACATACAAGAATATTAACATTCACAAGTGTTTAATAGCTGTTTCAGTGAAATGGAAAAAGTTGTCAATTTCAAATCCTTTAATTTGTACCCACTTACTTTGGTTTGGTTTATTTTGTTTTACGGCATATCAACACATCAATGGGTTATTTAATGCCGACAAGAGTTTTTGGATTATTTTGTATGAATAGAATATGTAATCTTTGGTTTATTTTGTTTTACGGCATATCAACACATCAATGGGTTATTTAATGCCAACCAGATTTGTTAGAATACATTCAATGAATAGAATATGTATTCTTTGGTTTATTTTGGTTTGGTTTGTTTTATCAACCTCAATGGGTTATTTAATGCCAGCAAGATTTTTATTGCTGGTAAAATTCTTTCTTTTTCAAAAATGTATTGCTGCTAATATTTTTTTTCAAAACATGTATTACTGGTAATAAATTTTTAGTAAAAGTATTTTTGGTATTAAAACTTATTTTTATACTTTCATGATGTTTGATCCCAGTTTGGAGGTTAACTATTTGGCCATAGCTGAGAGACCCTAACAGGTGCTACCACCCCAGGTCAGGGTGGACCTGGGAACACCAACAATTAAAAGGTGTTTCTATGCTCCTCAAAACCTCCTGATCAGAGGCCTTGCTGCTGGACGTAGTTTATCATCTTACCCAGGATGGTAACTTACTACTTTAAATAATGTCCAACATTTATATTTAGGATTTTTATTGCAATTTATTTTTTTCTTTGTTAAAGTTCTTAAGCTCAAATATTTAATGATGTGATAAGGGATTTTCTATGGATATTTTATTGTCATAAAATTCACCATGAGCTTATTCGGTCATTAAGATTCATCAGAAAATTCAAATAGGAACGTTCTCATGAGTACTTGTTGGAGTAGTATTAGTAGTAGTAATAATAATAGATTCATTTAAGGGATCCCTGGTAGCCTATGTCTTAAAGAAATACAAAATATTGTACTCACAAGTACAGATCACACATTACAAAGAGCTTTATCTATGTAAAATGTATGTGGTCTTAGGTTGCTTTTTACAAAACATGATCAGTGGAAGATGTCATGAAGTCATTTCTGACCTTAGGTCTCTGGTTGGGACCCAGAAAGAAACGAGTATACAACAGAAATCCCAAGGAAATAATAAATGTCCTGATGTGACAACAGATATAGCACTAATCTTAAATGATTAGGTGCATTATGTATTTATCCATACGTAAAGAATGCTTACCAACTTTCCAGTCGATACTGAAACCTACATAATTTGAAGCTTCACCCGATTTAAATTTTATCCAAAGACTATTTTTATTGGATATGATTTGAGGAGGAGTAATTTGTCCACAATATTGACCAATCAAAGGTGATGTTGGAGTTGAACCATCACGAATCTGGCAAAATTAAATAAAAAGAAAACAACATTAATTAAAACAAATACAATTCCACAAACTCAAGCAATGCTTCCATTTTATCATTATTATGCTTCTACTAAGAATGAGCCCCCCCCCCCATTGTACAGTCCAAATTCCTTTCCTTTACCCTACAGAAACAATGCAGTAGTTTCTTTGAGAAATACCATAAAATAATCATAGTGAAATTAGTGTAATTAAAAGAATTTGGTGAGTCTAAACATTTTGATAGTTATTTTATCTGTAACATATAGTTTAAAATAATTAGTCATTTTTTTTTTTATGGCACAGGTACACTAGTATTATATAATTATACTTAAACATGAAAACAATATATATATATATATATATATATTTTATATATATATATATTTATTTAAAAATATGATTCCAACTCGCTACATAAGAGGTCTCATGTTTCAAAACAAGAGCCGAAAACTTCAAAATAATATTTGAATTAACTTGAGTTAAAGTAGGCTCTGTTCCATCTTCAAGCGAATTTTTTGGGGACATATATATATATATATATATATATATAAATAAATAACATTTTTAGGCTTGTCAGACAATATAAAGGGACCTTACTTAAAATAAATAGACAAAATTTGTCTATATTATTAAATGAAACATGCATTAATGAAAACTTGCTGCCTAAATATACACTATATATATTTTCTCAAACATGTTCTGTTAATTAATATGAACAAGTTCTGTCTATCAACTTTTCAAGTAAATCTTTGAAATAAGTTATTTTATGTTATCAGTAAATTTGCCAAAATTCATATTAACTTTTATTTTATATTTTTTTTCTTCAAGAGTGTCTTCCAATATTACTACATTCATTTTCAATCTTTGTTCTGTGTAACAGAACTGGTTTATAAGTCTGGCATTCTCAAATCTGATGGAATAAATTTTAAGTCACTCAAGGTGAAAACAAAATTTATATGTCTATGTTTCATATATTGAATACACTTCAATATACATTCCCCTCTGTAGAAAGGCACATTATTTTATATTGGACGCTTCTCTTTTATTACAACACCCAACAGAATGATTGAACGAAAATATATATATAAGTTTCTTTATTTTCCTCGTTTTAACTACATATTTTAATAAAGCCTGTGTTATGTCATTATATATAATCTGTTGTATTAATTCTATTACTGCTCTATCCTTATCTTTAATATTGAGCACTATCACAAACCCTTGCCTTAATTACCTTTTATCAGCAAACCACTGAAAAGCCAGCAATTTGACTTCAAAAAGAGTGTTCCAAATTACCACTATATATATATATATATATATATATATATATATATATATACACACACACACACACACAAGCCTGTTTTGCGGTATCATAGTTCATCAGTATGGTAGACCTTTGATTGCTTCAAGCCGAGATTGAAACTTGACAGATTTGACATCAGTTAGAGAGTACCCCTAAACTATCAGTGCACAGCAGAGAAAGGGAATCTTTTAATATATTATATACATGATGTATAGAATTGCCAAATCAGCAGCGAGAGTGCTCAATTCATAACTGAAGAGCAATGCCTTATAATCAGGAGCAGCCACTGTTATATATGTATATATGTTTGTAGGATACATAATAGTATCCAAATCAAAAGTGAAGATGATGAGACAAAGTGGAAAATTTGTTAACAACATTTTGTCAAGTGTGTCTGCTCTGACTTCCTCAGGTTAGAATGAAAGAAAGACAAAACTGTGTGAGGGAAAAATGGAGGTGATAATCTAATGTAATTTGTTTTATGATTTTCACTTATCCTCAGAGACCCCAAGGCATTTTTCCTCACAGTTTTGTCTTTCATTCTAACCTGAGGAAGCCAAAGAGAGCATTCACTCTTGGCAAAATGTCTTGTTAATAGTTTTTATGTTCACACACACACACACACACACACACACACATTTATCTCCTTAGCTTATAAATAATAAATACTTACCTCTACATAATCTGTTGTGCAGGGAGGTTCACCAGGTAAGTCAATATTATTAAAGGTGAGTATAAGTGCATGGCCTGGTTGTATGATCCATATGCAGTCTTCATTTGAGGAATACGGATTTGGAAAGTTGGGAGAAGACAGAGTTCCACTATGGGAATTAAATACACCACCACAACCTTGTTGACCTGTAAGAACAAAGAAAATTTAAATTTTAATCCAGCTCAAATTAAAGTTCAATAAATCTCAAATCAAAACAGATGCCAATTTATTTCTGTGCATAATAATTGTAAGCATGTCCTCAAAAGGGGGTCCCATGTCTGTGTGTGCTGATAGAATGAGGCACTGTATTGTCTCTAACAACTTTAGCTCTCATGATTACTGGCGGCTCTGTTTTTTATTGTTTTTTTTTCTTTAATCAGTACCACCCCATGCAAGGTATTAAAGTGACTAAAATATAAGGGGTTACAGGGCGTGAGGGAATTAGGAACAGAAACATTAATAACGAGTGGAGAGAGAAAGAGTAATCAGGAAGACAACAGATAATGACTGACATCACATTTAAATTTTTGCAGATTAAGTTGGCTGGAAAGCATGGAGCTAGAAAGGAGTTCCACAAGTTAGAAGTGTGAGAAAAGAAACTTATCATAGAACACATGGCTACATCTAGCTAGCTAAACTGTCAAGTGATGAGATCTTAACACCAGTCTAATACTGTGCTTAAATTCATGATATACCATAGTGAAGAGTGATATTTATTTGTATAAATAATACAAAATGTGGCACAAGGCCGAAATGGGGAAAAGGACAGTCTTGTTCTGTCTTAACTTTAAACTCAGCTAGCCACAATTCCTGATGCAAATATACCAGAGTATTCCTTACACCAAAACAACACAGTCTTACTTACCATTCTTGCTACATTCACCATAATACCTCATTGTCTCTATGAAAATCCCAACTAGTCCCCATATGTACAATTCATTGTCTGTGGGGGGAGGGGAATAAAACAGCAGTTGTGAAAAGAGCCCATCAGAACAATTACCATGAAAGTATATATAGAAAAGGCATAGAGAGGCAACCTTACACAGTGGGAAAGTGACTGAAGCAGAGCTGCCAGATCAGGGAAAATAATATTGCTGATTCTTTGGATATTATCAAGGAGTTCTAGGTGGCAAGTGCACCAGACCATATGTGGCAGCAATATTTTAAGCATGGATAAATGGTGTTAAATAAGAGTAAGTCCTCCATCTTTCCTCTCTTAACTCAGTTTGAAATGATAAGGCAGAATGTTTGTCTCATAAATTCCTTTCTAATTCTACTCTTTTGGGGTAACTTTGCCCAACTTCCCCCTTAGAACTGTTCAGTGATATGCACATAACTCCCACCATGGTTTCTGCTATCATCTCTACCCTGAATTCCCACAAAGCTGTAGACCTGATGGCTTTCCTGTATTCTCCTGGCTTTCCTAAAAAGTATATTTATGGAGGCATGGTAGAGTAATGGATAGCAGCTAAGATTGAGGAATTGGAGAGCCAAGTTCGAATTCCAGTCAGATCCATTACATTCACTTACATGCTAATACCATTGGGAAAGGTATGAATTCACGTCTTCTCCCTCCATCTATGGGTAAATAGCAGGACAGACTAGGTTCTATAGCTTTGGGTGGCAACCAGTCTAGGAGAAGGAAAACTGAATTCAAACTAGCCTGAAGAGGGTTGGGCTCTATCAGGCTATCTTGCCAAAGAAACACCACTTCCACTGCAGTACATGTGGTATTCCTACAACTCTGTTGGGTCACAGTATTCATGCAATATTTTTTTTGAAATACTTAAAACTATTAATTTGAAACTTACCAGTTTTGTTTTTTTTTCAAGCAAGGGAGGCAACTTCTGTATTTCTTAAGTTATTATATATATATATATATATATATATATATATATATATATCCAAGTAAGAATAGAGTACAATTCCAACATCTTGTAACATTTAATTTAAAAGAGGGCTCAATACAAAGTAGGGCAATATTCTTTATTTTAGGATATTACATCTAAAACATATCAATAAATGCTACACAATTGCAGTCGTGTTTCGATGATAATCGATGCATCTCATCAGGTGATTGTAAATGAGTGAATAATTTATTAAAATTTAAAAGCAAAATACAATCTCTTTTTATGAGAAAAAGAAAAACGAAAGAAAAGAGAGGAGGTGGTTATAGGGTTTGTGGGCTTTACTCAGATCAACCAATCAAGATGATCCTATATTAAATTTAAAGTAATGAAGAAGGAAACATTAAGAAGTTGCCTTTCATAAATGTATCATGACCTGTAGATTTAGAATCAAAGACATCAATCAGACACCAAACTTGGGCAGATGTAAATGGCTACAATATTGTACACCAGACAATGTTATTTCCGAGGAAAAAATAGTGGTATTCTAACAAAATTTAGGCCAGCTACATGCCCTGTAAGTTTTAACAGAAAAAAAACTTTTTATAGTTGATAAATAATCAGCCTCTTTAATAAACCAGCGAATAATTTGCTTAGTAAATTAATATACAACTATTGACTGAAGGATCTTTATACAAGGTGTTAATAACAATAACCTATAAATGCAAAATATCAGCCAAATACAAATACATCCCTACAAAATGTTAAGAACACTACTAGAAGAATACAAAATTATATTAAATCTAAATTAATCTTGCCAACAGAAAGATTAGCCATATACGGTACAACACAGTTCAACTAAAATCTAAGAAAAAGTAATTGTCAAATTTTAAATCTAGCAGAATTGTAAGGTAAAAAGTAGACTGTGTTTACAATTTTCAGTTAACTCAGATCTTTGGGTTAATCAAATGCAAATGAGTGTCAAAAAGGACAAAAACTCCTTTTTGATACCCCATTACACTGCTTTTTTTTGCTTTTTTTAACTCTTCACTTTTTGGTAATATATAGTATACTTCTAACATTATACTGTTATAAAAATTACCTAATAATTAACACTTCCACTGCTAACTATGGAGATCTTCGTTTTTCTTATCTTGCTCCAGCTGGCTAAGTACAGAAACCTACGTTTTTTGCATACCGCTGGTATGAGCATCCCGTTGTGCCATCTATCATAAAATACGGGAAATTCTAACTATCTAATTCTATCATGCAAATTATTAGTCAGCCTCGAGTTTTCTCTACGTCATGGTAGTTTCATATCTAATTTGAAAATATTCCTGAGGAAAATGCGGCTAGCATGCGGATGCTCCCAGCGCCCATGACCGTATGTCCAAGGGCACCTAAAATTGATTCTGCCAATCGCCTGGTTGGTGGAATGAAAGCTCATGACTTGATAGAAATTCCACCAACCAATAAGAAAAGGTACCGTTCCAAGCCATGCAGAGTCTGCAAAAAAGCTGGAAAACACTCAGAAACAAGGTACTTCTGCAAAAAGGGTGAAGAAGTCCCACTCCACAAAGGACAATTCTTCAAAAGATATCATTTGTATAGCCATTACTGATCTGGTAAGTCATTCCCAGGTATATCCATGAAAATGGAATGCTGTAAAACACACTGGTGCCAGTTTTCTGTGTAAATAAAATATGTAGGTTGAAATTTGTCATTTTCTTTAAAAATGGCTGGCCGGATGGGGGCAGCACTGGGCAAATGAGTAGCAGTGAAAGTGTTAATAAAGTTATTTAATTTTAAATAAGGAGTTTTAAAAAGTAATGATTACTTAATAACAATAAGTAATAACACCTAAATATAAGAAAGTGAACTTATATATTTTCTTTAACAAAAATAAGAAACATTTATTATATCATTTATTGAAATGATTGGCAAAACGTCAGCCAATTGCTAATTGCTTCAAACATTATGAAATGGTAAATAAGGATTTCCTTATAATTGGTTCACATATTTAATAATTTAGTAAATGTTTTTAAATTTATGAATAAAAAATTGTTTTCACATTTATTTATAAATTGATAAATAATTATTGCTTTGCATTAGTTTTTAGAATGCTGTAACTATAAAATTATCCTTGTAAATAAACAATCTAATAGTGTTTAATATTTTTATTGTAAATGCTCAAGAACAAAAAAAAAATGTACAAATTCACTTTCATCATATGATTAGATTTGATTACAATTCTAATCATTTCTTTTTAAAACAATAAACATTGCCAAAGAGTTGAAGGTAGTTAAAAAAGCAGTGTCATGGGAAAAACTGTTCTTTTGACACTACATCTTATTTTGGGCATGTTGACCCAGGTTTGCCAAATTGAAAATATCTAAAAGCAGAATTTTTGTAAAGACATCACCTGCAACTTCTGTATATATCAGATTGAATCCTTTGTCTGTTCTTGAACCATCAGAATTGAATTTAAAATAGAGGTATGGTCCTGAAGAAATTATAGCTGGGGGGAGATCTCTGTTGCAGTATTTTCCAATGAGGGGAGAATCAGGAGTAAGACCATTCCTTATCTGTCAAGATAAAAGGTAATTTGTTAATATTATGAAAATAAACTTATTACACTCTCAAAATTCTATAAAATCATTTGATACCACAAAATTTTATTATTGCCTTAAATAGGATAAATAACATATTCCTCGAATATCCCCCCACCATTTTGGTGTGTGTGGGGGAATATTTGAGGAATATTTCAGCCAAAAGGTTCCTCCAATACTCCTCTACATTTTTAGTATCAAGATGTTAATGTTTACCCCTTTTAAGGCTATATATATATATATATATATATATATATATATATATGCATGGCTGTGTATGTATATTTGGACAGCAATCCCTCTTTTTACTATAAAAATGTATTTTTATATTTTCATAGTGTTTTGTTCTTGTTTGGAAGGGAAGTTACTATTTGCCTATAGACAGGACTGTAGCAAGTGATGTCACCGTATGCTGAGTTTGTGCCCTCAGACCAATAACATCAAGAAGTCATCTTCCTGACAAATCGACCTTGGGGAGATTCATAGTTGAAAAGGAAACATTCTAACCATTTTGCTATGTGTTCATTCCAAATGGATATATACAGGTTTTAAAGAAACAATAGAGATGAACTCTTATTGCAAACTTCAACTTGTGATTGGTAATTACCTCAAGATAATCATAGTTGCAACTATGATGATTTTCAAGTCGAAAGGTGTTAAAAAGAAGTGAGATCTTCTTTCCAGGTTTCATACTAATTGTCCATTGGCAGGTTCGGTAAATTGGATAGTTGTCTGGATATCTTGGACTCTGTAAAATTCCATGATGCTGTCCCTGGATTTCATAGCCACACTCTGAAGAGAGAGTTAATATTTGTTTTAATAATCAAAAGAATAACAGTAATGTAGAAATATATATATATATTATATATATATATATATATATATATATAAAAAACTTGTCTATATTATTTAATGAAACATGCATTTATATATATGAAAAATATATAGAAAATAGGAAAGAACTCATTAGATAATAATAAAGTTCTTTAGTATTTTTGTTATTTTTATATATATATATATATATATATTATTAATTAAAGAATATCAAACACTTAAAATATGATAGGTAATAATTTTTATTTCATGAGGGCTTTAAAAAACAGCTCTCAATCTTCAGGACCTACAAATAGAATGGAAAAAGTTACTCCATGTTAAAATCAGGAAATATTGCTATCTCATTTAGAGAGTGGGAAGGAGCAGAGAGATGTGAATTTCATTCTCATGCTTAATTAATAATAATTTTGCTCTGTCTCTTGACAGAGCTCTCCCTGGATCTATATCCTCCTGGAAATTCCATACAGATTACCATATTGTATTATTATTACTATATATATATATATATATATATATATATATATATATATATATAAAAGAAAAAAATATACGGAAAAAACAAACAAAAATCCTTATATGCAATTATGCTGTTTTAATGTTAATATAATGTCAACGTTAGACATTTCAGTCTAATAAACCATCTTCAGGACATATTCATAAAATATAATTAACATTATCAATTCAACATGATAAAGACGATAATTGATAATGTTAATTATATTTTATGAATATGTTCTGAAGATGGTTTATTAGGCCGAAACGTCCGATATTGACATTATATTAACATTAAAACAGCATAATTGCATATAAGGATTTTTGTTTGTTTTTTCTGTATATTTTTCTTCATACTGTCGGATCTATATCCATATATTTGCTTACATATATATATGTGTGTGTGTATATATATATATATATATATATATATATATATATATATATATATATACACACATACATACACATTTATATAAGTTTTAAGGTGTGCTATATTTACGGGATAAAGTGCTCAATATCAGAGAACGTATGTAAATATAAATGTAAAAGTGAACATTGAAGTCAACACTCAGAGGCGACAGGCTGTTTCGTGCTCGACGCAATCATCAGGTCAGCCAAACGATTGCATCTAGCATGAAACAGCCTGTCACCTCTGAGCATTGACTTCAATGTTCACTTTTATATACATGTGCATATATCTATATATAGTTTCAGTCCCAGCTTGAAACAATCTAACCACACTGATGATCTGTGATACAGCAAGACATTGTCTGTGGATGACTATATGTTTTGAACAATAAAAAATAGAGAAATTAAATTCACTAGCTTTGATTTTGAAAACTGCACACAGCCCAGCCATCTACCAAGCTATTGGAAGACATGCAAACTCTCTCAGCATCTCACACCAGGAATAAGACCCCACATGGCTCGATTCATTGTTCTAGTACAGTCAAGGTCCATTGCAATCTGTATTGTGTTTAGCTCGTGTTTTGATTTGTGCAGTTATTTTGCCAAAATTTTTTGTTGTAACTCAACCATGACCCCTATAAGAAACTAAATCCAAAGGACAGTGCTATAAAGAATCATGTGATTTCACTTGAAATGAAGCACAATATCATTGCAAAACATGAATATGTTGTTGATTTAGCAAAAGAGTTTGATCATATTACTTCAACAATATGCACTATTCTTCAACAGATGGATACACTGAAAAATATAATGCCAGCCAAGGGCATTATGATTCTTTAAAAAGCTTTGGACTCTGCTTCACAAAGAAATGGAAAAGCTGCTACTGGTGTCATTGCACGAAACAATTCACACAGGATACCGTGACAGAGGCTATTATTTGTGAGAAGGCACAAGTAATTTACAGTGACTTGCTGAAGTAGACACCAGGCACTTCAACAGACTTAGACTCATAAGATTTATTTAAAGCCAGTCATGGCTGGTTTGATAAATTTAGAAAGAGGTCTGGCATTCACTCCATTGTGAAAGATGGTGGGAGCAAGTTCTGATTGGAAGGCAGTGAAAGAATATGTAAAAACTTTCGCTGAACTGATTGAGGAGGAAGGATACATCTCCCAACAAATTTTCAACTGTGATGAGACAGGGATTATTTTGGAACAAAAATGAAGAAAATTTGGGGGATGAGGGAAGATTTTGTGGTCTTTATAGGAAAAAGAAACATCCAGAAAAAGTGTCAACTAGTTGTGTAATAACATTTGCCTAACGGAATTCTGAAGGGAAGGAAGAAACGAAAAAAACCATGGATAGCTTTTTTTTTTCTTTTAATGAAACGACCTTCAGTTCAAAGTCAAGAAAACATGTCAAAAAAAAAAAAAAAAAGAAAAAAAAAATTAGTCAAGAAGATGTAAACGTCATTGATGACCTTGAAAAAAGTCAACAAATATTAAGTGTTAAGTAAAAAATAATAAATATACCTAATTTTAAGTTTATTGGTAAATGAAAGAAAAGAAATTGTAGCAATTAAGAGTGCATATGTAACAACAAAAGTAATAAAATAATTACCTTTAAAAAATATTTAGCAATTAAGTTCACTGATAAGGTAAATTAAAAAAGTAAAAATAAATTGTACTAATTAGTATTGATAAGTTTTATGAGACAACGAAAAAACTATCATCTGTCTCCTATAAAACCCACATTTCGGCATCTGCCACTCACCCCAAACTCCAAATTTAATTTACTGTTGCTCAGTGCTGCCTCTTAAATGTCAAAGATAAGCAAGCATATTTTATTATTTTTGGAGCACTTTTTAAAAGTACTACATTCATACACATATTCTATTTTATTTACGTTTGTCATGTTTAAAAGGTATCAAAAAAAGTAGGGTATTTTATTGGGGGAACTGGAACAGATTAATGGTATTTTAATTATTTTAACAAAATAGTCTTGACATATGAGTAACTTGGCTTAGAAACTCAGTCAGAGAATGAATTAAACTTCTATCTCAAGGTTCCACTATATATATAAAAAATTATATATTTTTACAATTTGAGTTATATACCTTTTAAACTTTTATTAAAGTATCTCAGGTGAGCTGAACTAAATGAAACCCATTGTCTACAGTATAAAGAATTATCTGTAAGAAAACATTAGCTGGTGACACACACATACAGAACCATATAAAAGTCTTTGGCCATTTTAAATGATTGTAAATTTCTAATAATTTATGTTCTATTAGTGAATGCTTTTTTGTGTTGTCTGCAGATGACACTTTGGCCATATTAGAGTCATTTTCAAACCTAATTATATTTTTTTTTAACAAGAGCGTAAATTTACTCCAAATTTTTTTTTTTTTTTTTTATTTGAAAAGCATTAATCTACTTTCCCCTTGCCTTTGATTTTTTGTTTTACTTATCCAAGTATCTGGCTAAACAAAGTTGACCAATTGACCTGTCTTTAAGAATACTGTTTTTTAATGCTAACGTGTGTGTTAAGGTGTCAATAAGTAGGTGATACTTTTCAGGAGACTTAAGTATTTCTATTTTATTAAACTTTGCCTACTCCTACACACTAATACTATTTTATGGTATAGCAAATCTTTCAGGCAAAGAAATGTCTGTGTAGCTCAGTGAAGCAGAGGAAAGGAACTTTACTTGCACAATGTAGGGTGTGTGTGTATATATATATATATATATATATATATATATATATATATATATATATATATATATATATATATATATATACACACACAGAGGTGCGATGGATAAATTGTCATCTAACATTGACATCTCATTTTAATAGATATATTTACCAAAATTACACAAAAATATCTTGAAATATTAAAGAAACCAAATGGTCAAGAAATTTTGGAGAAAATATGTGTTCTTCAATAGGAATCAAACCTGTGTCCTTATATGCAACAATTATTTGATCTGGTTATCAAAGTCCAATAACAGTTTCATATAAGGACACAGGTTCAATTCCTGTTGGAAAACACATTTTTTTTTACCTTTTTTTTTTTTTTTTTTTTTTTTTTTTACAAAATTTCTCGAACATTCAGGCTGGCAAATGTCAATAATACTGTTTAATTAAAAAATAAAATAGTATTTACTTAAATAAATTGTATCTATTAAAATAACATATGAACAGAATATATATATATATATATATAAGTCCAGAGCAGATAACATTAGAAAGATTTTAGAGTTCCATGAAAATAAGTGGATACAATTTTTTAAAAATGCACTATCCAGCAGGGCTTAACCATACATTTAACAATATAGATAGTATTAATATATAACCCTACAAATCAAAACCTACCCACATTTCTCACCCATACAAGACAGACATGCTTACGGAGGTGTTGAAGCCTCACACTTATACACACACCCACATGAATATACGCACTTACACACATCATACTCACTCACTCCCTAACAACTAAATAACACACACACAGAGTTAACAGAGACATATCCCCTTTCCAGGAACCAATAAAACTGTCAAAATGACCAAGGGAATTCAGAGGAGCATGAATCCATCCTGCTCTTACCTCAAATAACAACTAAAGAGACTGTTTGACTAACACAAAGACTGACCAAAATTTAAAAAAAAAATAAAAAATAAAGCAAATGAAAACTACAGACAAAAGTTCATTTTCTCCATCAAGACATTCATTTCTGTAGTTCACTGCTACCAGCAAGCAGAACATTTTGTTTTTCTTGATGATGGCCATGTTGGCCGAAACTAGTCAAGGAATCTAAATGAAATAATAAAAACGAAAGAATATTAATATACAACCCAGTGTGTCTGAAGATTTTAATTTTTTAATATTTTTTATTGTTCATATATATATATATATATATATATATATATATATATATATATATATATATAAAGCAGTTGTAACTATTTCTATGTTTTAATTAAGTTTACTTTAGTCATGAATGAGAGTGCTGAAATCTGAGTAACTTCAGGAAATCTACTACCAATGCAAAATTTAAAAAAAATCAAGAGTTTTTACACCACTTTGTCTGCCAGGATAGAGCAGTCCAAGAGCAGACACTGCCTGGCAAGCTGACTACTTAATTTCAGACATATCACATGGACACAATATAGACAAAGGTATCTGAGGAACTGATTAAATTAGTTAAGTAATTTTGCCTAAATGCAGATAAATCTTTTAAAAGGGAAGTAATCACTCATTTAAATTTACTAACTGAAGCCGATTTACCTCCCTTGCAACTACAGATGAAACAGGAAATATCCTATATTGCACTTGTCTCGCCCATCATTAATCCGCACGACCATTAAGCCCTGCCAATACCCCATAAAGAATGAAACTATTCTGTTTCAATCACGTGGAAAGAAAGGAAAGATACTACTTGGTTTCAGTAAGAAAATGAAACAAAGATGGGAAGATAGAAATGGAGAGAGTGAATCAGATTAAGTTGATAAGAACAGCTACTACACTACCAAAGTGGACAAAATGTACTACATGGGCTAAAAATGGGAGGGGAGGACTGGCCTTCTCTAGCATTAATAAATACCTATTAATAATTATATGGTTTGATTGATGATTGTCAATTGCCATGTAAAGTGAAATTCTCAGTTATCATCATCAAGATAAGTAAACCAAAACATACTTCACTTTTTACCTACAGTTTAATAAAGAAGATTTGTCACTGTGGTGAACTTGTCAACACACTACCATTTGCATACAGTGTTTTTTATTTATATTATAACACTTATAGTTGGGTAGTTTACCTAGGATTTGATTATCCTATCATTCATTTTTTGATAAAAGCACCAATTTTGGCACAGGGGTAGACTAATATATTATGAACAAATCTGGATGTGGAGCCATCACCCAACTGCCCACTGGCAACCATTTTCCAAAATGGCCGCCATGTCACTGTCAAGGAAGATTTATTCTAAGGTGAATGAAATGTACTGAGTAAATATGCAGGTAAAAATGATTGTTTTGAATCTGCAATGTTGTGCAAATATTATGTTGCATGTTGTTGGTAATATAGGGGAGCACTTAACAATAAAGAAAGGTTCCCACCTGTTTTTAGAACCATACCTTATTGATACACTATTTACATTATTTGGACTATTGTCCTCATCTTTGTTGCCATATTTATTATGTTTCGGTCGTTATACACTCCAGCCTTTTTCAGGTGGTTGGAATGTCAAACTCAACCTTTTATTTCCTCAAGGACACATGGCACAGTGGATAAAGGCATTAGTTAGATCCAGTGACAGGACCCAAAGAGTACGAGTTCAATACTCGGCCTTTCAGTATCTGTCTATATTTCTGAGATGAGGTATTATGTACACTATTTTCATTATTCAGACTATTGTCCTCATCTTTGTCACCATATTTATTACAATGTTTTGTACAACAGCTGAAATGTTGTAATAAATATGGTGACAAAGATGAGGACAATAGTCCGAATAATGTAAATCGTGTATATAATACCTCATCTCAGAAATATAGATAGATACTGAATGGCCGAAATGTTCTAATAAATATTGCGACAAAGATGAGGACAATAGTCCGAATAATGTAAATAATGTACCAAAATGATGAAGTTGTGATGACATAATTGACAAAAACTTCCACTGACTAAATGACTATAAGCTAAAGGAACACCAACAACAACAAATCTTTTTCTCACACACTTTCAAATAGATACAATATCACAGGTCGATGGAACTGTTGTATTCTAAAACTTCTACAAATGGCAAATTTCAAATAGAAAATTATAGTTGATCCAACTTAGTCATTCAAACTTTTATGAGTCAGTTGTATCATTTATTAGAATTTCATTAGAGTTCATAATACCAAAGATTTTTGCTTTAACCTGATATGTCCATTTTATTTCAGTATTCTATGGTTTCAAAATTAATAATCAGGTCTATTGCCAGATGGTACAGAAAATTTTGTTTCCATCTGTGAAAATAATTTCAATTAATTTCAATGTGTAAGTTTTTACTCATACCCACTGATTAAAGTCTGTTTTTTTTGCAAATTAACACTCTCTGGCAAAGGGCCTGTGAATAATCACAAGTTTAATGATTTTTTTTTGTTTTTAATTGGTATCACCCCATGTAAGAGAGTAAAGCCACTAAGACTCAAGAAGTTACCAGGTGTGGAAGAGTTAGAAATAGAAACATTGCCAAGGAGCGAGAACAAAAGAGTAATCAGGAGGACAGTAGATAGCTTTTGACATTGTATTTAAGTTTTTGCAGATTAAAGTTGGATGGAAAGCATGATGGTTGATTGGTTGGTTGGGTTTTATGGCATATCAACCACTGTGGGTCATTTAATGCCAAATTAAGGTGTATATATATATACACCTATACATATATTAAATATACAGTACTATTAAACATATAGATGGTAACATTATTTTTTCAAAAACGCATAGATGGCAATATTATTTTTTCAAAAACGCATAGATGGCAACATTATTTTTTCAAAAACGCATAGATGGCAACATTATTTTTTCAAAAACGCATAGATGGCAACATTATTGTTCCAAAAAACGTATACCTGGCAACATTAGTGTTTCAAAAACGTATACCTGGCAACATTAGTGTTTCAAAAAACGTATACCTGGCAACATTAGTGTTTCAAAAAACGTATACCTGGCAACATTAGTGTTCCAAAAAACGTATACCTGGCAACATTAGTGTTCCAAAAAACGTATACCTGGCAACATTAGTGTTCCAAAAAACGTATACCTGGCAACATTAGTGTTTCAAAAAACGTATACCTGGCAACATTAGTGTTTCAAAAACGTATACCTGGCAACATTAGTGTTTCAAAAACGTATACCTGGCAACATTAGTGTTTCAAAAACGTATACCTGGCAACATTAGTGTTTCAAAAACGTATACCTGGCAACATTAGTGTTTCAAAAACGTATACCTGGCAACATTAGCGTTTCAAAAACGTATACCTGGCAACATTAGCGTTTCAAAAACGTATACCTGGCAACATTAGTGTTTCAAAAACGTATACCTGGCAACATTAGTGTTTCAAAAACGTATACCTGGCAACATTAGTGTTTCAAAAACGTATACCTGGCAACATTAGTGTTTCAAAAACGCATACCTGGCAACATTATTTTTCTGAAAACATTATCTGAAGCCTTGTTGTTGGACGTAGTTTATCATTATACCCAGGACGCGGATGTAGTTTATCGTCATACCCAGGATGCTGGTTCCACAAGCAAGAAGTGTGAGCAAATAAACTGTTAGCATAGAATTTACAGCTACATCTAGCCAAATCAACTGTAAATTGAGGAGATCTTGAAGCCAGTCTAATACTGTGCTTAAATTCAAATAGTCTAGGCACCATAGCGAACAGCTCATCCAAACAATTACCAAGTATTTTTAGAAAATGCCTGTGGAATCAACTTTACACTGGTGGGAAAGTAAGTGAAGCCAAGATGCCAGATATGGACCAATGATATTGCAGATTCTTCTATGG
>OZ010608.1:23751101-23828601 GCA_963932145.1 Acanthosepion lycidas | reverse complement strand
ACAACCTTATGTTTTCAAA
Organism: Acanthosepion lycidas; assembly: GCA_963932145.1. Lineage (NCBI taxonomy): Eukaryota > Metazoa > Mollusca > Cephalopoda > Sepiida > Sepiidae > Acanthosepion > Acanthosepion lycidas. Next base: position 23,828,582 of record OZ010608.1, on the reverse strand, counting down.
AACAGCCTTTCTGTTGGACATAGTTTATTGCCATACCCAGTATATGGATGTAGTTTATCGTCATACCCATGGACGTGGGCTAAACTGGGAGTTTACTATTTGCCCATAGCTCGGATCCTAACAGGTGCTACCACCCCGGGTCAGGGTGGACCTGGGAACACCAGCAATTAAGAGGTGGACTGAATGATTTTAAAACCCTAATTTGGCGCATAGTTAGCAAAAGGTTGCCAACCCCTGCATTAATCCACTGTGCCTCGAGATGTAACTAGGGTTCATGTAGCTAATCCTCGTCAGAAGATTGAATATTTACTCCTCTTTAAACTCCCACATGTTTTTATATTAATTAGTTCCGGAGATGTTTAATAAACAATATTTCATAATGTAACCTTTATGCCTGCAAAAAAAAAAAAAAAAAAAAAAAAAAAAAAAAAAAACAGGATGACAAAAGAACCATTTTCCCTTGATACTGCTATTATTTTAATTGCCTTCATCAGGTTATTTCCTCCTAATTTCCAAAATTGTTTCTAGGAGGCGCTCTCCAATGCTATAAATACTCTGCAATAATTTTTTATCACTTTCTTCTTGATTTTCAGCTAATACGACATGTAAATCTCTCGCAGAAGAGTGCATTTTTCCCACCATAGGAAATGCATTGAACAATACATACACATACACGTACATATGTACATTCACTCACTACAAATACTTTGGACGACAAAATTTCCACATTCATTTGTACACACACATTATTGTCTTTGTTACTTGTAAGCTTTTATTGTTAATACATATTAATTTGTTTGTACATATATATTGGTTTTTGTTGTTTCTTTAAGTATTTTTTTAGGTGGACTCATATTCCGAATCTGCCATGTTTGTTGTGTGTGTTTGTTTGGGTTTTATGGCATATCAACCACTGTGGGTTATTAAATGCCAAATCCAGTTTATATGAATTTTAAATGCCTATTTTGTATAGAATAAAAAACTTAGAGCTGGCAACATTATTGTTTCAAAAACTTAGAGCTGGCAACATTATTGTTTCAAAAACTTAGAGCTGGCAACATTATTGTTTCAAAAACTTAGAGCTGGCAACATTATTGTTTCAAAAACTTAGAGCTGGCAACATTATTGTTTCAAAAACTTAGAGCTGGCAACATTATTGTTTCAAAAACTTAGAGCTGGCAACATTATTGTTTCAAAAACTTAGAGCTGGCAACATTATTGTTTCAAAAACTTAGAGCTGGCAACATTATTGTTTCAAAAACTTAGAGCTGGCAACATTATTGTTTCAAAAACTTAGAGCTGGCAACATTATTGTTTCAAAAACTTAGAGCTGGCAACATTATTGTTTCAAAAACTTAGAGCTGGCAACATTATTTTTCTGAAAACATTATCTGAGACCTTGCTGTTGGATGCAGTTTACCGCCATACCCAGGACGCGGATGCAGTTTACCGCCATACCCAGGACGCGAGCAAAACCTGGAAAACTAGGAGTTCACTATTTACCCATAGCTGGGACCCTAACAGGTGCTACCACCCCGGGTCAAGGTGGACCTGGGAACACCAGCAATTAAGAAGTGGTTCCACGCTCCTCAAAACCTCCAGATCAGAGGCCTTGCTGTTGGATGCAATTTAACGTCATACCCAGGACGCCTCATTGGGGGGGTCTTACCCCTCTACAGAGGTGCAGTCGGTGTATTCTAAAGCCCCAGCCGACAGGGCTGATGTTTGTTGTGGGCATTTCAGGAGACACACATGTTTATCTCACAACGCATACACCAGCCTGCAACATCTTCACTCCTTGGCATTCTTTGTTTTTAAAAAGAGATAATTAGAATTGGAAAACAAACATATGAAATAACTTTATACCTTTTTGTTCTTGAGAATTAACAATAAAAATATTAGAACACTATTTAATAATTAGTGTTTATTTTTAATTTTTTTTTAATAATGTTCACCCAATACAAGGCCTAAGGATCACTCAAGGTAGAGGGTTACTGTGTGGAATTGTATTTGGGTAAGGAAGGGCAAGAAGTGAAGTTCTTGGGAGCTATGCAGGAAATATAACAGTTAATTTTAAACTTGCATCGGTATTGCTACCAACCCCACCTCTTTATTGAGGTTAGGGAGGTACTGCCACAAGCAGCCATTCCCCTGAAACTGGGGACCTCTCAATATTTTTCAGTTGCACTCTGCCTGAGAACAAAGATACAACTGAGTTGCACTCTGTCTGAAGACAATTGACCGTTAAAATGTAGTTTGTCCAAGGCAGATACTACTCTTTGATTACAGCCCAATGGCCAAGGAATGAAGAGAAGCCTAACTCAAATAACACTGGCTACTCAGCCAATGAATGCTGAATATTTACTTATAAGGAATTATCATATTAATATCCCTTTACAATGCATTTTCATAGTAAATAGTTTTTTTTGTTGTTATCACAACCTTTTGACCCTTGCGGAAATGCACTGGAAAGGGATTTTACCACGAAAATGCGCTGGAAAGGGATTTTACCACGAAAATGCGCTGGAAAGGGATTTTACCACGAAAATGCGCTGGAAAGGGATTTTACCACGAAAATGCGCTGGAAAGGGATTTTACCACGAAAATGCGCTGGAAAGGGATTTTACCACGAAAATGCGCTGGAAAGGGATTTTACCACGAAAATGCGCTGGAAACGGATTTTACCACGAAAATGCGCTGGAAACGGATTTTACCACGAAAATGCGCTGGAAACGGATTTTACCACGAAAATGCGCTGGAAACGGATTTTACCACGAAAATGCGCTGGAAACGGATTTTACCACGAAAATGCGCTGGAAACGGATTTTACCACGAAAATGCGCTGGAAACGGATTTTACCACGAAAATGCGCTGGAAACGGATTTTACCACGAAAATGCGCTGGAAACGGATTTTACCACGAAAATTCAGGGGAAAGGAATTATAATGTGAAAAGGCATTGGAAAGGGATTTTAACAAAGATTTTATAAATTTGGATGAAATGCCCAATGTTTTCTCAAAGAAGCAGCTAATTTCATGAATACCATTAGTGGGAAGTAAACTCAAGCTGTCCACATAGGAATTTGAACTCAGTATACCAATTCCATTTTCTGTTTCATTATCCATTGAGCTACCAGAATTTCAATCGATCCTAATACATAAATTACAAAAATTCACTCACCATCTCTTTGCGTTTCACATCTTGTACCCTTAAAAGATGGAGTGCATGTACATCTGTATGAAGTTAGGCCCATGATACAAGTCCCGCCGTTCTGGCATGGATTTGATGCACAAAGATCAACTCTGCTTTCACATATTGCACCAGTGAAATTGGATGGACACAAACAGGTGTAATCGCCAAATGTGGACACCTAAAATGAAATAAAAGAAAGTTGGCATGTGAAAAAAAATTAATACTTGAAAAATAAAATAATAGAGGTGAACATGATATCAATAGCTGTGGGGAATTAAATTCTTTCCTAAGGGTATTTCTGCAAAGGTGAATATAAAAAAAACTAGAATTTGAACTCCGTTCATCAATTATTTGTTTCAAATCACTAACCATTACACCACCCACACACCCATCATTATTATGGTTGTGTATCATAAATATTTTGAATATATATATTATAAAGTCACCTTAGTTTGTTCATTTTTAATCATTTCCCCTCAAGCCACTAAGACATAAGACTGAGAATGAAAGAAACTTGCAAAAATCCAAAGAAGAATCTGCAATGTTATTGGTAATGACCTGTCATCTTGCCTTCAGTCACTTTCTCACCCCTATAACATAGCATCTCTTTTCTATAAATAGTTTCATGGTAATTGTCCTGATGAATTTTCCTCTGTGGTACCTAGACTTTATGAATTTCAGTACTAGATTGGCAGCAAAGTCTGATCATTTTAAATTGAAATGGCCAGTTATAACTGTAAGTTCTATGCTAACATTTTCTTCCATCATACTTCTCACTTGTGGAACTCTCTTCGGCTTCCCAGTCAGCTTCAATCTTCAAAAATTTAAATGCAACATCAATCACCATCATCTATCTTCCTGAATCTTATTCACTATTGTCCTTTCTGATCACTAAAATCTTTTCGTTCTTTTTCATTCGGATAAGTTGGGTCACTGTGTTGTGCCAGACAATTTTACTCCTCAGAGTCCATCTTGTACATTTACAAATCTACCATTCACCAGTGCATTGAATACTGCTGCCATATCTGATCTGGTGCTCCTGCTATTCATCTTGAGATTCTTGACAAAATCCAAAGAAGGATCTGCAATGTAATCAATCCTGACTTGGAATCTCAACTTCAGTCACTTTCTCACAGATGTGACCTGACTTCCTGTCTTTTCTACAAATATTTTCATGTTAATTGCTCCGATGAGCTTTTTTTCCTTGGTACCTCGACTACATGAATTTAAGCATTCTACTAGATTGGCATATAGATTCTCACTCATTTACTGTTTAAATAACTAAATGCAACTGCCACTTCAAGTCCAAGAGTTTCTTTTCTTGTACTTCCCACCTGTGGAACTCCCATTCAATTTCTTGCTTCCCTGATAACTACAATCTTCAAAAATTTAAATGCAACATCAATCGCCATCTTGAATCCTGTTCATCTTTTATCCTTTCCTCAATTGTCCATATACTCAGTCTTTTCTCCTCACTTTCACTCCTTGTAGAATTCCCACCTTGAGGTGAAATGATTAAAAATTAAAGAAATATCTAATACTCTGTCTCCTTTTTATACTAAAAGGAGTGGACAATGTATCAAATTCTGTCTATTTTTATACTTTATGATATTGTAGTTTCAGTTATTAAAACGTTTTTTTTATCTGTCACATGGCATAGTGGATAAAGACATCAGTTAGATCCAGTGACTGGCCCCAAAGAGTGTGAGTTCAATATCTGGTTAAGGCAGTGGAGAACTTGAAGAGGGGAATTAACAGCAGATAACTGACAACTGAAATCCATAAAAAATGGCATGTGGAACTAAAACGGTCTACCTCAGCAAACAAAATAAAGGGTTCAGTTTGACATTCCAACCACCTGAAGAAAGCCAGAGTGTACAACGGCCGAAACATTGTCATAAATATGGCAACTAAGATGACGACAATAGTCCAAATAATGTAATTAGTATAAAACTTTTTTGATCTTCAATTTTATATACTTTCAAATTGAATTTAATATTTTTTTTTGTTAATTATTTGAATGTATCCTTGTGTCTATTACTCAGTCAATGCTCTTACTATACATAGAAGACAACATATTAAGTACTGAGTCAAAAAAAAGGAAATAGTTCTCAAGTGATTTGGTTTCTGTTATTTGGTATCATTCTTTGGGAATCTGTAACGCCAGTCCACAATGTTCAAAGAACGATGATATATAGGCTGGGAATAGGATCTAAAAGAAAGCCAAAGTTTAATATTTTTTGTTGTGTCACTTGCTGGCTGAGGAGGTCACATATTATGTTTATAACTACAAAGATTTTTATATAGTGGTTTTTAGACTTAGCATGAGCAAAAACAAATTTATGGATTTGGACAAGAAAAAAAAAACAAACCCCCAGGATGATGTCAAAATCTGCAAAAAATTTTCCATACTTTAATAGTCAGTTATGCTTAGTTTAATTTGTAATATATATAAATGTAGATAGAAAAAGGCAAATGTTGATAAGATATCAAGAGTTTCAACATACTACCTGTTGTGGTTATCCGCGTGAGTTTTGAATCCTCGTTCGCCAAGTTGTTGTGGATTCCGCGTGAAAAATCGGTCTCCAATAAATGACAAACGCAAGTATTTAAGCTAAGAAATTAAATGTATTTACACAAAATACAAAAGGTAATGCTGTTAGTAAAATCCAGGAACGCCCGGTTAGTATTAATCAAAGATTGCTATATACAGTCTCGAAGTAAACTTCCTTAGAGTCGGGCGTCCTTGTAATTGACTTCTACAGTCAACTCAATCACAATGTCTATGTACTTTCCACTGTTTCTCCACCCTGGTCCTCCACACTGATCTCCGACTGTGGCTCTTTTATGGCAGCAGGACGAGTCCATTTATATCAGAAAAGGGTGGACCCCATAATACCCCCCTCCTTAGATCCCTTTTTGGGGGGAGTTAATATTGTGTCCATTGTTTGTTGAAAAATTGCAAGAGCAACTTTTACTCCGAATGGTAGTCTGTTGAATTTATACAATCCCTTGTGCGTATTAATGCAAAGGATTTTCGAACTCTCTTCTTGTACTGGAATTTGTAGATAAGCCTCACTAAGATCTATTTTTGAAAATATCTTACTGCCGTTGAGCTTTGTAAATATCTCCTCTGGGCTCAGTAGTGGGTAATGGTGGTCTTTTACTGCCTTGTTGGGTCCCGTCGAAAAATCTGCGTATACGCGAATTTTTCCTGACTTCTTTTTTACGTGAACCACCGGTGCAGTCCACTCACTAAACTCTGTTTTAGATAAAATCCCAGTTTGTTCAAGTCTCTCCAATTCTTTGTCTATTTTTTCTATAGTAGCAAACGGTACATTTCGCTTCTTTCTGAAAATTGGTTGGACGTTTTCTTTTAATTCTATTTTGGCCTTAAATTTGTTGCATCGTCCCAACCCACTTGAAAATACCTCAGTAAATTGCTTGTATAATTCTTCCTTCAATTTTATGGTATCTGATGGTTCAACCTCTAACTTTTTGCAAAACAAGTTTATAGGTATATCCCAAACGTTGAATTTCTGCATCCAGTCAATACCTACTAAATTTTCAGTATCTTTCATGACGTATATTTTAAGATTTTTTGTTTTGCCGTGAAATTTAACATTCATTATTTCTCCCTCAAATTTTATTCGTTTGCCTGTAACTGACTTGGCAATTTTTTGAGTGTGTAACATGGTAGGTCTGTTGAGTTTTTTCCATGTCTGTAAGTTGATTATCATGAGGTCGGAACCCGAATCCAGTTGTAATTTAATCTTTTTGTTTAAAATTTCCAGTTCTACATATTTCCTTACATTGGTGTTGTCATCATTATTCATCCTTGTAGCTCTTATTCTATTAGTATCTTTTCTATTTCTACATTGGGATGCCTTGTGGCCTTTTTTTCCACATTCATGACAGTTTTTATATCTGAAGCGGCAATCCTTGTTCCAATGTAATCCTCCACATTGATAACATGCTGATGGAGGGGGCTTATATTTGTTTTGATATTCGTCATAATTTGTCCTGTATGTTGTATTTTTTTCTCTTATCATAATATTTTATTTTTCGTTCCTGGGAGGTTGAGAATCTTTTTTCATTGTCATAAAATTTTAGTTTTCTTTCTGGGGAGGGTGAAGAACGTAAACTTTTATTTAACTTACGTATATGAGAAACAGCTGATTCTTCAATATTCTTTGCGTCTTTCCTTATGCTTAAACATCTCTGGCAATCTTCTGATAATTGCTGTAATGTTAGACCGATTCATTTTGTAATTTTGCAAGCATTCTTCTACACATTTCGCTATCTTTTGTAGAAACTAGCCCTTGAACAAAGATGAGGCATTTAAAATTGTCCGGTGTTAATTCCGCTAGTTTGAAGTCGTCACAATGTTTATTTACGATTGCAGCAAACGTGGAATAATCCTCATTATCGCCCTTTACCAGGTTAAGGCATTTCCACCTCCTATGGAAGAGTGATGTTTTGGGGCTGAAGAGTTCTTTAAGACATGTCACTGTTTCGTCAAATTTTAATTCGTTCGTCTTTTTATGGCAAGATATAATCCACGAACTTTGTATATTCTTCAGTTCCTAATTTTCGAAGCAATAGACGTAGCTTTTTTGCTTCTGTCCAATTTTGACGGTCTATGTTAAAGATGTCTTCATGTCTTCTGAAGTAATCTCCGAAATTTTTGTCCTCATCTAGAGAATATTTGAAAATCTCTATGGTATTCCACACTGCGTCTTGTGAAAATGTTGCTTCTTTTTCAATATCTAATTGCTTGCTGCCCGCTACTTTCAATATTAGTTCCTGGAGCTCTGTTTGTCTATCTTGATTTTCCTTTTGCGTTTGTAATATTTGCTTTTGCCATTTTTCTTGTAGCTGTAACTGTTGATCATTTTGGTATTTCTGCATTTGTAATTGTTGCTCATTTTGGTGCTTTATCAGTTCTACCAACATATTTTTAAAATCTTCCATGATAACTCAATTTTATGTATTTTTACTCCTCGAAATTGTTTGTCGCTAATTTGTTGTTGAACGACGAGGGAAGGATTTTTCTTCTGTTTTTTTCTGCGTGTGTTTCGAATCCTCGTTCGCCAAGTTGTTGCGGTTTCCGCGTGAAAAATCGGTCTCCAATAAATGACAAATGCAAGTATTTAAGCTAAGAAATTAAACGTATTTACACAAAATACAAAAGGTAATGCTGTTAGTAAAATCCAGGAACGCCCGGTTAGTATTAATCAAATATCGCTATATACAGTCTCGAAGTAAACTTCCTTAGAGTCGGGCATCCTTGTAACTGACTTCTACTGTCAATTCAATCACAGTGTCTATGTACTTTCCACTGTTTCTCCACCCTGTTCCTCCACACTGATCTCTGACTGACTGTGGCGCTTTTATGGCAGCAGGACGAGTCCATTTATATCAGAAAAGGGTGGACCCCACAACACTACCTGTAGCTCCCTATCAGACTATTTCACTCACTGGGGTAGACTGTTCTAGTTCTACGTGCTATGTTTAATGGATGTCAATTATCAGTTATTGACTTAATTTCCCTCTGAAAGTTCTCCACTGTCTTAACAGGTATTGAACTCACACTCTTTGGGTCCTGTCCCTAGATCTAACCAACGCCTTTATCCACTGTGCCATGTGTCCTCATTAAACATGGCGCGTGGCACTGTGCCATGTGTCCTCATTAAACATGGCGCGTGGAACTAGAACAGTCTACCCCAGTGAGTGAAATAAAGGGTTCAGTTCGACATCCCAAACATCTGAAAAAGGCTGGAGCACACAACGGCCGAAACGTTGTAATAAATATGGCGACAAAGATGAGGACAATAGTCCAAATAATGTAAATAATGTGCACTATTTAAATTGTTCACACTGTTCTCCTCATCTTTATTGTTATATTCACAATGTTTAATAAAGGATTCAGTTCGAAATTTCAATGTATATCACCTAAAGAAGGCTGGAGCGTACAACTGATTACATCACAGAGATATGGCAGCAGTATTCAATGCACGAGCAAATGGAATAAAAATTTGGAAAAATGTTACAATGTATTGACTGACCTGACAAGTCCCACCATTTTGACATGGATTATTCTGACAAGGGTCTTGTGTTGGAGCAACTCGTCTACATCCTTCAGGTCCAATACCAGTTCCAGTATATCCCTGGTTGCAGGAACAAACCCGGCCCCCAATAACTATTAAGAAAATCAAACATTTTGCATGAGGTATTTTTAAAAGAAAACAACACTTTAATAATTTTTATAGAAAATAATACTTACTTAGGGTAAGCCCCTACCCAGGGTAAAGCAACAATGTTTCCGTTCTACACTTCACTGATCATCCTTACCACCCTTTAGTTCCTGAGCCAATTTCTAATTATGAATGATTTAAAAGTTACAGATAAGTTTTCATTTGTTATATCACTTATTTTTGTAATTGTCTAATTTTCTTGAAATAAGCATTATCTGTTAAACAGTGGATATCATCAATTGTTAAAATTATTATTTTTTAACATTTCACCCCAAGGAAGGTGGTAATACCACTAGTACACAAGAGGTTACAGGGAATGAAAGTGAAAAAGACTGAGGATTGAAGAAAGGATAACAAAATGAACGGTGTTCAAGAAGACAGAAGATGGCATTTAAATTTTTGGAAATTGTAGTTATCAGGGAAGCAAGGAAACAGAAGGGAGTTCAACAAGTGGGAACTATGAGAAAAGAAACTGTTGGACTCAGTTATTTCAACAGTAAAAGGGTAGTACCTAGATGCTTAAATTTATGTAGTCACGGTGCCAGGAAAAAAAAGCTTGCCATGAAAATATTTGTAAAAAGACAGTAAGTTTGGGAGGGGAAGAAAGCAATTATAGAATTTGGTCTATCTGGCCTGTCACCTTGAAAAGGAGTGAGGTGGGGGATGGCATTCTGACAAATGGTGAAAGGTGTGCATGGGGCAGGGGTTAGGGTTAGAAGCCCTGAAGTATAGGAATATACTTTTAAATAATTTCCTTTTTTCAAACGGTACATCATGTTTAGTATCAATTTGGTGAGAAATGAAACAATATTAAAATATCTTGGTCGTGTATTAATCACAGTGGATTCATAAATCATAGCACTTTCAAGACATCATTGGCTATGCAAATTATGTACCAAGGCATTATTGGATATGCAAATTGTCTTTATCTTTTATTAAAATAGCACTTTTTCAGATTAAGATTATGATCAAGGAGATTTCTGTAGAAAGCAAACCTATTGAAACTGTAGCACAACATATCACACCATTTTGGAATCGGAAATAAAAAATAAAATTTTTATGGACAGTAAGGACCCATGTACACAAGATTATCTTTTAAATTAAATGGTGGTAGAATTATTGTTGAACTTTTAAAAGGTAAGATTAAATATTAATGCAATACTTAAATGCAGTGATCAATTTTGAGTTCTTCTGTCGTTTATTGTTGCCTATTGCATCTACTCTGCCCTACCTATTGTGATGAAGGCCCAATCAAGAGCCCTCCACAGGAGCTAGCTTAAATTCCACCTGATAGGGCAGCTTTTAAGCTAGTGTGTGTGTGTATATATATATATAAAATTTATAGGCCTGATGAATTGGATCGTGATTATGATTCCGATGTAATAAATTATAACCATGGAATATTAGTGTTTGAGCCTTTTATATTATATTCTTACTCTGTCCTGGACATTGAGTTCTACCTGGATTCTATCCTCTTGGGAATTTATTTATATATACATAGACCACTAATATTATATATATATATATATATATATATATATATATAGACCACTAATATTATATATATATATATATATATATATAGACCACTAATATTATATATATATATATATATATATATAGACCACTAATATTATATATATATATATATATATATATATATATATATAGACCACTAATATTATATATATATATATATATATATATATATAGACCACTAATATTATATATATATATATATATATATATAGACCACTAATATTATATATATATATATATATATATATAGACCACTAATATTATATATATATATATATATATATATAGACCACTAATATTATATATATATATATATATATATAGACCACTAATATTATATATATATATATATATATATAGACCACTAATATTATATATATATATATATATATATATAGACCACTAATATTATATATATATATATATATATAGACCACTAATATTATATATATATATATATATATAGACCACTAATATTATATATATATATATATATATAGACCACTAATATTATATATATATATATATAGACCACTAATATTATATATATATATAGACCACTAATATTATATATATATATATATATATATATATATATATAGACCACTAATATTATATATATATATATATATATATATATATATAGACCACTAATATTATATATATATATATATATATAGACCACTAATATTATATATATATATATATAGACCACTAATATTATATATATATATAGACCACTAATATTATATATATATATATATATATATATATATATATATAGACCACTAATATTATATATATATATAGACCACTAATATTATATATATATATATATATATAGACCACTAATATTATATATATATATATATAGACCACTAATATTATATATATATATATATAGACCACTAATATTATATATATATATATATATATAGACCACTAATATTATATATATATATAGACCACTAATATTATATATATATATATATATATATAGACCACTAATATTATATATATATATATATATATATATAGACCACTAATATTATATATATATAGATATATATATATATATATATATAGACCACTAATATTATATATATATATCTCACTTTAAACATTATTTTTAGTGGATAGCCATAGAGGATCCATTTATTTATTAAATGGAATGGTATATTTATTCTTGTCTACTGTCCTGAAAATTCAAGCAATATCATTAATGATAAACTTACACTCTCTGGCAGTTTTTCTTTAATAAAATTCCTTGAACATTGAAGCTGGTAGATGAGAATAAATATAATGTTTAATAAATAAATAAACGGAGCATCTACTTAAATATGGGTATCCAATGAAAATAAAGTTTAAAATAAAACATGTGCCAGATTAATAAAAATTTATTACATTTCATATATACCATACATACTCAAGTATCATGTGACATTAGAAGACCTAATTTTGAAGCTAATTTGACTACAGTAAATAGATATATAGTTTGGTCAACAGCGTAGCTAGGGCCAGCTGTACATATGCTAATTTTGTAACTCTTATATGATGCTATCCCATTAAAATTAGCTTCAAAATTAGGTTTTGAAAGGTTGCATGATACACGAATATGTGTGTGTGTGTGTGTGTGTGTGTGTGTGTCTGTGTAAATATTTTTAGATAGAGTATCTGTGGAGGAGACAAAGTGAATAAAAAGTGGCAAGAGAAAAAACTATTCTTTGCTGCTATGTTTTGTCCTCTGTTTTAGCTAGAGACAAATAACAGCAAGACCCAACAAAAAGGCACTTTATATCGGGTCCTGCAAACCTTCCCTATGTAAACAGTGTGAATGTTTGTTGGGGGTTCGCTGTTATTTGTCTCTAGCTCTTTGTGTTCATTTTTTTTTCTCCTTCTCCTCACACATTTTTCTGTTGTTTTAATTAAAGTTAAATCTCTCATAGAGGCCTGAAGAGGGGGAGCGAAACCGGTTGCTTCGCTTTTAAAATGTCTTGTAATATTAAGCTGCACATTTTCATTTCTGTAATTAGATTTTGTACCTTCAAAAACATTTCCAAATACATAAATATATGCATACATAAAATAAAAAATATATGCATACATAAAATAAAAAATATATGCATACATAAAATAAAAAATATATGCATACATAAAATAAAAAATATATGCATACATAAAATAAAAAATATATGCATACATAAAATAAAAAATATATGCATACATAAAATAAAAAATATATGCATACATAAAATAAAAAATATATGCATACATAAAATAAAAAATATATGCATACATAAAATAAAAAATATATGCATACATAAAATAAAAAATATATGCATACATAAAATAAAAAATATATGCATACATAAAATAAAAAATATATGCATACATAAAATAAAAAATATATGCATACATAAAATAAAAAATATATGCATACATAAAATAAAACATATATGCATACATAAAACATATGCATACATAAAACATATGCATACATAAAACATATGCATACATAAAACATATGCATACATAAAACATATGCATACATAAAACATATGCATACATAAAATATATGCATACATAAAATATATGCATACATAAAATAAAACACATATGCATACATAAAATAAAACACATATGCATACATAAAATAAAACACATATGCATACATAAAACAAAACACATATGCATACATAAAATAAAACACATATGCATACATAAAATAAAACACATATGCATACATAAAATAAAACACATATGCATACATAAAACAAAACACATATGCATACATAAAACAAAACACATATGCATACATAAAACAAAACACATATGCATACATAAAATAAAACACATATGCATACATAAAATAAAACACATATGCATACATAAAATAAAACACATATGCATACATAAAATAAAACACATATGCATACATAAAATAAAACACATATGCATACATAAAATAAAACACATATGCATACATAAAATAAAACACATATGCATACATAAAACAAAACACATATGCATACATAAAACAAAACACATATGCATACATAAAATAAAACACATATGCATACATAAAATAAAACATATGCATACATAAAATAAAACACATATGCATACATAAAATAAAACACATATGCATACATAAAATAAAACACATATGCATACATAAAATAAAACACATATGCATACATAAAATAAAACTTATGCATACATAAAATAAAACACATATATACACACATCAGATATGAGTGGCCAACCATTATTATTATTATAAATAAGAATTGAAATAAGAATTACATTGTTATACTTACCATAAGGATTTGCTGTGCATGTTGCTAAAGAATTACATCCGCCATTGGCCACCTGACAAACTCCAGCAAATTGACAGGTGATTCCATTGCCAGTATAACCTAAAAATTATTTTAAAAGTATTTAAATAATTATTAAAGAAATCAATATATTTTTCTATCTTCTTAAGATCCCAATTATCATTAACATTGTTATTATCAATTGCGTATGTTATATTTCCTGCTTTGTAAGCTGTAGAGCTGGGTCCTAACTATTAGCCCCTATAAGAGAATTGTCATTTAATTGATAGCACTTTTCTTAGTATATGGGATGTTCATAGTAGGGTGATCTTCTGAGCAACTTATAGCTTAGCTTAGTATGACACAAGGCTACAAATGTGGAGTGCCCAATGTGAAAAACTCATTATCCAAGTAAATGATCTAGCAGGACTACTTTACTATGATTCTACACCAGACACCTTAATGATTTTTACTAAACTTAGCTCCACAAAATGTAATGTTGCTCTTACTATAATAAGTAAAATATACTTACCTGTGGGACATTGGCCACATGTACTTGAACCCACTGTATTTATGCAAATGACACGTGGATTAAGTGAACAACCACCATTATTTACTTCACATTCATTGATGTCATTACATGTGAAACCATTGCCTGTATACCCTACAATGATAAGAAATTAAGTTTTAATATTACTATCCACCCCAAGAAATTATGAGGTTGTTTTTAAAAAAAAAAAAAAAAAAAAAAATGACATGCTTGTAAGTAGATTTTTTTTTCTTTTTTAACATGAATAAAAAAAAAAAATCCGCAAGTCTAGAACCACCCTTTGAACATCCACTGAAGAATCCAGCAGTAAGGTGTAGTGGCCGATGACATCTAGTTAAGTGTCCTTTCAATCAATTGTTAAACCAAGCTTAGATGCAAGGAATGCTTTTATCATACTTCAATGCCATATGTATGCCTAACTAGATTTAATTCAGAATTTTCCATCTCCTAGAATGGCTGCCAACTCAGGCAAGAAAGCCAAGCCTGCCCTAATATTGAACACTTCTGATTCTTTATTATCTGTCAATACTCATGATTTCTTGGGAAAGGTAACAGAGTGGTTTTCTGTTGCCTTCTCTACAGATTTCACTTCAGAGTTGTCTTTCTCCCTTCAGGATGTAGGCAATCATGGCTCTCCATAGCTTCCTTTTCTTTATTATCTGGGTAATGCCTTGACATCTTGAGAAATATAGTAGAGTGGTTTCTCTACAGATTTGAATAATCCTTCTCCCTGACTGGCTGCCACCTAAGCATAGGAGGCCCAACTTAGCTTACTATTTAACCCATAGCTGTCGACAGAAGGAATAGATTCATGCCTTTCTCAAGAGCTTTTGTGTGAAAAACACCACACAGTAGGTGACTATAGTAAAAGCAACAAAAATTAAGATCACTCATCTAAGCCGTTCTGTGAATAATAACAAATGACAAGACTACAGAAGGTATTTATTCATTTTGATATATGTTTGAATATAAATGAATTTGTTGATCTGACATCAAAATGAAGTGATTAAATATGTAACTCAAAAATGTTGTTTGGTGGCCATGATTGTTGTTCTATAGCGAGTAGAGTTGGTTGTCTCTCCATCGCTGTATTCAGCTCAATATATCAAAGTAGCATTGTATTTATCTTTTACTAAAAATCTAATCAGCTGTCTTTTCATCAAAAAGTTTTTGTTTTTTTTATCCTCAAGGACACATGGCACAGTGGATAAAGGCATTGGTTAGATCCAGTGACAGACCCAAAGAGTGTGAGTTCAATACCCGGTTAAGGCAGTGGAGAACTTTCAGAGGGAAAATTAGCAGAAGATAACTGACATCCATCAAACATGGCACGTGGAAGTAGAACAGTCTACCCCAGAGATTGAAATAAAGGGTTCAGTTCAAAATTTCAACCACCTGAAGAAGGCCGGAGTATACAACGGCCGAAACGTTGTGACAAATATGGCGACAAAGATGAGGACAATAGTCCGACTAATGTAAATACTGTACAACAAAAACAGTTTACACTATTTACGTTGTTCGAACTGTTGTCATCATCTTTGTCATATTCCCAACATTTTAGCTGTTGTACGCTCCGGCCATCTTCAGCTGAATGGAATTTCAAACAAAATCTTTTATTTCGTTCACCAGAATAGATTGTTCTATTTCCATGTATCATTTCTCTTCCAAATATTTCAGTTTCAGTAACTCAATTCTCGAAGTTTTTGTTCACCTCTGCTGTGGCCAGGTATTGAACTCACAACTCTTCAGGTCAAGTCACTGGATTACTTCACTTTTATCCACTGGGTCATGTGTCAAAACAAAGTAATAAGAAAACATTAACAACAACAATAATTCTGTCTATATTTCTGAGATGAGGTATTGTAACTATTTAAACTCTTTACATTGTTCAGATTGAGAAAACTGGAAGAGGTATGACATGTGGAACTAGAACAATCTACCCTGGTGGATGGAATAAAGGGTTCGGTTAAAAATTCCAACAACCTGAAGAAGGCCAAAGCATACAACAGCCAAAATGTCATGAATAGGAAAATAAAGATGAGGACAACAATCTGAACAATGTAAATAATGTAAACAACAATAACAATAATGATCATACCTGCAGGACAAGAGCTGCAGATGAAAGATCCTGGGAAATTAATACAATGGACAGATGAATGCTGGAAACAGGAAGATGCTGACTGACATTCATCCACATCTTCTGTGCAGGTTGGAAGGTCTGCAGGTTGAGTCCAGCCTGCATCACAGATACATTTGAATTTGGGCTACAAAAAAAGGAAAAAATTAAATTCTGATAACAGTTTGTTTTTAACCAAGAATTGATTCATTTATTCATTCATGATTTTTTTTTATGGATTATCAACCCTTTGTGGGTTATTTAAAGCCAAAACATATTCTAGATTATAGGAGTTTTGATTACAGTACTCAGTATTCCATGCAGTCCTCCATCTGACAAAGGGTCAACACGGTTTAAATTTGGTGATCGAATGAAAACTCGTGTTTTCAGCAAGATTTAACTGTAGGTATTTTTTTTTGTCTACACAAAATATCACCCAATACAGGGGTCAAGAGCCACTCAAGGTCGCAGATTATCGTTGAAATGAAAACGATGAAGGAGGTGTGTGATATGAATAAAAAACGGAGGTGATAGGACGTGATAATTAAAATAATGGAGATAGATAACAAATGAACCTTGACTAAAAGTGTTCAAAGAAGGAAGCCCTCACATAGATGCCCATTCCAAAAAGTAGCAGTTCTTGGGAAAAAGCTCTCCAGGTGGAACATCTTTTACATTAGGAACACAGAAGAAATTAGAGGGATACAACTCTGTGGATGTAGCATGACATGCTTTCAGATTAAAGGTTTGAACTGGAGGAATTTAAAAAAATGGTAATTATCTGTACATTTAACATAGGAATAGTGATGTGGCATTTTAAATTTTATGTGTTCGTACGTATTTTAGGAGTGTACATGTTCATGTAGGATAAACAAAGAAGAAACATACAAAAACTTGGATTTCTATTTCAGACCATTTATTCTTTTTTATGATGTCTGTAGTAAAATAAAGTTCTCAGACTCACTATCCATGACACCACCTGCACATCCTGAATAAGTCAGATTCCATATATATATATATATATATATATATATATATATATATATTAGGTTGGTGCAAAAATAATTTCGTTTTATAACATAGTAACATATGTTAGAAAACGAAATTATTTTTGCACCAACCTTATATATATATATATATATATATATATATATATATATATATGAAGAAATATAGTCTTAAGGTGTGCTATATTTATGGGATAAAGTGCTCAATATCAGAGATAGAGTGTGTGTAAATATAAAAGTGAACATAGAAGTCAACACTTCATGGCCTGACGATTGCATATAGCATGAAACAGACTGTCGCCTCTAAGTGTTGACTTCTATGTTCACTTCGATATATATATATATATAACCTTATAAATGTAAGCAGCTATACTCTTCTGGCAAAACCGTAGGTGTTTTAGCTTGTAAATGAGCAAACTATTACCCAAGGGAAAGAAAAGGGTAAAAAAAGAAAGAACTAAGAACATGTACTTCCGGTGAAAATAATCGTCTAGAATCTAAGTTCAGAGGCCAAAGAAAAAACCAAAGACTTACCACCCCATCATCATGTTACTGCTTTCTTTTTGGGGGGTCACATGGTCATTTTTGTGTTGTAGGCTATATATTTTCTGTTCTTATAGCACCTCTTTAGCCAGTCTGCCCTGACAATCTGCATAGGTGAAACCTAAGTAGGTTAGTCTGGCTCTTTAGGTTTATTTACTATATATATATATATATATATATATATATATATATATAGGAGGCATGGTGGAGTAATGGATAGTAGTTCAAATTGAGGAATCGGAAAGTCAAGTCGAATTCCAGTTCAGTCCATTACATTCACTTACGTGCTCATACCCTTGGGAAAGGTATGAATCCTCTTCTCACTCCAGCTATGAGTAAATAGCAGGACAAACTGAGTTCTATAGCCTTGGATGGCAACTGATTTAGGAGAAGGAAAACTCTGAATTCAAAACCTGCAGAGGGTTGTTTGGGGACCTTGCAGCACATAGTGCACCATGTCTTTGTATTCAGCCCTTCAAAAAGTGTGGTTGGTTCTGCATGAAGCCTTCACCACTATTATCAAATCATATGAGCTGGTGTCTGGGCTGTTGGTTCCTAGGAACTGAACTGCTTGACCCTCATACTTTGAATATGACAGGAGAGTCAACCATATATATATATATATATATATATATATATATATATATATATAAAACTTTTGGCTTTAATTTTGTCTGGGTAGAGGAAATGTATTCATAACTTTCCCAAGGGTATTTGTATATAAATTAATGTAATAAACCTGACTGAAATGCGAACCTGGCTCTCCATTTACTCATTCTGAGCCACTATCCATTACACCATCTGCACATCCACCCATTCTGTAAGGAGATAACATATAAGTTATGATGATCTCATTGATTAATAGTATGCAGCAAATATATTATTATCCACATATTTCTGTCTGAATTTCTGGGATATAGAGTTACCATTATTTATATTATTTGCATTCAGACTAATGTCCTTGTAGAGTTACTGGCCATTGTTAAATGTAATTGGAAAAAATGATCAACAAACAGAATTGACAAATTTGCAATAAACACTAACAAAAGAAAGAAAAGAACAGGGCAAAACTAATACAAAGTAAAGATGAAAGTTGGCAAAGGCAACAGTAATGAGGCAAAAAAGTTCACAGACTAAGAATAAACAAAGGGGAAATAAACAAGTGATTGCAGTGTTCTGACTTTAAGAGAAGAAAGAACAAAATATAATGGATGGCATTGTTATGGTCCAGAATGATATTTCATCATTGTAAAAATAACCTGGTCATCAGTGATGATAGAAAAGAAGGATATTTCATCATCCTAATCCACATCATTATAAAAACAACCCTTCTATCACAAGAGAGTGAATAGAGTAGATAACAATAGAGAAGACTAGGGTGCCCATAGCAGTAGTCAGTTAATAAGAGACAAGCAGAAGTACAGAAACACACATCTAGCCTGTGCTCCATGAAGATTGAAAACAGACGATTTCAAATGCCATCCTCAC
Organism: Acanthosepion lycidas; assembly: GCA_963932145.1. Lineage (NCBI taxonomy): Eukaryota > Metazoa > Mollusca > Cephalopoda > Sepiida > Sepiidae > Acanthosepion > Acanthosepion lycidas. The sequence goes on along the minus strand of OZ010608.1, from coordinate 23,808,573 downwards.
AAACGAAATTCTTGGAACCAAACCAAGTAAGCACTGACTTTTAAATAAAAGAAACAGAGAACATTTTTACACTCACCATACCAATATTCTGTAATTCACATCACAAAAAGAAAATGCAAATTCTTATTTATGTCAACACACGTCTCAAGTTTTTATTGTTGTTATTGTTGTACATTTTATGAATTTTAATTCCTGTCATTAATATTAACCCTGTTAAAATGGTAGTGGTGAACTTTAGTAAAAAAAAAAAAAAAAATTAACATTTTTTTTAATAGTGCTCAATATCAGTGATATAGCCACTACAAGTGAGGTATATACAATGATCTCATCATTCTGACTTAAAGACAAGAAAGAATAGAAATATGACAGATGAGACCAAGAAGTGGCCTATCCTACTGGTTAGAAAGAAATCCCAGCATGCATCTGTATATTTTATCTATAAATTTGGGGAGCTAATGTTTTTGAAATCATTCCCACTTAGATTGGAAACAACAGGCCTCCTTTTTGTTCTTGTTCTCACAATGTTTCAGCTGTTTTGTTTTCTAGCCTTCATCAGGTGCCTGCTTGTCCAGATAACAAGGGATTGAACTCACAATTACTGTCACTAAATTCATGCACCAAAACTTTAATCTGTTGATCTCAAGGTTGGACATTGGTTGGAATAGAAAAAATAAACTTGGATGTTTGTTTAGATAAATGACCAAAGATTTATTTTTATATGCAAGTTATAAAACTATCTCCAGTAAGTAGTATACTGTAGCAGGTTGAATGTGCGGTGTACTAGGTGTGAAGTGAGAGCATGAAAAAAAGGAGTATGCTTAACTCCAGCTGACTGCTTGGTAGTTATCACTTTGTCATATTGATAGGGTCTGTTCATTTACTGTGTTTACAGGAAGTCATTTACAAAGCCTAATGGTCAGACAGGCAGTCAGCTATGACAGAGGGAGTGAACAAAGTCTATCAACTTTTTGTAGATCTCTACTGTCTGGGTTCTTACAGCCATTATAAGGGAAATACACAGACATAGTTGAAAGCATCTGGGACAAACAAGATTCACCTCAATAATGGCTAGCATATTTGTGTTTTTTTTAATTTGTTTTAAGTAGAGTGCAGCATGTTTGTAGACAAAAATTGGTGTGTAGTTAGAGATATGTTTTCTAATAATTGTGTAAATTTGCTTTAATTTGTTATCTCTACATGTAATTTGTGTTTTTTGCCATAAACCCACTACACTTTAATCAACTACCCAAGCTAGGTAGTGTAGACTTAGATTCAGCAGAAACAGAGTGAGAAATAACAGGGTCATACTAAAAGAGAACAAGATGAGATATCCCTAGATATGGACAGCAGAATAAGAATAATCTACACTCATAGATTAAATAGTTCTAAGCATATACTAAAATAAATAGTTCTAAGCATATACTAAAATAAATAGGTCTAAGCATATACTAAAATAAATAGGTCTAAGCATATACTAAAATAAATAGGTCTAAGCATATACTAAAATAAATAGGTCTAAGCATATACTAAAATAAATAGGTCTAAGTACAGTGTGACCCGGATATGAGAAACCCGGATATAAGAGAGATTTACCTAAACAAAATAGACCAAACCCAGATATGAGAGACTTCTTCTCCAGTCCCGACAACTCTCTTATATCCGGGTTACACTGTATATACTAAAATAAATAAGACTAAGTATATATTAAAATAAATAAATCTAAGTATATACTACCTGAACTAAGGATTGAACTCTCAATCACTAGAATACTAAATTCACAAAACCAATGCATTAATCTACTAAATTATTTCTCATTCCATGCTACTTCCCGTTAAACCACCGACCCATCTAGTTTTTGTAAAAACACGGATTTTTGTGCAAATGACCGAAAGTGGTAAAAACAGTCAATTTTCATGAAATACTTTGGAAATGTATTGAAAGCAGTCAACTTACCTGGCCAGGTTGATTTCTTGGTTGGTTGACACATATCCCATGGCCACAAATTTCTGAATTAGAAGCGCCGGTGCAGTCATCGTGTCGAGAATTACAGTGAAGACCATGCCAATCAGCTGTACACTGACATCTATCAAAGAATCAAAATGGTATCCGTCTATATTTCTGAGATGAGGTATTATGTACACTATTTACATTATTCAGACTATCGTCCTCATCTTTGTCACCATATTTATTATGTTTCACCCGTTGTATGCTCTGCCCTTTTTCAAGTGGTTGGAATGTCAAACTGAACCCTTCATTTCGCTCACTGGGGTAGACTGTTCTTGTTCCACGTGCCATGTTTAATGATGTCATTTATCAGTTATCTCCTGTTAATTCCCCTTTCTAAGTTCTCCACTGCCTTAACCGGGTACTGAACTCACACTCTTTGGGTCTTGTCACTGGATAAAGGCATTAGTTAGATCCAAAGAGTGTGAGAGCGAGATCCATTGGCAATTCCTCAGAAGAGAGATTTCATTGAAACACAGCAGACCCAAGCAATAATTAAGACAGAAATACAAAGAACTTATCTCAACCAGCAGTACCATATTGTTTGGATAATGTTTGATCTCATAGCATTAACAGTCATGATTAGTGCTGGCATTAAATTAAATCAACTTTTTTTTTTGTTTACAAGAAGGGTGTTGACTTATTCCTTGGCAGAAGCTATTTGTAATACTGTTGTAATTTCACTGTCTCAGATATCTGGCAGACATTGTTAGACACATCTTTTTCATGACCTTAAAAACATAACATGTGCTGTAAAAGACTGATAAAAGTTTGCTGAATCAACTAACAGCAGAGAAGTAACAACACAACAACCCAAAAGAGATGGCTAGAAGTGATAAAACCCTAACAACCATTGGTTGGAGAAACAGGGGTGATAACGTGTTATCATAATCCAGAAGACTGCCCCAGTGGTAGTGCCATAATTTGTACAGTGATGACAGTAGCTCCCCAACAGCAGAGAGGTAGTTATGATTGAGGATAAAGTCATGTTATATTTTATTTTTATTTATTTTATATATTTTATTGTCTAAAATTTATATTTATTTTACATATTTTATTTTTTTTAAATTTATTTTTATTTATATTTTATTTTATAGAATTTATTTTTATATATATTTTATTTTTATTTATATTTATTTTGCATATTTATATATATTTATATGTGGCTTAGCAGATGCGGAAGTTTAAATATCTGGGAAGCATTTTGACAGAGGACAGTAAATGCGACACAGATCCATGGGCATATTGGGATGACCAAATACACATTCCAAAATCTGGGCAGAATACTGTGAGACTGGAGGATTTCTTTGGTAATAAAGAAAAGGATACTGAACTGCTACATGACATCTGTCCTTCTTTATGGCAGCGAATGTTGGATGATTTCCTCAAAGATGAAAAAGAGACTCAAGGTGACAGATGGGGTTCTACAGAAGGATGCTGAGGATAACATGGACCTAGCGTGTGAGCCACGATGAGATCTTGGAGAGGTTACAAACAAGGAGGAGGCTTATACTTAATATCAGGAAAAGGCAGTTGAAGTTTCTGGGACATAATAAGGAAGGAGGACCTGGAGAATCTGATACTCACAGGTCGAATAGAGGGAAAGAGAGACAAGGGAAAGCAGCACATGACATACCTGGTGGACTTAAGCAAGTGGATGACAGATCGAGAGCTGCAAGGGATAGAGGGAGGTGCAGAGACAAGATCACCTACGTCCTGAAAGGACATGGCACATAAAAAAAATAGATGGTTGAAGCCCAGGGACCCCAAAACTAGAAACCCCAACCACCCCAAGAGATAGTATCTTGAAGTGCATATATATATATTAGTATTGAAAATTAACAAATAAATTAATTGATAAAATAAATTGGATTCATTTTATACTGCCTCATTCTCAATAGCAGTTACACATGATGTCATGTTAGACCAGTGATTCCAAACTGATTTTAGGCCATGCACCACTTTGGCATTTCTAAAATTCTGGTCCCCACCCCCCCGTAATATTTAATTCTTACATGTAAGCCAATTAAAAATGTACATACAGACACACAAAATATTATGTATGTATGTATACTGTATATGCATTGTATGTATTAATACACATTAATATTAACCCTCTCACTCAGACTCATTAGAAAACAATTCACTGTTAATAACTCATTCTTGATTTGCCTCCCTTATTCTGTTGGTATAGAAACCTGAAGGGTGCACATCCTACATATGCGCCACCAAAATACACATGCCCATCTGGTGAGAATTATTGTGTTAGACCATTTCAAACGTCCATCCTCCTAATGAATACCAAGATTCAGAAAAAGGACTTAAAAGTAGCACACAGGCACTACATCAGTTCTTGATATTGACTGGAAAGTGAAAAGTATTTGAACAAAAAAATAAAAAATAAAAAAATAAAATGAATCTCAGACAGTTTATCCGCAAATTCAAACAGAATACTCAACATCTCAAAGTTGTAAAATAATAATAAAAATTAAAAAGACAGAACTTGGCAGTTCTATTTAATAAAACATGTTTGTGTGTGTGTGTGTGTGTGTGTGTGTGTGTGTGTATATATATATATATATATATATATATATATATGGGATGGATTTTTCATTTATTAATCTCATAGATTTTTATTAATTAAATGTTATTTTGAGTAGACATTCCATTTATTTATTAAACACTATATTTGTTTTTGTCCACCAACCTGAATAACTACTAAAATTAACATTTCAGTAATTATATATATATATATACACACACACACACACTTTATTATAGGATATTACTTTTGAACATATGTAAAATCACTACATAAATACATTCATGTTTCGATGCATATCATTACATCTCATCAGGCAGTAGATGAGATGCTTTCCTGTGTTTCTGTCTGTAGTGAAGAATGTGTCTACACTGTACACATATCTGTAGGTAGTTTTTATTTTCTTTCACCTACTGTGCAGTAGTGCATATAAAGATATTGTTATAGTGGAACACACCTATTCTATGGTTAATATACTCTCCCACCTATAATAAGTAGTAGTAGTAAGAGTAACGAGGGAGTTGCTGAGAAGAGTCACTCAGTCGGTCAGTCAGTCGATGCTGGACGACGGTTAGTCGGATACTAAAGTATCAGCAACCGCAACTAGATTTACTCTGTGTCATTACCTATTATATCAAGTTTCTAACGTTTTTTATGTTGAACGTATTTTAGGACAGACTTTGTACAAATACAAGCCTTCACTGTGAAACCACTACATAACTTGGCAACGAGGTATTCGGATTCATACAGTGGAAGAGGAAAAAAAAAAAATTCACACTACATAACAGATATATATGAAATATATATTTTTATATATATTTGTTTGGAATTTTCCTTTTATATGTTGGATGGTATTATTTTTATACATATATATCTGTTTTAATGTCATTTCTTTCCCTATTGTTTGTTTCTCTGTTCTATTAGACCATTTTTATCTATGTATATTTGCCTGTATAATTTATATTTTAATAAGTGGTTAGAACTCATTTAATAATACCTTCAATCTTAAATATTTCTTGGTTGTTGTAACGGAATGTCTATGTCAATGTATGTGAGTGTATATACGTGTCTTTATCGGTGTCTGTGTGTATGGTAACTTGGATGCACCTTTCATCATGTATGTATTTTGTATTTTTTTTTTTTTTTTTGTAAAGGGCCGTGGAGATATTTCTTGTCTTGTCACTTATTTGTGTGTGTGCGTGTGTGTGTGTGTGTGTGTGTATATATCTAAATACGTCTGCGTTCTTGTGTATGTATTGTCTTTTGCAAGATGTCATCCTCCCCTGTCTATATTTAGAATTCAAGTGTATCTGTTGTCATGAAGCTCAGAACAACAGTTGATCTTAATGTTTATTCCAACTTATTTTCAATAAAAACAAAGTAAATACAATAACATATGTATTTTTTCTTTTTTCCTCAGTAATTTTATAATTTTAAACTTAATAGAGATTAAATTTAAATTTTAAAATGGGTAATTTTTAATTTCAAATTTTATCGTATAATTTAATATTTATTTGTTAGAATAAATTCTATTTTAGTCTAACCCCAACATTAAGGCATTCAATAGTTATTATAACCTTAGTTCGTTGTCAAGTTTTTTGAATTCTCATATACTTGTATTTTGATTGGTCATTCCAGCTTATCTAACAGCGTTTCCCCTTGTGAGGGATGATTAATTGATTTGAACCTTTTAAAACCCTTTATTCTACATTCAACATCATCACTTGATAAGACTCCAGAGGTGTTGAAACAAAATGGCTATTTTTGTAGTGATTTTATAACATATTTATGTTATAATTTTTGAATAAATAATTATATTTGCTCTACTCTGTATTGAGCACTCCTTTAAGAATAGTAATTGTTGATTATTGGAATTTATTCTGTATACACCAATCCGATACTTGTGTGTGTTATATATATATATATATATATATATATATATATATATATATATGTATGTATGTGTGTGTGTGCACACAGACTGTTTCACAGCTCATCAGTAGGACAAGACATCCAATTACTTCAAGCCAGAATTGAAAGTTGAACAATTTGGAATCAGTAATTATTCATCTTTATTTAAATTTACTAGTTTGACAACTTTAACAATAAATATAATTGAATTTTTTTCAGCTGTGATGATCTAGGATTGGAAGGTTGTAGCAAGTCTGAACTTTCTTTCTCCATTGTGTTTATGTTTTTAGGATGCTTTGCTAGGGAATTTGAATACCAGAATTTCAGTGTAACTCAGGCCCTTCATTCTAGCCACATTTCTCTAGAATGTAAAGTTTAGATAAAAAATATCATGAAGTTGCTGAGGAAATAAATTGAATAAGTTCCAAAATCATTAAAAAAATTTGAAGTGTTTTATTTTAGATATGGTGGGAGAACATATGTAATGAAGAATTCCCAAATTCTATTAGCCCAGAGGATTCTTAAGGCTTAAATCTGACCCTGAGAACATTCCATACCATCCAGCAAACAACAGCAGTATTATAACAATGTTTCATACATCAGGAATATGACAGTTATCAGATTTTGAAAAAGTGCTAATTGTTGTTCAATCCAAAGATTGAATCAGCTTGCATCAAATTAATGACAAGAATTCTACAAAACATTTTTAGAAGGAAAGGAAATCACTGTATTTTGTTCAGTTCCAACAGGGGCATCAGAAAAACGTGTTTACATAATGAAACAGAAAATTAAAAAAAGTATTACAAATGTGGCAGTGTTTTTTTTTGTCTTTATTCTCAATCAGTATCACCTCATGCAAGGCAATAAAGCCACTAAGAGACAAGAGGTTGAAGAATTAGGAACAGAAATATTAATAATGAGTAAGAGAAAAGAGTAATCAGGAGGACATAGATAGGAATTGATATTGCATTTAAATCTTTGCAGATTAAAGATGGCTGGAAAGCATGGAGCCAGAAGGGAGTTCTACAAGTGAGAAGCATGAGAAATTGTTAGCATAGAATTTATGGCTACATCTAGCCAGGTCAACTGTAAATTGATGAGATCTTGACACCAGTCTAGTACTGCGCTTAAATTAAAAAACTCTAGGTACCATAATGGAGAACTCATCTGAACAATTACCATGAAAGTATTTATAGAAAAGACAAAGAAGCAACCTTATAGCAGTGGGAAAGTGACTGAAGTCGAGCTGCCAGAACAGGACCAACAATATTGCTGATTCTTTGGATCTTATCAAGGAGCTCAAGGTTAATAGCAAGGGCACTGGCCCATATATGGCAGCAATATTCTAAGCATCGATGAATGGTAGACATAGATATGTAAGATAGATTCTGGAAAGAAAAATTGATTCGTCCGACAGAGTGAACCAATTTTTTTAATAGCTGATCTAACAATGGATTAAATATAATTGTTCCACTTCATGTCAGCTGAGAATGTTAGCCCAAGGAGATGCAATGATTTACTTTCTTGAAAGTTGACATTAGCCATGTTGAAGGAAGGAAATACAGCTGGGCTTTCTCTTCAGAGATTATTGTGACAGAGTAACCAGAAGAAAACCCCTTCCAAATCTTTTTGAGACACCTGTGCCAAAAGTCATAGGTTTATTGATTGTTTTTTTATAACTGATCAACCATTTTAAGTTTATTTAAAGTTGAAACATTTTTGGATTATGAAAATTTTGGGGAAATAATGATTTTTTGAAGTAAGTCTTACTATTTAACTCATAGCTAGGGGAAGAGGTAAATTCCATAAGTCATAGGATAGCAGCATGTAAAGGGAATGGCAGATAGTATTGCCATACCTTGGTATCACAGAAATGCTCAGATATCTTGCAAATCAGGATGAACACAAGTAAAGATGCTCCTGGAATTATCAGAATTATTGGAGTTTAAACAGAGCATGACAAGTGGTGCCAGACAGGATATTCCATTTCTGAAATTGTGGAGGCATTTGACATGTTTTGATCTACAGTGTTACATGTGTACTGGCATTGCCTGAGGTATTACCATCCATCAGACAGTGCAGTAACTGACTACAGATATTTAATGATTACAGCAAAATGCATCAAGCTCAAATAACATCTACATGCAAAGAAAATGGTATCAGATAAGATTTAGCAACTCAGTTCAGCATTCTTTAGCTTCCATAAGATATATGAACAAAAGATCCACCAGGATGCTCCTGTAAACATCATGATACTAGAGAGTGCATAATCTGAACTCAGGACATCATTTATTGGATAGTGACAGACTTGTGGCATTGTCTGAAGTATAATGGTTTCATTTGTTTAAGGTTGCAATATAGCACAAACCCCATGACTTATAGACCCCAATTATCAAAAAGGTACGATACAGACTGGTGGTGATGATTCCATAATGGTATTGGTGTGTAAAAGTGGCATGGGTTGGATTAATAAGTCAATTAACCAGTAACCACAACGTTGCACTATTTCAAGGCCATTTATTTGTTTTGTAAGTCTTATCAACCATTTACAGATTGTTTGAAGTCAGAAAATACTTTTAGATTGTAAGAATTTTGGAAGGGGGGATGATAATGATTTACTGATAAACCCATAGCTGGGGAGAGAAGTAGAAGATTCATACTTTTCCCAATTGTATTTGAACTTAAGTGAATGTAATGAACCCATTGGCCATTGATTCCATCAGGAGAATCCCCTGTCCTGGCCATTGACTCCAGTCCAGGAAGTCCTCTGTCCAGCGATGATTGGTCACTACTGCCCTGGCTGCATACATAGCTAGTGAGCTCAGTCTATCCCACCATGCTAGACAGCAGTTGATCCTACAAGAAAGTTCATCTATCCTTTGACAGGTCTTGTTTTTAATCCTGCTGAGTGTCTAGTCACCTTCCTCACCAAAAAAGCCTGGTGGGGGAACTGATTTAGTCATCATAGCTGGGGAGAGATGTAGATTCATACTTCTCCCAATCGTATTTGAACAAGTGAATGTAATGAACCCAACTGGAATTGGAACTCTGCTCTCCAATTTCAAATTTCAAGTTGTTATCAATTAGACCACCGACATATCAAAGCTTAAAGCACCTAGTATTCACAAGCAGTCACCCATCTAGGTACTGACCAGGTTTGACATTGCTTAATATTAGTTGTCATACATGAATCATCATGATAATGCACTATGTCCCTGGAACCAAGTCACCCAGAATAAATTTGTGGAGCATTCCAGAAGGTTTCCATATGTAGCCACCATGCTTGCCTGAGATGAACCCAATCAAGCTATTATGAGACATAGTGGAGATACATATTTGCATGCAAGATCCAGTAACTATCAAGGAGATTTGTACAGCTATCAAGAAGGTATGGCTCAACAGCTCTTCAGAGGTTTGCCAATGTATATATTCAAAGTTTTCTGTCTATGGCTGGGATATATATAAAAGTACTTCCTTATGACTGTTGATAATGTGTGTGTAAAAATGGTGCAGCCACTCAAATCCAAGGTGCCAGTCTACTAGAGAGACTAACTAATCCTCATCGCAGACGCCTGCTCAGGCACATATGTGTTTGTTCAACACCCACAGAGCCAACCTGTGGTTCATACTGCAAATATGCTGAGTGGACTTTAGTTACAGTTTGTGGGAGATAGTGTGTTATCTAGATTGATCGTCAGTGTGAACAAGGCTAACATGCATACACTCTTGGTCATGATGACTTGTGACCACACACAGCTCCCAAAGGTTCCATCCACCCAACTTCACTCACAAGGCTTGGGTCAACCTGTGGTACGATTTTCAGGCACTTTCCAAAGGTGCCGGATGCTGGGATCACCTCCTTCAGAACAATAACATCAAGAAGTTACCTTCCTGAAAAATCATAGGGAGACTCAAATCTTATGTATATGATAGTGTGTGCTCAGGAGCAGCTCCATCAAAGGACAGAGTTGCAAATGAGGAAAATTATACTGAGAGATACCAGCCCTGGAGAACAGCTGACCGAGGCCATGCCCTCTCATTGCACTAGAGAGAGGGATCAGTGCTCACACTAAGGCTAGCACAACCAATTGTTTAGGGGGTTCAGGCAAATTTTTGTTCCTCGCCCAGGTGTATGTGCTCATGCTCCCCCCACATTAAACTGACCTTGTGTCAGGTTGAGTAAATACAAATTACTATAGTTGGAAGCCTTTTAACCCCAGAATTCATGGGAGAATTAAGCCTCAATTTCACATTTATTCGTATAGAGGGTAAAACATCTGGTACCCCTGAATATAGTTACTTTGGAAAATGTGGTTTGAGAAATCAATTAAGCATTAAAAATTATTTATATTCACTCTTTATCACTTTTCAAGTAGAATTCAAAGTGAATTCTGCTGGGCCATCAGAGGCTGCAGAGCAATGACGAATTGACAATGCTATTCAAATGGCTAATTTGCGCGCCAATAAGTCGTCACGATCAGCAATGCAACAAAGAGAAAATGCAAAGAGCGCAGCAGCTGTGCAATCAACTGGATCACCACAAATGGTTAAACAACAAAAAGAAAATGCAGAAAATGTTGCAAGCAGCTGAATCTGCTGATTTGCCTAACAGCACAATATGTATGACAAATTTAAGGGATAATAAATCTGCACTAGAAATGGAGCAATGTAGAGACGATAACATAGTGAGAATGGAAAATTTGTGTGCAAATGAAACAATGATCAAAAGAAGGCACAGATAACAAGAATTTGGCCTTTCCGATTTCCTGAACTTGAACTGGTAGTGTTTAACTATTACGCCAATATTGACTACTCTCAACATCAGTCGGTGAAGGTAGATCAATTCGATAAAACATGCAATTTTTGCCATGCAAATTGATAGAAAGATGAACCAGCTGGTTTGCGTTGTTCATTTGGAAAGATTAGTTTACCCACCATCCCAATCCCATCTTCCCCAGTGTACCAGTTGTTAGAAAGCACTCATCAGGATTCCAACAATTTTTTCTTTCAAAAATTAGAGAATATAATAGCATTTTTCAAATGACCAGTTTCAGAGTAACAAATGATGCTAATCTACCAAGATTGGAAACATTCCAGATTCCAGTGCAGGTGTATCATGGTATTGGTTCATTGTGGCCAGAGAACATTGATCATTCATTTCTTCAAATTTATTTTGATTGACAATCTACATGTGCAAGCTCTACATGCCACAAGGTCCCCAAATAAACTTCTGAAGGTTTTGAATTGAGAGTTGTCCTTCTTCTAGTCTAGTTGCCATCCAAGGCTATAGAATCCAGTCTGTTCTGCTAACTAATCATGGCTGGAGGGAGAAGAGAATTCATATCTTTCCCAAGGGTATTAGCATACAAGTGAATGTAATGTGAATGTAATGTATTCAACTCGGTCAAAGGTGCTACTCACTAATCCACCATGCCTCCTATATCTATTATAATTTTATCATATAGACAAAAACAGTTTACACACTACAAAATGCAACTTCGTTTTGTTGGCATTTCAATTGCACCTCAATTGGGGAGAACCAAAAAAAAGATTTTTTTTTTTTTTGGTTCTCACCAGTCAAGGTGCAATTGAAATACACTGAAACAAAGTTGCATTTTGTAGTGAGTAAACTGTTTTTGGCTATAATTATTGCTCTACTATCAGTATCAAGCCCTCTTTTAAATTAACGCTGTGAACATGAGAATTTATATATTATTTTCGTTCTCATTGCATCAGATTATATATAAGAGTTTAGTGTTTAAATATAAATGAACGGCTCAAAAATTATTTAAACAAAGTGCACAGAAACAAGACTACCGATTCCAAAAAAAAATGTTTACCTGTAAGACCCAGGGGTGTTTATACAAGTGCCTCCATTTTGACAACCCAAGTCAGTACCAACATATTCTGCACATTCATTTACATCATCTGCACATGTTTCACCCTAAATAATAAAAATAAAAAATAAAAATGAGCACTCATCTTTTTTCAAAATTATAAATATTGAAAAACATATGTAAGGAAGACAGAGGGCTTGGAAAATTTGACACTCACAGGACATAATGAAGGCTAAATGTACAGAGGAAAACAACACAAAATGAGTTTGTCTAAATGGCTGTGAGAACAGAGTTTGGAAGGGATAACAAAAAAGACAAAATTTATCATACAGTACAAAAGACAAGAAATGATGGAGAGCCATGTTTGGCAATATCATAAAATAAGAATTAATAGTTGTATGAATTTCTTAGATTAATAAATTATTATATATTATTATAATATCAATCCTCTGATATGGCAGTGAATGCTGGACAATCTCCTCACAAATAAATAAAAAATGGAATCAACAGAAATGGGGTTCTACAGTAGGATGCTGGGAATGACATTGACCAAATATGTGAGTAACTATGAAGTTTTAGAGAAAATGGAAACAAAAAAGACAATATATCAGGAAGAGACAGTTGAAATTTCTAGGATGAGGAAAGGGGGGATCAGAAAATTTAATGCACACAAGACAGAATGAAGGCAACAGGGACAGATGAAAACAACATATAACCTACCTGGTGAGATTTAGTAAATAGTGGTAGAATAAGGTTTACGTGAGATAACAAAGGGACAAAATCTATTAAACGCTACAAAGGACAAGTAATTGCAGAGAGCCATGATCATCAACATCCAGAAGGGACACGTCACATAGAATATTTTGTTAAAGAAATAATGTCAACTGAACCAATTAAGGTGACATATAAAACATTTTTCACTAATCATCAACTTACCTTTCTTATCAGAGATATTTTTTTTTATTTTTAAAATATCAACTCAAATATTTTAAATATATTCCTATATACAAATCTGATTGATCTATTCACTAATATTACATTTTAATTTTATTATTTGTTAAATTTTAAACATTTTGCGTTGAATATGACAGACAAGGAATTTTTTTTTTTATTTAATTTTTCCATCATTCTTACATTTTTCCATTGTCCCAAGCATTTTCAGTCACTTTAGCCATTTTCAAGGAGGTTTATTTTTAGGTGTTGCTAATTTCTCATGCTTACCTGTTTAAGATATATGTTTTTTTTGTCAATGTGTTTACACATTGGTGCATTTATCCTGAGCTTCCTATGTTGAGTGCAGCTGGAATTCAGGTGAGTGTTTTCCTATTTTTAAAATTTGCAACACAGCATCCCCACTATTAAATAAGGTGAGGTTGATAGTGACAGTGAAATGTTTAATATGCAGGGTTTTTCTGGTAATTTGATTTATATAGAATTTTAGTGTTTTTCTTAAAGGTTCATGTAAATTGTGGGTAGCTAGATGTTAATGTTAATTAAATTTTCTTTATCTGTCATATTCAATGAAATATTTATTTACACAGACATTTATTTATTACTATAGAGATTATATTTAGTGGGTACATGTATTTGAGGAGATATCACAGTGTTTTTTTTTTAAGAAAAAGAAAAGAAAAGAAAGAAAAACTGTGAAGTTAATATCAGTCCTGCTAAAAAAAATGTGCCTCCCAATATGAATGAAACCTGCATTCACTTTTACAATCAAGGAAAATACTTAAGCCATGTATACGATATTGACAAGACTACAAGAAGCCATCATAACAAACAAGACTCATTTAATCTACTGAAGAAATGCACAGCTCTAGAACTTTTGATAGTTCTATCTGCATGCCATTTTCATACACAAAATTTAAATAAAATAAGGAAATTGTCCAGCATTCATAATTTTTTCATAAGAAAAATTCTTTCTGAAAAATTAGTTTGAAAAGTTTAAAGTATGCAATTTTCAATAATTGGCTATAGTTTGTATTTACAGCACAAATATGGTAGAGTTATTTTATGCTATTTTCATTTTATTTATTTACTTTACCAATTTAAATTTATTAGATTTTTTTACTTTAGATCCAAGACTAGACTTTTATCAAGTGAGACTGTTACAAGGGAAGCAGATGGAGGCAATGAAAGTACACATTATGAGGATATGTCAGATATTGGTTGACTCTGGACTTCAAGAAGTCAAGATTGTATGTCAGGGAAGTAACCTCTTAGGATTCTGTTTCACAAAGTAAAGGTTCTGGAGAAGAAACTGTCCAAGTGGAACTTACTCCTTACCAAATGAACACAAAGGGAATGAGGATGATTTGACCCTGTGCATATGGCATGGTGGGTCTTCGTTGTCAAGCTCTGAACTGCTGGAATTAAAGAATACAACTCGTTTGAACATTTGCCATAATGATAGAGTAAGTTAGCAATATTCTGTCTGTGAGAAAACGGTTGTAAGGTGGCCAAGAATTCATCAGCCACAAGGAAGCATAATTTTCTTTTTTTGAACTCTGTTTGGACCTAACTTGTAAAGAGTTCTGATTTTACCAAACAAATCTAATTATTTTTCATTTCTAATATACTAATCTCCTTATCTTTATTGCCAAATTCACAATGTTTTGGCCTTTATACACTCCAACCTTCTTCAGATGATATATGTTGGAATTTTGAACCAAATCCTTTATTTAGTCCACAAGGGTAGATTGTTCTAATTCCACATGCCATGTCTTTTTTTGGCTATCTCAGTATCAGTTAATTCTCTTCAGTAACTCAACTCTCCGAGTTTTTGTTCACCTCTGCTGTGGCCAGGTATTGAACTCACAACTCTTTGGGTCAAGTCACTTTTTGGATTACTCAACCAATGCTTTTATCCACTGGGCCATGTATCCTTGGGTACAACGGCTGAATATAGAAATAAATATGGGACAAGAGTCTGAATGATGTTAATAGTGTAAATAGTTACAATACCTCACCTCAGAAATATAGACAGATATATTAATCTCATATTTAAAAAAAAAAGTTTTTTCATATCATCATCATCGTCATTCACAGGACTATGTGTGGTTATGGTAGCTGTGCAAGGAAACACCTAAGCAGTTCCTGTGACACATCTGGGTTGAAAGCTAGACATGTATCCCTGTGTCACATCACTGCACAATGTCCTCCAACATGAAGGATCACTTTGGTCACAGACAAATGGCCATTGATTCCATCAGGAGAATCCCCTGTCCTGATCATTGACTCCAGTCCAGGAAGTCCTCTGCCCAGCAATGATTGATCACTACTACACTGGCTGCATACATAGCTAGTAAGCTCAGTCTATCCAACCATTCTAGAGAGCAGTTGATCCTACAAGAAAGTTCATCCATCTTTTGACAGGTCTTGTTTTTAATCCTGCTGAGTGTCTAGTTACCTTCCTCACCAAAAAAGCCTGGTGGGGGAACTGGTTTAGTCATCAATGACCTAACCATGCAGCAGGTAGTGTTTGGTTACATGATACCAGTAGCACTCATAGATTAACTTGAAATAATTTTTGAAGAATGCAGCAGACACAAGTGAAATAACAGTCACAGATAATAAAGTGTGGAACGTCATGGCTCCCCTATGTTTGTTGTATAGCCTTCATTGGGAGGGATGGTTTTGGTTGGTCTCATCTCATCTGGCCAGCAATCACTGGTCACTTTAGTTCAATCCTCTTCTTCTCTTGGTCGGTGCCGCAAAATGTTCTTTGGGTTCAGAGACGAAAAGCATCAACAAAGAGAACTTTTAACTTATTTTATTAGTGTTGCTGATGTACATTCTAGTGAGTAGGTGTTACTACACACCCTATCAGGAAGTCACTTTCAAACATCCATTTCCTTTGATGTGTAACAACCAACTCTTAAAAGACCCTTCCCAACTGGGAGGTGGTTGCACAAATGCAATCTAACACATCTAATTAGTTTGACATCCAAATAGCAACCCCTGAAACACCTTAATCTATATTCCCATGTTTGGCTTAGCCAATCAAAATCAACTTCACTATTTCATCTACCATCTGACCTTAAAAGGTCAGCCTCAGAAGGTCTGAACCCAAATTCACTGCCACTAAAAAATAATAGTCTGAAACTATTATTTAACATGTTCTCTAGGTACATTGCATAAAAAGAGAAGATAGATGAGAGAGAAGTCTGCTAGTAAGACAAAAAGTCATGACCATCACAAAAGAGATGTGTGAAGTATGTCCTGCTTACCGTCCATCCAACTGGACAATTGCAATGGAATCCATTGAACCGATCATAGCAGGAACCTCCATTTCGGCAGGGGTTGCTTTGACATTCATTTCGCTGCATATCCTGAAAAATTTCAAAGGAGATCTGATAGTTTTAATCTGTATCATCAAGAGTAGGAATTATTAGGTTGGTGCAAAAATAATTTCGTTTTCTAACATATGTTACTATGTGAGAAAACGAAATTATTTTTGCACCAACCTAATATAAAACAAATACATTTAGATTCACTCCCTTTTAGTTATGAAAATGCATTGGAAAGGGATTTTAGTTATGAAAATGCATTGGAAAGGGATTTTAGTTATGAAAATGCATTGGAAAGGGATTTTAGTTATGAAAATGCATTGGAAAGGGATTTTAGTTATGAAAATGCATTGGAAAGGGATTTTAGTTATGAAAATGCATTGGAAAGGGATTTTAGTTATGAAAATGCATTGGAAAGGGATTTTAGTTATGAAAATGCATTGGAAAGGGATTTTAGTTATGAAAATGCATTGGAAAGGGATTTTAGTTATGAAAATGCATTGGAAAGGGATTTTAGTTATGAAAATGCATTGGGAAGGGATTTTAGTTATGAAAATGCATTGGGAAGGGATTTTAGTTATGAAAATGAATTGGAAAGGGATTTTAGTTATGAAAATGCATTGGAAAGGGATTTTAGTTATGAAAATGCATTGGAAAGGGATTTTAGTTATGAAAATGCATTGGAAAGGGATTTTAGTTATGAAAATGCCTAGGAAAGTGATTTTAGTTATGAAAATGCCTAGGAAAGGGATTTTAGTTATGAAAATGCCTAGGAAAGGGATTTTAGTTATAAAAATGCATTGGAAACTGATTTTGCTAGGAAAATGCATTTGAAAGTCATTTTGATATAATAGGAAGTCATTTTAATATAAAAATGCAATGGAAAGTCATTTTAAATAAAAATGGATTGGAAAAATGATTGGTTGATTGTACTATATGTCAACCCTTGTGTTATTTAATGTCAAATTTTGTAAGGGCACCCAATGAATATAGAATTCTCTAGTCAGTTGAAATACTCAATCAAACTAGGCTTGCTGAATGTTACCCCACACGAAGGTTCGCTTAACCAAACTCAGCTTTGTTGCCAGCCAAGGAAATCAGTATCTGAAGTTCTTGATCTCTCGATTTATTTTTATTTGTTTTTTTTTTTTTTGCAATTTGATCCACTTTTTCATATGCATGAATTTGACAATCCATCAAACATCGTACTGTGGTATGGCATGACAATTCTCTGTAGTACTCATAATTTCTTTAAGTAATATGTCACAAGATGGTATTGGGTTACATAGTACCAACAACAGAGACATTAATACAAATGTGAAGACAAACTTTGTTCATCACTTACAGTAAACAAACAAATGATAAAATTTCCATAATAGATTTAGCACATGTACATCATCGGCAAATAAATTATAGTAAATCAGCTAATCCTGTTCTGTGTGAAAACACATTCAAATATTAACTTGACAAACATCTAAATATATTTTTCACTGTCTCACAAAAGAATCTGTTATAGTCCAACTTTATTTAAAAACATATGGTAAGCTATCGTCCTGTTAACACTCCTTCCCAGTGTTTTGAACAGTAGCAGAGGTTTAACCCTTGTTTCCTGTTTAGGATAGAGTTTCTGGTTCTTTCTAATGTTTTTTTCCTCCTTTCACTTCCAGTAGTCCCTTGTATCTTAGTGGTATTATTACTTTGCTTGAGAGGAACTGAATAAAAAAAGAAAAGAAATTGTTCCAGGATGTAGGATAAACCTTTCTAAAACAGAAAATATGATCTGGAATTGGAATGAGAGTCACAATGTCACATTTCCTGCATCAAATATAAAAATTTAGAGTGTGGAATGAATTAACTTCATATAACAGTTTTAGTGTTGGAAATAAGGAAATTAGATACGATTGGTAACTTTTTTTTTTCCTAACACTGTAAGATGTTAGAAGAACTCTAGTCATGCTCTTAGATTGCCACATCAGATCTAGGCTCTCATATGGATACCATCCATGATGTCCAAAGCATTATAAAAAAGATACATCATCAAATCCCTAGAAAGGTTTGAGAAAAAATCCCAAATGAAGAGTTTTACCAAATAATAAAACCCACGTCATTTGAAGACTTCCAACAGTAGTAACAACTAAAATGGAAAGCACATGTAACTGAAAGTGAAAATAATGATATAATCAAGATGTTAACATTCTACACAACCTTTGACAAAAAGTTAGGGAGGAAATTCCCATTAGTATTAGGAAATGCAATAACAGTTGAATTTTAATAAATGTCAACAAATTCTCACTTATTTTTTGTACTATTGTTCACCAAATACAAGACCCAAGAGCCACACAAGATAGAAGATTACTAAATGAGATTGTTGTACAAGGAGAGAGCAAAAAGTGCATATAAGGCAGATATATAGGATGGATAACAAATGACCATAGACTTGAAGGAGTTAAGATTGTAGTCATCGGGAAACATCCTTTTGTTAGTTTCTTTCACAATATAACAGTTCTGAGAAAGAAGCTGTGTGGAACTTCCTCTTCACTAATGGAATATGAAAGGATGAGTTAACTCAATGTACATGTTCTGGTGGGTCCTTGCTGTGAATGTCTGAACTGATGGAACTAAGGAATGTAGTTTACTCAAACATCTGTCATGAAAATAGTAACAAAGTAATGAGAGGCTGACAATGTTTTATCTGTGGGGAAAAGGGTTTTTGTTTTTTAATCATTCCCTTCAAAGTAATAAAGCCACTAAGGTGCAAAGGGTTACTGAGTGTGAAAGAATACGAGAAAAAGAAAAATATTATTAAGGAGAGAGAATAATAAAGAACAATTAAAAAGACAGAAGATAATGGTTGACATTACATTTAAATTTTTGAAGATCATTGTTGACTGCAAAGCAAGATTCTAAAAATGAGTTCCACAAGCGAGAAATGCCAGAGAATAAACTTAGATACTTTACAGTTACATCTACTAATTTAATCTGTAAAAGCATGAGACCTATTTTCCAATCCAGTACTGCACTTAAATTTGTCAAGGTACCAAGAGAAAAGTTCATCAGAACAATTACCATTAAAATGTTTATAGAAAAGGCAGGAGGAAGCTACATTATGATGATGGGAAAATAACTTATCTAATAATAATCAGGTGAGTCATTTCCATCATTCTCAGATCATTCTTTTTAAATTTTTACCTAAAAGTTGCATTCAAAAGCCAAAATGAATGGGGGGGGGGGTAATTAAAAGTAATACCGAATAAAAGACCACCCTTCAGTTGTGATATGTTTGCATGTGAGATTGACAAATGTACAAGGTCTGTATAAAGTACTAACTACTGCCCTCTCAACAAAAGGCCCAAGAGTCACTCAATGTAGTGGCTTACCAAAAGAGATTGTTCTAAGAGCATACAAGAAGAAAGTAAGATGCAGATACGTAGAATAGATAACAGCTGACCCTAAACTTAAAGCGGTTAAGATCATAGTGATCAGGAAAGCATTATCTCAGGAACCTGTTCCACAAAGTAATAGTTCTGGGGAAGAAACTGCCTGAGTGAAACTTCCTCTTTACCAATGGAATATGAAAGGAATGAGGATGTCAACCATATTTAAGTGGCATGATGGTTGTTGGTTGTTGGATTTAACGGCATGTCAACTCCTATTTGGGTCAATTTATGCCGAAGCCTTATTAATTTATGAATTTAAGTTGGTTATTTTGTATAAAAGGTTGAGAGGCTGTTGGGTTTCATAATCTGTGTTTTTTGGGATTACTTTTTCTTGTGATTATTTCTGATTGTGTATTTTAATATTTACATTCGTACATGCATATATATGTCTATAAGCACATACATATACATTATTTGAAAGGATTATATTTTATTGAGGATCTTTATTTCCCTGAGAAAACTGTATATATTTTCTGTGTCTGTATTTTTGAATATTTCTTTTAACCCTTTTCCATTGAGATATTTTTGTCTTGTTCCGGTTATGATTTTGCATTCCAATAGAATATGTTTAATTGTGATTAAGCTTCCACATCTACATTTTGGTGGATTTGTCTTTTTTAATATATAAGAATGGGTTAAGTATGTGTGTCCTATATGTATTCTGGTTATGACGACTTGTTTTTTCCGAGTATTTCCAATATTATTTCCCCATTTTCCTATTTTAGGTTTAATTTGAAATAGTTTATTTCCGGTTTGGTTTTTCCATGAATTTTGCCACTTGTTTCTTATGTATTTATTTATTTTAGATTTTAAGTCTGTATATGGAATTTGAAGATTTTCGTCTATTGTCATTTTTAAAGATGATTTAGCAGCAATATCTGCCCTATCTCCTCCTCGGATGCCGACATGGCTAGGAATCCAGCAGAAGATGATATTTTTGCTTTTTTCCATTGAATGTAGTTTATATAGAAGACTTTGTATTAATGGATTTTCCAGTCTTTTCCCTTTTAGGGATGTTAATACAGATAATGAATCTGAGAAAATAATGTAGTTTTCTCCTTTGTTTTTTGATATGAAATTTAGTGCTAGTTTTATTGCGTAGGCTTCTGCACTGAAAATAGATGCTTCATTTGGCAACCGTTTTTTGATAATTGTTTTTTTTATTATTGCTGCGCTGCCTGTTTTTTCTTCGTCTTTTGAGCCGTCCGTGTAAATACTTTGGTAGTTTTGATATTTTTCTTTTATTCTTGAGAATTTTTCAATGTATATTGTGGGGTGTGTTTTTGATTTTGATAATTTGTTTAAACTTAATATTATGTTTGGATTTTTGATTATCCATGGTGGTATGTTTGATTGGTTGGTTTTAAGTATTTGATTAGATTGTATATTATTTTCTTGGATGATTCCTTCTATTCGGAATCCTAATGTTTTGATTTTATTTGTGTTAAGATTAAATTTCTCTTTGTGATTTGGTGTAAGTACACAATCGTGTGTGGGGTTAGAAGGACAGGAAGAGAGTTTTAGATAGTATTGAGTTGCTAGTTTCTCCATTCTTAGTTGTAATGGGGGTTCGTTTGCCTCTACATGTAGACTCTCTATAGGTGAGGTGGGATAGGCTCCTAGAGCTATCCGAAGGCCTTCATGGTGTATTGTGTTTATTGTTTTCAGATAAGACTTTCTAGTTGATTGGTAGACCATGCTGCCATAGTCCAGTTTGGAGCGGATCAATGTTCTATAAAGTTTAAGAAGGGTTTCTTTGCTAGCTCCCCATTCTGTATGGGCTACTGTTCGCAGTAGTTGGAGAGCTTTAAAACATTTTATTTTTAGGTAATTGATATGTGGTCTGAAGGTCAGTTTGCTGTCAAAGATCATTCCTAGAAATTTATATTGCTGAACTACTGGTATTTCTTCATTTCCTAGTTTTAGAGTTGGGTTATTGTGTAATTTTTTCATTTGGCAGAAGTGTACAGATTTTGTTTTTGTTTTGATATTTTAAAACCGTTTTCGAGTGTCCATTTGTTTATTTGATGTAAGCATTGTTGAAGTTGTCTTTCTGCTGTGTTGAGGTTTCTCGATCTGTAATATATTGTGAAATCATCAACATAAAGGCTACAGTGTATTCCTGATTTGATGTTTTTTATTATGTCATTTATTTTTACTTTGAAAAGTGTAGGGGAGAGTACACTTCCCTGTGGTACTCCCTCTTCTTGCTTTTGATAATCAGAACGTGTAGCATCTATTTGTACTTGGAAGAGTCTATCTGTTAAAAATCCTTTTACAAAGTTTGGTAGTCGACCTCTTAATCCTAGTTTATGCAGATCTTTCATTATACCATGTTTCCAGGTTTGATCAAATGCTTTTTCTATATCAAAGAATATAGCTATTAGATGTTGTTTGTTTAAATTGGCCTCTCTTATGGCTGTTTCTAGTCTTATTATGTGATCTATTGTACTTCTTCCTTTATTATATCCGCATTGATATTTTGATATGTGTTTTCCTTCTTCTAGAAACCAACTCAATCTGGCGTTGACCATTCGCTCCATTGTCTTACATAGACAGCTTGTTAATGCTATTGGTCGGTAACTTTGTGGGTTGTTTCCCTCTCTTCCTTCTTTGAGTATGGGAATAATTACTGATTCTCTCCATATTTTGGGAAATTTCCCAGTAGTCCAAATATTGTTAAAAATATTCAAAAGGTATTTCAGCGATTCTTGTGGTAGTTGTTTAATAAATTCATAGTGGATTTGGTCTGGGCCTACTGCTGTATTATGGGATTTTTTTAAGGCTTCCATTAGTTCTGCTTCGGTGAATAGATTGTTGTAGGCTTCTGTATTTTTAGATGTAAAATTTAGTTGGTTATTTATATCTTTTTGTTTACACTTTTGTAGGTTTTGATTTTTGCTCATTTTAGAGTTTTCTGCAAATGTCTCTGCTAGTAAATTTGCTATCTCTTTTTTGCTAGTTACTTTAGTGTTGTCCTTTTTAAGATGTATTATTGGGTATATTTGATTTTTCCCAGCTATTTTTCTCATCATTTCCCATATTGTCTTGGTTTTGGAATGTGTATTTAGGCTATTTACATATTTTTTCCAACATTCCCTTTTTGCTTCTTTAACAGTTTTCCGTGCTACTGCTTTGAGTTTTTTCATTTCAATCAAATTTTGGGTTGTGGGTTCCTTTTTGAATTTTCGCAATGCTGCTTCCCGGTTTCTGACTGCTTTTTGGCAGTTTTTGTCAAACCAGGGTTTAGTTTTTTTATAATTATTTTGCTTTTTTGGTATATTTTCTGAGGCAATGGTTATTAATGTTTTGGTAAAATATTCTATCGAGTTGTCTGTGTCTTTTGACTGTATCAGTAATTGTTTACATTTGTTTTTGAAACCCTCCCAGTTGGCTCTTTTCAGTTTCCATCTGACGGGGCCTATCTTTTCTTCCTTGGCAGGCTTTTGATTTTCTAGAATGATCGGGTAATGATCACTGCCACATGTGTCGCTATGTGTTTTCCATGTATAATCCATACAAATTTCTGGATCGCATATACTTAAGTCTATTGACGATTCTGTTCCATTGGAGGGATTAAGGTAGGTTGAGGATTTATGATTTAATAGACATAAGTTATGGGTGTTAATTATTTCTTCCATTATTTTACCTTTAGTATCTATTTTTTTGCTATTCCATATAGGATTATGACTGTTAAAGTCTCCTAGTAAGATTCTGGGTTTAGGGAGTTGCTCCATCAAGTTGTTTATTTCTGTTGTATTTATTGGTTCCTGTGGGGGTATATAGATGGAAAGAATTGTGATGGTTTTATCTAGTGTCACTTGTGTTGCTATTGCTTGTAATTTAGTTTTAATGTGTACTTTACTTTGCGGTATGTCATTTCTAATCAATATTGACACTCCTCCATTAGCTCTATGTCCTGTATTGTGGTTATAGTGGTATTGTTTATAATTTTTAATTTTTAAGTTGGCATTTTCTTGTAAAAAAGTTTCCTGTAAGCAGATGACAGCTGGATACAGTAGTGACATAAGTATGAGTAGGTCATTGTAATTAGATTTTATTCCACGACAGTTCCATTGCAGGATCTTATGTGCCATGATTATACTTTCATTTTTTGGGGGTAAAGTTACCTGCTAGGTTTATATCATTTGTCCTCTCTAGTTTTTTTCCATCTCTTGAGTTTTTAGAAGCTTTGTCTTCAACTGCTTGTGGTATCCTTCGGTCAGATTTTTGGTTTTGTTTTGAATTTTGTTTATTTTCTTTCTCTTCTATTTCCATATATTCCATAGGCTCAAATTTATTTTCATTTGATATATTGATTCTTGATTTTGAATTAGATCTTGATCGGGTGCTTTCTTGCTCTGTTGTCATTTTTTTTTCTTTTTGTTTATTTTTCATTTTCTTAGTTTGGGAAGAAGAGGGTTCGCTGGAGTTTTGTTCTATGTTTTCTTTCCAAAGTTTTTTGCCTTCTTCTGGGTTTATTCCATTTGATCTGGATTGTTGAGTTTTATTTTGATCCAATTTAAGTTCAATTAAAAAGGTTTTTAATTCTTCGAGGAAAGCTTTTAATTCTTTGCATAAATTTGTTATTTCAACTGAACCTTTTATTTTATCTTCATTGTTTATTTTATTTGCTTTTTGTGCCATGGAAGCATAGGTGTTTTCTTTTATGTTATTTTTAACTTCCTTTCGTGCTTCTATGAAAGATATATTTTTTTTGTATTTTATTCTAATTATTTCTTTCTCCTGTTTATATATACTGCATTGTTTTGAAAGAGCAGAGTGGTTTCCCAAACAGTTTGAGCATAGGCTCTCATTTGGGCAGTTCTCTTCTTTATGTTCAGGTTCTTTTTCATTACATTTTCCACATATTCTTTTATTTCTGCAGGAATCTTTGTGATGCCCAAATTTGTGGCATCTATAGCATTGAAGAGGGTTTGGTACGTATTGTTCTACTTTTATACTTTCATATCCAATTTTAATTGTTGTTGGAATTTGGGGGGAGTTGAAAGTTATAATGTAGGTATTAGTTTGTATCTCTACTTCATTTTTCTTTATTGTTATTCGTTTGACATTTGTAACTCCTTGAGTTTGGAGTTCTGTTTTTATCTCCTCTAGAGTGCACAGGGAGAGCTCCTTGCTTTTTACTACTCCCTTTGAGAAATTTAGGGTTTGGTGTGGGTAGGCTTTTATTTCTATTTCTTGTAGTTTTTTTTGTCTTATTAATGTGTCCGCATATATCTTTTTTTCTACTTCTACTAGTAGTGTTCCATTTTGCAATTTTTTTACATTTTTTGGTATAATGATATTTGATATTGCTTTTTGTATTTTAAATGGTGAAATTTCTGTTAATGCTTTTTTGCTTATTGCTTCAAGTACAATAAATCGTGGAAAGTTTTCGCTGTCATTTTCTGTTTCAGAGTCGTTATCCACATGTGGTCTCTTGGAAGATTTCTTTTTTTCCATTGATTGTTTTTATTTTTTTTTCATCATTCTCGCTCCCTACCCACCGCGGAGTCCAGTATTGGGACATGACAAGGGGGAAACCCATTCGCCTTGCCATGTCGGGGCTACGTGAATGGTATACTCTCTTTGGGAGGAGTCTATGAGCACGCGTGTTCCTTTGTTTCCGTTTTCCAAGTATAACGGCTGTGAAGGTTTAGCAAGTGTGTCAGATCCTTTTTTTCTCCCAAATTGATTGACCCTCAGCCACCGCCTTCCATCACATATTTAGGGTTAAGTGTTAGTTTTGGTTGGGAAGAGGAGTGTCAGTTATAGGTTTGGGATGGATTATATATGATGTGGCTTGACATGACCAGCCGATTGATCGGATCGGGCCCCTCCGACCGCCCGTCTAGCCCAGGTAAGGGCCAATGTGGTGTGTTACAGGATTGTGACCGCTTTACACCTGGGTTACAACCTGCTCAACCACCAGGATCCCGTCCCCAGACATTACGGGTCGCCACCCACGGCCAACAGGTGGCCCCATTGAGGGACTTTTACCCTCTGCAGGGGGGCAGTCGGCGTATTCTAATGCCCCACCAACTGGGCCATGGCATGATGGGTTCTAAATATAAACATCTAGACTGGTAGAACTAAGCAATGTAGCTTGCTAAAACATCTGATATAAAAATACAGAGTCATAAGAACAGTGGAATTTGCTTAAATAACAAATAAGGGGAGATTTTATTTTATTTTTACTTAAAAGTTGCATTCGGCCAAAATGAATGGGGTGGGGGTAATTAAAACTAATACTGAATAAAACACTAACCTTCAGTTGTAATATCTTTGAATGCGAGAGATTGACTAATGTACAAGGTCTGCATAAAGTACTAACAATGGTAGTCATCTTTGTCATTTTAGTAAATGTACTGACTTATGAATACTCTTCAATACATAATACCTTCTTTAAAAAATAAAAAAAAAATTGTCTGAAGCAACAGTAGAAGCATTGGTATTTCTGAAAATTAATTTATTACTTATATTTAAAAGTGAATGTAGGTCTTGAAACTTACACGTGTCAGGGCTCGAGCCTTTCTGGTCAGTGCTCTTAACTGAAGTATAAAATAAAAAAAATTTTTTTTTTTTTTTTTTTAAAAAGTAAAAAAAAAAGAAAAAAAAAAAAAAAGTACATTGATATTTTTTTTTTTTTAATTTTAAGGAGTTTATCATATTCAAAAACATCCCGAAATTGTTAATTGAAAATAGATTTATCTACATCATACAAAATGCAGAGTTTTGTTGAAAGAAAGACTCTTGTAATAATATGAAGTATATCTTAAAATGAACCAGCCATTTAATATGCATAAGAATTAAGATATACACACATACAAGAAAAAATGCCTATCAACATCAATGGTGATGTGGGAAAATGAAATCAAATCAATAAATAATAGAATAATAATGAAAAAGAAATATATTTTCCCATAATGCTCATAATAAAGAAACTGGAAATTTTATTACCCCACTTGGCTTCACCAAATGCCCATTAGGTGGTGCTGTTTAAGTTCTACAAAATGACAAACATTTCCTTCCTCTCTTTCCCTTCCTTGCTCCAAGATGTAGACATCCCTGCTGGGACCATCTCTTTTTCCCTGTTTGACTGATGACTGAAGTCTTTTCTCTTCCAAGATGTATCAGAATTCAGATAAAGACGTCCCTGCTGGGAAGCATCTCCTTTCCCCAGTCGAGTGATGGATGAAGTAAGTACAACCTGTACATTGGTCATTCCAACTTGGCACAAGGCTGACTTAAGCTTAACCAATATAATCATCTTTATCATGACTTACCATAACTTACTCTCAGACCAGAAAAAGAAATTCTCTTTCCATTTTCCAACATGTGGTATTCAGACATGTTTTGCACAACCTCTTCACCCATAAAGTTGTAGCGGTTGCTATGTTTTTACATGCTCACATTTTATTCACCTGCAATTGGCTAATAAATCACTACTACCTTTATATAGGACAACTTAGCCATCGCAGTCGTTTCTTCGAATCCTTCAGTTTTGATCCTTGCCTGTTCAGTTAGTACGAATATAGTAATTGGTTAATTTTTAGCCAATCACATATTTTAATGCAAGATTAAGTTTTCCCGCATTGCCATGGGAGCCTACCCTTTTTTCTTAAAAGGGGCAACTTTTCACAAATTGTCAGTAAGATCCCGTAAGATTCCAGCCATCAGCACAAATCCACGATCTTACTCGTCACATTTCAAATGCACACACACAATTTTGTAATATAAACTTAGATTTCTCTCTGTGACTTTGCCAAGTTCAATCAACCAGAACTCTGTTGATTCAAACCATTCTATAGCACAACACATTTTTAATTAATTGTATTTTTGTGTTATTTATTCTTAACATGCAAACTTTGCTCTAATATTGATTTCTGAACATTTTTCTCGAGAGAACTTTCTTCAAACAATCAATTACAAATCAATCTACAGTTAAAGGGAACAACTTCTTTTCCTTAATCTATACATTGAACAATTTTATTGCATGTTTGTTCTTGTATGTTATTTTAATATATATATATATATATATATATCTGGACCTCAAGTAATTTTAGTATAAAAGAATAGAAATTTTAAATTACATCTAACTCATTCATGTCTTCTCTCTCCCCGCTCACTTTGTTAATTTACATATGCTTAATACGGCCCGTCAAAAATGTGTAAATTTCTTTTCATTTTTTGTTTCAACCTTTGGAAATAAAGTCTGATGATCTGCAGTCCTTTAAAAGGGCTGTGGTGAAATAATTTATTATATAGAACCTTAAAGTAGTCTGTTTTTATTTAAATTATTTGCTCTGGATTTACATTGAGCTCTCTGGATCTTATCCTCCTTGGGTTTCCCCATACAGATTACCTAGTTTTTCATAAGCTATATATATATATATATATATATATATATATATATATATATATATATATATATATATATATTTGTTGATTACCAATTTGGAGTTATTGTTGTTTCCTTGAATCTTGTTCATTGGGAATATCATTAATATAAATAGTATTGGTCCATCTAGAATCCAGCCTTTACAATTGGTAACCCTGACATTCCCAAAAGAAATCTTTCAACCAACAGACCTTTACAAAGTAAATACTTTGGTCATTCCAACTCAGCACAAAGCAAAACTTTTATGTGAACACACACCCACCTACCATACACCAACACGTGCTACTTTTAAATTCCATAATACCTTAATCCCCCTTTGCAGTTTGGGAGATGGAAAAGTAAAGCTTAAATTCACCCAGGTTTCTCACAAACTTTTGGAGAAAACAAAGGGGAACCAGTTTTATTAACTTCCCCAAGAAATCATGGTGATTCACAAATAATGAAAGAATCTATGGAGAGCCATGATTGCCTATGTCTGTAAGGGAGAAAAACAGTTCTGAATTTAAAATTGTGGAGATGACAATGGAAAACCACTCCACAATCTTTCCCAAGAAGTCATGTCATGTCACAGATAATTAAAAAAAAAAAAATGGATTCTGTGGAGAGCCAAGTTTGCCTATGTTCTGAATGTACATGGAATTATTCTAAAAAAAATCATTTCACAATCTTTCACAAGAATGATTGGCCATTCACATATAATAAAGTAAAGGAAGCTGTGGAGAACCATGATCACCTATGTTCTGAAGGAACACAGCATTATTCTAAAAAAAAAAAAAAAAAAAAAAAAAAAAAATAATAATAATTCCATAATCTTTTGCAAGAATGCCTGGTTATTCACAGACAAAGAAAGAAAGCTATGGAGAGTCAAGATCACTTACGTTTTCAAGTATTCATGCCAGAAGAGTTAATCTTAGAATTATATTTAAGTAATACATACTTGTGAAAATATGCGTCTCCGTGATGATGAACTCAGAGGACTTGGGCGTGACTCTAGAGCAGATACCTATTAAAAGGAAAAATACTCATCTTAAATACAAAACACAAAAATAGCAAGGTTGACAGAAAAGGTTACCAGTACAATCTTCTGCAGAATATTAAGAAAATATCAGAAGTGTCTTTGAAGATTTTTTTTTTTATGGGATTACTATAGATGGTCTTGCTTAATACTGCAAGGTAGCATGGTAAGCAGTAGTATAAAAGAAAGGGACATTAATCATCTTTCTCTTTTGCTCCAGAGAGACATTATCTGGGCAGGCCAATTGCTTGATTTCACTCAACTACAGGTAATTCCATAAGTGTTTATTTTGGCTGTCTGTAGATGCCAACATAATTTTCTCTTTCGCTCCTTTTGTAAGTTATGTGTTTCTCATATATATATATATATGATAAAAATATAGTTTTAAGGTATGTTATATTTATGGGTTAAAGTGCTTTATGTCAGGGATAGAGTGTATGTAAAAATAAAAGTTGACATTCAGGTCAACATCCAATGGCAACAGTCTGTCTTCACAATTGGTTGGTTGTTGGATTTAACGGCATGTCAACTCCTATTTGGGTCAATTTATGCCGAAGCCTTATTAATTTATGAATTTAAGTTGGTTATTTTGTATAAAAGGTTGAGAGGCTGTTGGGTTTCATAATCTGTGTTTTTTGGGATTACTTTTTCTTGTGACTATTTCTGATTGTATATTTTAATATTTACATTCGTACATGCATATATATGTCTATAAGCACATACATATACATTATTTGAAAGGATTATATTTTATTGAGGATCTTTATTTCCCTGAGAAAACTGTATATATTTTCTGTGTCTGTATTTTTGAATATTTCTTTTAACCCTTTTCCATTGAGATATTTTTGTCTTGTTCCGGTTATGATTTTGCATTCCAATAGAATATGTTTAATTGTGATTAAGCTTCCACATCTACATTTTGGTGGATTTGTCTTTTTTAATATATAAGAATGGGTTAAGTATGTGTGTCCTATATGTATTCTGGTTATGACGACTTGTTTTTTCCGAGTATTTCCAATATTATTTCCCCATTTTCCTATTTTAGGTTTAATTTGAAATAGTTTATTTCCGGTTTGGTTTTTCCATGAATTTTGCCACTTGTTTCTTATGTATTTATTTATTTTAGATTTTAAGTCTGTATATGGAATTTGAAGATTTTCGTCTATTGTCATTTTTAAAGATGATTTAGCAGCAATATCTGCCCTATCTCCTCCTCGGATGCCGACATGGCTAGGAATCCAGCAGAAGATGATATTTTTGCTTTTTTCCATTGAATGTAGTTTATATAGAAGACTTTGTATTAATGGATTTTCCAGTCTTTTCCCTTTTAGGGATGTTAATACAGATAATGAATCTGAGAAAATAATGTAGTTTTCTCCTTTGTTTTTTGATATGAAATTTAGTGCTAGTTTTATTGCGTAGGCTTCTGCACTGAAAATAGATGCTTCATTTGGCAACCGTTTTTTGATAATTGTTTTTTTAATTATTGCTGCGCTGCCTGTTTTTTCTTCGTCTTTTGAGCCGTCCGTGTAAATACTTTCGTAGTTTTGATATTTTTCTTTTATTTTTGAGAATTTTTCAATGTATATTGTGGGGTGTGTTTTTGATTTTGATAATTTGTTTAAACTTAATATTATGTTTGGATTTTTGATTATCCATGGTGGTATGTTTGATTGGTTGGTTTTAAGTATTTGATTAGATTGTATATTATTTTCTTGGATGATTCCTTCTATTCGGAATCCTAATGTTTTGATTTTATTTGTGTTAAGATTAAATTTCTCTTTGTGATTTGGTGTAAGTACACAATCGTGTGTGGGGTTAGAAGGACAGGAAGAGAGTTTTAGATAGTATTGAGTTGCTAGTTTCTCCATTCTTAGTTGTAATGGGGGTTCGTTTGCCTCTACCTGTAGACTCTCTATAGGTGAGGTGGGATAGGCTCCTAGAGCTATCCGAAGGCCTTCATGGTGTATTGTGTTTATTGTTTTCAGATAAGACTTTCTAGTTGATTGGTAGACCATGCTGCCATAGTCCAGTTTGGAGCGGATCAATGTTCTATAAAGTTTAAGAAGGGTTTCTTTGCTAGCTCCCCATTCTGTATGGGCTACTGTTCGCAGTAGTTGGAGAGCTTTAAAACATTTTATTTTTAGGTAATTGATATGTGGTCTGAAGGTCAGTTTGCTGTCAAAGATCATTCCTAGAAATTTATATTGCTGAACTACTGGTATTTCTTCATTTCCTAGTTTGAGAGTTGGGTTATTGTGTAATTTTTTCATTTGACAGAAGTGTACAGATTTTGTTTTTGTTTTTGATATTTTAAAACCGTTTTCGAGTGTCCATTTGTTTATTTGATGTAAGCATTGTTGAAGTTGTCTTTCTGCTGTGTTGAGGTTTCTCGATCTGTAATATATTGTAAAATCATCAACATAAAGGCTACAGTGTATTCCTGATTTGATGTTTTTTATTATGTCATTTATTTTTACTTTGAAAAGTGTAGGGGAGAGTACACTTCCCTGTGGTACTCCCTCTTCTTGCTTTTGATAATCAGAACGTGTAGCATCTATTTGTACTTGGAAGAGTCTATCTGTTAAAAATCCTTTTACAAAGTTTGGTAGTCGACCTCTTAATCCTAGTTTATGCAGATCTTTCATTATACCATGTTTCCAGGTTTGATCAAATGCTTTTTCTATATCAAAGAATATAGCTATTAGATGTTGTTTGTTTAAATTGGCCTCTCTTATGGCTGTTTCTAGTCTTATTATGTGATCTATTGTACTTCTTCCTTTATTATATCCGCATTGATATTTTGATATGTGTTTTCCTTCTTCTAGAAACCAACTCAATCTGGCGTTGACCATTCGCTCCATTGTCTTACATAGACAGCTTGTTAATGCTATTGGTCGGTAACTTTGTGGGTTGTTTCCCTCTCTTCCTTCTTTGAGTATGGGAATAATTACTGATTCTCTCCATATTTTGGGAAATTTCCCAGTAGTCCAAATATTGTTAAAAATATTCAAAAGGTATTTCAGCGATTCTTGTGGTAGTTGTTTAATAAATTCATAGTGGATTTGGTCTGGGCCTACTGCTGTATTATGGGATTTTTTTAAGGCTTCTATTAGTTCTGCTTCGATGAATAGATTGTTGTAGGCTTCTGTATTTTTAGATGTAAAATTTAGTTGGTTATTTATATCTTTTTGTTTACACTTTTGTAGGTTTTGATTTTTGCTCATTTTAGAGTTTTCTGCAAATGTCTCTGCTAGTAGATTTGCTATCTCTTTTTTGCTAGTTACTTTAGTGTTGTCCTTTTTAAGATGTATTATTGGGTATATTTGATTTTTCCCAGCTATTTTTCTCATCATTTCCCATATTGTCTTGGTTTTGGAATGTGTATTTAGGCTATTTACATATTTTTTCCAACATTCCCTTTTTGCTTCTTTAACAGTTTTCCGTGCTACTGCTTTGAGTTTTTTCATTTCAATCAAATTTTGGGTTGTGGGTTCCTTTTTGAATTTTCGCAATGCTGCTTCCCGGTTTCTGACTGCTTTTTGGCAGTTTTTGTCAAACCAGGGTTTAGTTTTTTTATAATTATTTTGCTTTTTTGGTATATTTTCTGAGGCAATGGTTATTAATGTTTTGGTAAAATATTCTATCGAGTTGTCTGTGTCTTTTGACTGTATCAGTAATTGTTTACATTTGTTTTTGAAACCCTCCCAGTTGGCTCTTTTCAGTTTCCATCTGACGGGGCCTATCTTTTCTTCCTTGGCAGGCTTTTGATTTTCTAGAATGATCGGGTAATGATCACTGCCACATGTGTCGCTATGTGTTTTCCATGTATAATCCATACAAATTTCTGGATCGCATATACTTAAGTCTATTGACGATTCTGTTCCATTGGAGGGATTAAGGTAGGTTGAGGATTTATGATTTAATAGACATAAGTTATGGGTGTTAATTATTTCTTCCATTATTTTACCTTTAGTATCTATTTTTTTGCTATTCCATATAGGATTATGACTGTTAAAGTCTCCTAGTAAGATTCTGGGTTTAGGGAGTTGCTCCATCAAGTTGTTTATTTCTGTTGTATTTATTGGTTCCTGTGGGGGTATATAGATGGAAAGAATTGTGATGGTTTTATCTAGTGTCACTTGTGTTGCTATTGCTTGTAATTTAGTTTTAATGTGTACTTTACTTTGCGGTATGTCATTTCTAATCAATATTGACACTCCTCCATTAGCTCTATGTCCTGTATTGTGGTTATAGTGGTATTGTTTATAATTTTTAATTTTTAAGTTGGCATTTTCTTGTAAAAAAGTTTCCTGTAAGCAGATGACAGCTGGATACAGTAGTGACATAAGTATGAGTAGGTCATTGTAATTAGATTTTATTCCACGACAGTTCCATTGCAGGATCTTATGTGCCATGATTATACTTTCATTTTTTGGGGGTAAAGTTACCTGCTAGGTTTATATCATTTGTCCTCTCTAGTTTTTTTCCATCTCTTGAGTTTTTAGAAGCTTTGTCTTCAACTGCTTGTGGTATCCTTCGGTCAGATTTTTGGTTTTGTTTTGAATTTTGTTTGTTTTCTTTCTCTTCTATTTCCATATATTCCATAGGCTCAAATTTATTTTCATTTGATATATTGATTCTTGATTTTGAATTAGATCTTGATCGGGTGCTTTCTTGCTCTGTTGTCATTTTTTTTTCTTTTTGTTTATTTTTCATTTTCTTAGTTTGGGAAGAAGAGGGTTCGCTGGAGTTTTGTTCTAAGTTTTCTTTCCAAAGTTTTTTGCCTTCTTCTGGGTTTATTCCATTTGATCTGGATTGTTGAGTTTTATTTTGATCCAATTTAAGTTCAATTAAAAAGGTTTTTAATTCTTCGAGGAAAGCTTTTAATTCTTTGCATAAATTTGTTATTTCAACTGAACCTTTTATTTTATCTTCATTGTTTATTTTATTTGCTTTTTGTGCCATGGAAGCATAGGTGTTTTCTTTTATGTTATTTTTAACTTCCTTTCGTGCTTCTATGAAAGATATATTTTTTTTGTATTTTATTCTAATTATTTCTTTCTCCTGTTTATATATACTGCATTGTTTTGAAAGAGCAGAGTGGTTTCCCAAACAGTTTGAGCATAGGCTCTCATTTGGGCAGTTCTCTTCTTTATGTTCAGGTTCTTTTTCATTACATTTTCCACATATTCTTTTATTTCTACAGGAATCTCTGTGATGCCCAAATTTGTGGCATCTATAGCATTGAAGAGGGTTTGGTACGTATTGTTCTACTTTTATACTTTCATATCCAATTTTAATTGTTGTTGGAATTTGGGGGGAGTTGAAAGTTATAATGTAGGTATTAGTTTGTATCTACTTCATTTTTCTTTATTGTTATTCGTTTGACATTTGTAACTCCTTGAGTTTGGAGTTCTGTTTTTATCTCCTCTAGAGTGCACAGGGAGAGCTCCTTGCTTTTTACTACTCCCTTTGAGAAATTTAGGGTTTGGTGTGGGTAGGCTTTTATTTCTATTTCTTGTAGTTTTTTTTTGTCTTATTAATGTGTCCGCATATATCTTTTTTTCTACTTCTACTAGTAGTGTTCCATTTTGCAATTTTTTTACATTTTTTGGTATAATGATATTTGATATTGTTTTTTGTATTTTAAATGGTGAAATTTCTGTTAATGCTTTTTTGCTTATTGCTTCAAGTACAATAAATCGTGGAAAGTTTTCGCTGTCATTTTCTGTTTCAGAGTCGTTATCCACATGTGGTCTCTTGGAAGATTTCTTTTTTTCCATTGATTATTTTTATTTTTTTTTCATCATTCTCGCTCCCTACCCACCGCGGAGTCCAGTATTGGGACATGACAAGGGGGAAACCCATTCGCCTTGCCATGTCGGGGCTACGTGAATGGTATACTCTCTTTGGGAGGAGTCTATGAGCACGCATGTTCCTTTGTTTCCGTTTTCCAAGTATTACGGCTGTGAAGGTTTAGCAAGTGTGTCAGATCCTTTTTTTCTCCCAAATTGATTGACCCTCAGCCACCGCCTTCCATCATATATTTAGGTTTAAGTGTTAGTTTTGGTTGGGAAGAGGAGTGTCAGTTATAGGTTTGGGATGGATTATATATGATGGGGTTTGACATGACCAGCCGATTGATCGGATCGGGCCCCTCCGACCGCCCGTCTAGCCCAGGTAAGGGCCAAAGTGGTGTGTTACAGGATTGTGACCGCTTTACACCTGGGTTACAACCTGCTCAACCACCAGGATCCCGTCCCCAGACATTACGGGTCGCCACCCACGGCCAACAGGTGGCCCCATTGAGGGACTTTTACCCTCTGCAGGGGGGCAGTCGGCGTATTCTAATGCCCCACCAACTGGGCCGTTCACAATTGGCCTGATGATCGTGTTTAAGCATGAAATAGACTATCGCCACTGTGTGTTCACTTTTTATATATTAGATAGGAAAAGACAAAATTTATATGGCATTTTTTTATAAAATTAAAGCTAAAAAAATATAAAACAACAACTGGTTTCATCCCAGGATTTATCAAGTTTATTTTTCTGGGAATAGAAAATTTATAAAAGCGTGTAAATTAAATTAACGAATGGAAGAAAAAAATAAAATAAATATATATATATATATATATATATATATATATATATGGGCATATTGCCAAGTGGTTAGAATGTTTACTTTCTGTCTGATCATGAGACCCAGGTTCAAATCTCACCACAGTTTATTTGTTAGGAAGTAGACTTCCTGATGTTATTGGTCTGGGTACAAAAGTACATATATTTCGATCCCAAGTATTATTTTTGTCGAAAATGAGAGTTACCAACCTTGGTATTTTGTTTACTGCATGAAACTCCAAGTTGTGTTATCGATGTTAGATATTATGTATATTCATTATATAAAATACCTGATTAATATCAAAGTATGAATATATAGAAATTGATGACAAGTCAATAGCGTAAAAGATTTTCTGCATGTAGTAAAGGTCATTCACCTCCTGAACACCATTCCTCTGCATAACCACCGTGCTATATCAGGAACAGCAACAAACTATACATACCGAAATGCTGTAATGTCAGTGGCATTAAAACATGGTGCCTATATTTGTTTAACTTTCATAGTCTTTCTTGCACATTTCAGATTTTCTTTATCTATTTTCTCTCAACATGTTTGCTCCATATTCCTCAAGTTCAATGAACAAATAGGTTGGAGGTAATTTAAAATGTCCCACAAATATAGTATTACGTTGGTGCAAAAATAATGACATAATAATGTCGTTTTTTGACGTAACGTCAAAAAAATGAAATTATTACGTCATTATTTTTGCACCAACCTAATAATATTCAAAATTTCAGGAAATTTAAATACTGTATACAAAACAAATATAGACTTTTGCAGCTACCCTACCTTCTTTGAAGAAGGTAGTTTTAACTGTTAAAGTAATTTTTTTTTTTTTTTTACAAGGTCAAATTCTCTGAGGTTTTGAATGTCATGTATCCTATTTTATTTTTAATCATTTCACTCCAAGCAAGACAATAAAGCCACTAAGATGCAAGAGGTCATTGAGAGTGGAAAAGAATGAGAAGACTTTAGTAAGAAGGCAATAAAAAACAGGATTCAGGAAGAGAGAAGATGGTAACCGATGTTGCATTTAACTCTTTAGAGATTGTAGGTGGCAGGAAAGCAAGAAACTGGAAAAGAATTCCACGGGTAAGAAGTGCAAGAAAAGAAACTATTAGAATAGAACTTATGGTTACATCTAACTATTTCAACAGTAAAATAATGAAACCTACCGTTTTAATTGCTTAGTCTGGCACAAGGCCATATGTTTGGAGCACTCAGAGGGTGAGTGTTATATTCTGTACTAATAGGAATATGGAATAGACAAACATGGTGGATAAATAGTAACAGGCTTATTGTAGAAATCAGTACAACAAGCAAGGAAGTAATAGTTATGTGTAAGTTTATTTCTTTCATATTCTTTGACACAGATTGTCATCCTGTCTACAGTTTCAAGGTATCTTTGAAGACTGTTATATTCCATGCTAATAGGAATATGGAGTGGACAAACATGGTGGATAAATAGTAACAGGTTTATTGTAGAAACCAGTACAACAAGCAAGGAAGTAATAGTTATACGTACGGTCGTCGCAAGTCAGTACAGTTGTGTGCGTGCTGCTATCGGAAGGCCTCTTGTCTCACAGATCCCAGCTCGACTCTACTTTGCCGTTTACTGCCCTAACGAATATTTACAGGTGGTTACCACCTATAGTGCCACCATTCATGGGGTTGGCAGGTTATTTCATTACATCAGCAAGTTTACAAAATGTTTTACTATAGGGAAAACAGTCACTCAGAGTAAAAAGACAAAGCTTCATTCATAAAACTTATAGACTTACTTTCTGATTTAATCTGTTAATGGACTCTGTTGTTGTAGCCACTCTATCTCGATGAAGTCCTTCAATGGTTGTCAGCCGTGTCAAGATGTTTCTAATCGTGGTATCTGATGAATCAGAACTCTGTGACTGAAAACAAGAAAGATATGTAGAATAGACTTTAAGAGAGACGGTTTGATGGTTAATACTGACTGTAAGATATTTTTTCTTTATTAAAATTCAAACCGAAGTATCTATATGGTGTAGCTATGTGCTGGTATTATGGATAGGAGGTCAAATATCAAAAGATTAAAGTGAAGCAAGCACAAGAAAAGAAAACCTTGTGACTAGAAAAAAATGGCAAACACGGTATCAGTTGTTTGGAGACAAAACCTGGTTAATGGTTTTCCACTTTTGATATAGCTCCCATCAGTTTTATTCACGTTTCTTGAGACACATTGAATTTCTATAATTGCTTAACAACTATTTATCATCCACTCTATTGACATGCTTTGAAAACTGTAATCACAAATCGTTTATTATGTTTGGGAAGTTACTTTATTTTTTTGAAGCAAGCATTATGTGAAAAAGTTTTTATAATCGAGTTGGACTTGTGAAATTGCAGCAGAAATTATTCAAACACCAAAATGTGCAGCCAGAATTCATCCAGACTGCACAACCAGAATTCATTTGGAATCCTGACTAACAAAAAAATGTCATAATGAAAACCGAGTTCAATGTATTAAGTTGAATGATTATTGAATTACATAAAAAAAAAAAAGACCAAATTGCTGAAGCCAACTATTTTTTTAGGGTTAGATTTTTTACAAGATATATTAAGAGATAATATATGTTCTTGTAGGGAATTGATAAATTATTTGCAAAAAGTTGCCCAAATCAACCAGTGGTTGGTCAGAAACAAAGATTTTTTTAAAGTTTCAGTTTTCTCAATATATTTTCTGAAAAATACAAGCAAGTTCAGCTACTTTTCTCATACTACTATGCTTCTTTTGAATATCTCTGAAGAGAAAATATTGAACTGTGGTGAGAAATTTTGGTTGCCTTCATAACTTGGTAAAAAAGCACCTTTAACCAAGTGATTATCAAAACTGCTTCTTAAAATGGCCGCTCTTTTTCTGTGATAAAGTATCCTATCTGATCAATTTCCTGTCTTTTTATGCAAATTTCTTCAGAAGTTATTTTTTAAGGGAACAAAGTATTTATTAACAAATCAAATTGAGTTCTTCAAATTTTAAGCAAATTATTTAAGATTATTTGCTTTTGAATTTATTTTGATATTCCTTTCACACAGACTTTGCTCATTAATTTTTGTCATATTTTGTTCACATTTTCTACCAATTTATGGGCTTGTAATCAACTTTTAAGAGAATATGGAACAAGGAGAGCTTTTAAATGTTCCATTTAAAAAAGATCTTTCAAATATTTTATTTTAACTTTTAAGACACTTTTTTTTTTTTAAATAATTTTGTTATTTTATTGATGAGAGAAAACTTTTTGTATGAAATTTTTATTCAAATTTTTAAAAACAAATTTTTTTATTGCTAATCAATTTTTACATTATTAATTAAGAATTAGCAAATTTGCAGATATCAAGTTACAGTTTTTCCTGAAATAAATTTTTAAAATTTGCATAACATACAGGAATTCAGTTTACCTTCTGGTATAGATAACTTTCTGTAGCAAGCATGTAACAATACAAACACAAGAGAGATCTCAAATCACATGTGGACGTGTTTGTCAACATCAGTTGCATCCAAGTTTTTCTCCCCATTAGCAGAGGGGCAGTTTGGCATGTCTATATACAGGCCTCTCTGCAACTGATGAAGATCTGGGTCTTTGCCTCATGCCAAGAAAAGCAGGGGGGAAAACCAGCTGTTGGCAAGACATGTCTTGTGAAGTCAGTTCCATGGGCATTTTTGTTAAAATTGCTGTGGTTTTCCTCCAGTTTCTTTCCTATTTGCTTACATTACAACACTTTATCTGTGGTTAGAATAGACCTACAAACACCCTAACCTTTGCAAAGTAAATTTTTGAGACTTATTTCAGGAAAGAAACTGCATCCTTGAGGTGACAAATACAGTAATGAGATTTTCTGCTCACATGTACAGCGGAATGTGAACATGCCAATCAAATAAAGAGTTTGGCTTGGAATACTTAGAGTGTGACCAAATACAACAGGCACCATTATATTGAGCACTAGGAGAGCACTATGGAAGAAATATTCTCCCTTTTATATAGAACCTCGTTAATGGCATTATTATATCCATGATATAACACTGTGGTTCACAAAGGGAATGAAATGGCTGAAAAGAAAAGGAATAACAAACATGCTTTTTTCTCAGAGACTTTTAGACTACTAAAATATACACAAAACTATATGTACATATATATGTGTCCAATGCAGAAAACAATACATCATATATATATATATATGATAGATACACGTGCAAAGCAAAGTGTAAGGTGAAGCAAAAAGAAAGGGGCTTATATATAATATGGAGATACTCCTGTGTCTGGAGAAACCATGTTTAGGACTCTAGATTCAAACAAACCAGATACATCTATGTCCCAGGTAAGGTCATATTCCATGAACAGAAAACAACAAGTCTTGGATTTTCTCAAATTGAGAACTGTGAGCTGAAGTTTCATTATATATCTGGGAAAGATATATTTCCAAGGGAAACACCACCATGGATTTGTAAGCTGCTGGGGAGGCAGATTTATCCTCTGCCTGGGCCCTTCCATTGCTCAGGTTAAAGAAAGCAACCTTTCGCTTTGGCTGCTGTAAAAAGAATAGAATTTGACTGCCGCTTAAGTCAGTGACGCCACCTGACCTATGTAACTTATCCCCACCAAAGTGAGATAAGTGCCTTCTGTATCTCTAGAATATGGTCAGTGGGTAGAAAGGTTGAAATGCTGCAACTATCATCACTAAGATGAGGACACCAGTTCAGATAAATCACAATTGATTGTTTTATGATCAATATCTCGAAATTTTGAATAGCACCTCATACATGTAATAAAATTGCTAACAGTATAGATTAATGATAATCAAGCCTCAGGTTGCAAGCAACATAAAAGAAAATGTTAAGGTAACCCCTCTCATTATTAGAAAGGGTGATAGCAGCTAGTGGACAAGGTTAAATCCGTGTTCCTAAAAAATTGTTTTAAGAAAAAGATTTTATGAATTTTAGCTGATAATAACTGTTCAGTTAATGAATGTTTCTTGGATGAAAAAAGCTCATTTCTCAGTTACCTTTACTATTAGAATGCACTGTACAATGGTTTTAGTGTAAACAAACATGGATGCACAGTTGGTCTAATAGTTACTTGGACTGAAAAATATCAGAGTCAAATTTTAATGGAGTTTGATACATTCACTTAGCTCAAACCGAAACCTTCTCCCAGTTATGGTTAAAATAGCAGGACAGACTAGAGCCTATAGCCTTGGTTGGCAACCAGTCTGTGAGAAAGAAAACTGAATTCAAACCAGCCTGGAGTGGGTGAGCCTCCATCAGGTTACCTTGGCCAAGATTCCCCACCACTGATACAGCTGCAGTACAGGTGCTGACTTTTCAACCCGAACAGTTCAGGAGACATGATTATGATCAGGTGTAAAAATATGCATTTTAAACAATTTTATTATTTATGCAATTTATATTCAGACTATTATTCAAATCTTTGTTGGCCATTGTGCTCTCCAGCCATCATCAGGTTTATATCAATCTGGATAATATACAGGGAATACTGAACTTTCCAGTATTGATGGGGATTTCCTTCTTTTTCAAGTAGTGTGGAAAGTCAACATCTTGTTTAAGACATTATTTTCTCTTTCGGTGACATGTGCTATCCATTTTAGTTGTTGCTGCTATTGAAAGTCTTCAAGTCATGCAGTTTCTGTTATTTGGTACAATTTTTTATGATTCTGTAGCGCCAGTCTACAAGAAGGATGGTCTTTGCTAGCTTTGCTTCACTTGCTCAAAGCCATTTTTCACCATTGATCTTAGAAAGCGGCTACATAAAGCTGACAGTTTAGATATTTCTGAACAGGTTTGGTACCATGTATGACATTCATATTAAAGTTTCAATCTGAATTTAAGAATATACCTAAAGTTTTCAGATAGGCATTTTGGTTTTGCAGCAATTTGCAGTGTTTGGTGAGACTACCTCTGGAGCAGCCGATTCTATGTTCAATATCCTTTTCTCCTATACTAAATTTGTTATAGCTGATCAATACACTCAAGTATTTATTTAATTAGTATTGACTAATCCCACATCCTGAATTAATGAGGCAAACATTTATACCCAAGCATATCAGAACATTATTCAGAGTCAGTAGGTAAGGGGTATTATTGAAGGAAATGGTGGAAACTAGGTAAGAAAGTTTTTTTTAAGGTCAAATTCTCCAAATTTTTGGTTCTTTCACTATATTTGCAACACCTGTTGCAAACTTGCATCTGTTCTTAAATGCAGTGTGACTTTTACATGTTTATCTGTCACACAGAATTCTTCTCTCAAATGAATCAGTCTGTTATCATAGTAACGGTTTAGTTTTTGTTTTTTTTTATGCCATATCAACCTCAATGGGTTATTTAATGCCAACAATTTTTATTTCTAGTAATATTTTTTTCTTCAAAGATCTATTGCTGGTAATATTTTTTCAAAAATGTATAGCAGGTAATATTGTTTTTTTTTTTTCTTCTTTTTCTTCAAAAATATATAGCTGGTTTAGTTTGGTTTGTTTTACAGCATATCGAACTCAATGGGTTATTTAATGCCAACAAGATTTTATTGCTGAGAATTTTTTTTTCTTTTTTCAGAAGTGTATTGCTGGTAATAATTTTTTACAAAGTATTTCTGGTATTAAAACCTATTTTTACACTTTCATAGCATTTTGACCCCAGCTTGGGGGTTAACCACTTACACACAGCCGGAACCCAAATACACACCACTACCCCAGATCAGGGTGGACCCAGGAACACCAGCAATCAAGAGGTGGTTCCATGCTCCGAAAAACCTCCTGATTGCTGTTGGACACAGTTCATCATCTTACCCAGGACACAGATCTAGTTTATGATCATACCCAAGACGAGTTATCATGGTAATGGGGAACATTACACTTATGTTTCAAATAGATGAGGTAGTTGGAATAAAAGGGGCAGCTGAAATATTTTTATGATTTTTCTTTTTTTTTAGTAATTTTCAATAATAAAACACGTTCTCTAAAACAAGTCATTACAAAAATAAGAAAAAAATCCACTTACACTTTTTGAGACAACCAGTAGAGATTTAAACTTCATGAACATTTGGTAGAAAAAGAAAAGATAATTTAGTGAAATTCTTTAAGATCTAACCAAGCTGGCATTAGTGACAGACACTCATGGCAGGCAAGCTTAACCAAGACATCAGCAGTGACACCAAGGTACTTCCATCAACAGCAATGCTTTTGGCCAGCCACAAAAACACTAACAGAGACTAACTCTCAACTACAATGTGATAATTCAAGGAAGATT
Organism: Acanthosepion lycidas; assembly: GCA_963932145.1. Classification (NCBI taxonomy): domain Eukaryota; kingdom Metazoa; phylum Mollusca; class Cephalopoda; order Sepiida; family Sepiidae; genus Acanthosepion; species Acanthosepion lycidas. The sequence goes on along the minus strand of OZ010608.1, from coordinate 23,765,218 downwards.
TTTCCTACTAGTCTATCTCATTTGGCTACATATGTGTGTTGATTTAACTTAATTACCTTGTGTTATAACCCAAACAAACTCAGTCTTCCACAGCTGATATACAATACTCCAGAATCAGGAAATGATCAAACCATGTAGATCACATCGAAATAAACTTTTACTTATCTAAACTACATCTTATCTGTTATTTTGGCATTTCTACTTTTCTTCTTGGTAACAGTAAGGTCGCTGTTGCAACAGCAACTGGTATAGATTTAGCACTCACAAATTTTGGGTATAAAAAAAAGGAATACATTACAGTAGATAAAGAATGTACTGAATTTTTTTAATACAGTGTAACCCGGATATAAGAGAAACCCGGATATAAGAGAGATTTCATCTGGTCCCAAATTAGAGCCATACTTACCTAAACAAAATAGACCAAACCCGGATATAAGAGAAACCCGGATATAAGATACTTCTCCGGTCCCGCCAACTCTCATATCCAGGTGACACTGTATTTTTTTTTCTAGGAGTCTGAAAACATTTCAAAATAAGTGGTTGTAAAAAGAAAGTTAATTCCAGTTATTTGAAGCAACTGTAGGGAGCTTATCTCTCTTTGGTGGAGATAAGTCACGTGATCACATGACCACCGTTTTGTGACATCACTCTATACAGTGACCCAATGTAGCAGCCATTTTCAGTTCAACAGCAACCAAATGCAAAGGTTGTTTTCTTTTAGCCTAGACCCTTTAGCCCAGGGTGAGGCTAAATCTGTCTCCCCAAGCAGCAGCTTACAAGCACATGATGCCATTTCCTTTACACCACTGACATAGATTTAAATCTCACAAAATTTTGGTAAAAAATGAAAACATTACAACAACTCATAAGGGATTTACTGAAATATTTTAATGATATTTCTTTGATTCAGGAAACAAGAGGTTTCCAAAATAGAAATAGTTTTGTTTTTTCTACTTACTCTTTCTTCCAGTTCTTCTATACGATTTTTTAACTGCTGATTTTCTTGAGTCAACTGAACAACTTTACGAGACAAGTTATGCTGAACCTGGAATAAAGGAAAAAAAAAAAGTGTTTGTCTTTTTACAATTAAGTTAGAAAATCTTTAACTCTTTAAAATGACATCACGCAAAGGAAGATATTTAAATTGGGAGAAGGTCTTCTGGAAAATAATAGCTGACTGATGAAGTCAATAATGTATATTTATGCAGCTAAGTTGGCCCCAAATGTAATACCTTGTTGTCCTTTTGGACTTTGTCATTATGGTTGAGAGGTGGGAGCCATGTATCCAGGGCAGTACATGGCATCCATATACAATCACCCAGATGAGTCTAGTCACCAATGGACAGAATTTTGACCAAACAGGGTGTTATCTTTAACACAAGAAAAAAGGATGCCCCACAGAACAATCCTGAAGTTAGAACAGTACATAAGGACAGCTCATCCTAGAATTCAAACTGAAATACTATGTATATATATATATATATATATATATATATATATATATATATATACACACACAATATCATGTATTCATGCATATATCTCCTACTGAGCCAGAGACTACCTATATTTCACCTAAATGGATCTTCAGGGAGCACTGGCTGCAGAGGATTAGACAAAAGAATAATATATATAGATATATATATTATTCTTATTCTTTTATCTAATCCTCTTCAGTCAGTGCGCCCTGAAGATCCATTTAGGTGAAGCATAGGTAGGTAGTTTCTGACTCGGTAGGATAGATTATATATATATATATATATATATATATATATATATATATATATATATATATATATATATAGATATATACACACACACACACGTACACACAAACATTGTGTGGTTGAAATACCCCATATATAATGTTATGACATTAGTATCAATGGTGTCTTCATCTGGCTAATGTCTATATTTTATGAATAGGTTTGATATGTATCTATCTACTGAGAGTGATAAGGTCTGGGAAAATAAACATGGAAGAGAGAAAACAAACAAACAGGAGAAAATTTCCCAGTCAACTTTGATCTTTAATTATTTAAACGTAATGTTCTTTTATTGTTCTCTCCTCTTAATAACATGTTTTTTTTCATATTCTCTAACACTCACTAACACCCTCATACTTTAGTGGCTTTATTGTCTTGCTTGAGAGTGAAATGATGAAAAATATATATTTTAATTATGTGATTATCAGGGATGAGTGCAAAGCATTCCAAATTTTTGGAATTGGTAAAGTATTGTCGGGATAATCACCTGACCAGAAAGTATCTGAAGTTGTGAATTTAAACTGTCCAACACTTTCAGCTTGTTGTTAATATTTGGCAAATCTGAACTGGTCATGCTTGCCGAAAATGTTTCCATAGAAATCAGTCTTTGTTTCAGATTGTCAGGAATCTGAAAAAAAAAAAAAAAAAAAAAAAAAAAAAAAGTATAAAATAAACAACTGTGTTTCATAAATATTTCACTGTTGATGAACAAAATTTATTTTATCTTTTCATATATTGGATAACATAAAAAATGTTGTTTAGGTTTATTATTGTAAAAGGAACAATAGTTACTGAGAGAAACAAAAAGTTAAGTCGAGGAGAGCCATGATCACTTACATCATGAACAGACATGATACATCTACAAAGAAAAATCAATGTCAAGAATCAAATGAATAGGAGATAGTAAAGAAGCAAAAAACTATTTAGAGCAAGAAGAGAGGAAGTTGTGGAGAGCTATAATCACTTGCACCCTTAACAGACATGATACATGAAAGAAGAAATGCATGTTAGGAATAGAATGAAAAGGGTTGGAAAGGAGCAAAAATTAATTTGAGCAACAAGAGAGGAAGTTATGGAGAGTCATGAATACTCACCTTCCTAATAAATATGACACAAAAGAAAGTGATGACGTAACTAAAATGAACAGTGGTGGGAATGGATCAAAAAATGGCTGAGCAACAAAAGCAAGAAGTTGTGGAGAGCCACAATCCTTCACATTTTGAACTGACATGATACATAGAAGAAGAAATAAATTTGGGGAATAGAGCAAAGTGAGTTGGTAAATGGGCAAAAATTAACTTGAGCAACAAGAGAGGAAGTTATGGAGAGCAATGATCATTCACATCCTGAATAGACATGATACATGAAAGAAGAAATGTATGGCAGGTAGGGAAGAGATTTGTTAAAGGAATAAATGCAAGTCTTGGACATTATTTTTATTCATGGCTCACAGATGTGGAGTGTCGTCTTCCACGAGAAGTTCATGTTGGCACATAGCATTCTTAGCACTGCCCCCTCCTTCGGTCATGTGACTTAAATTCAGCCATGGAGCCATTAGCAACCCAAAAAATCCTACACTCCTTGCTTAATTTTCGTCTACGAATCCACGTGAAAAAGTGTATCATTGCCTGTCTTGTACGTTTCTTTGAATTTCATTCTTTAATCATTTTATTTACTTATTCGTTTGGGGGCGGTTTTGTTTTTGTTTGTTTTTTTGTTTTTTTTACTCAGCACTAAATTTTTCTTTTTTTTAAAATTTTTTTTAATTGAAGTGAATTTATTCTACCCACTTTTTGAAAACTTTGTTTGAATATTTAGATCTTTGATTTTTTTTTTTTTCTGGCCCCTGCAAGTCTTAGACGTTATTTTTATTCATGGCTCACAGATGTGGACTGTCATCTTCAACAAGAAGTTCATGTTGGCACATGGAGATCTTAGCACTGCCCCCTTCCTCGGTCTTAACATTTAAACTCGGCAATACTACATAGCCATTACCAGCACAAAAAAAAAAAAAAAAAAAAAAAAAAAAAACACGTCACTCCTTGCTTAATTTTCGTCATTGCCTGTCTTACTTGCATGTTTCTCTGAATTTCAATCTTTTGTGGAATCTTCCACAACAAACCAGCCTTACCTCTTTAGGAAATGCACTCTTCCTATCTGGTAAGTAACAGCCTACTTTCATACATTATAACAAGTATTCATTGGTCAATCACCTCCAATCTTGCTTGCTGATTGGTCAGTTCCGACCAATCAAACCACCTGCACGCGACCAATCTGTTTTTCCCGCATTCTCCGTTTGAGCCTCCCACGTAGTACACGACGATTATATAAACCCAACACGTGTAAACTTCCTCGAGTTTTTCTTTTCATTCATCTCTCTCACAGGTCTCATTCCTTGCTACCAAGTGCCAAGATGTAACCTTCAGAAACTCCCATCTTAGTCATTGCTGGCCAGATGTTAAAGACAATTACCAACATTCACGAACTCTGAAATCACTCCTGAACTTTTACCAATTTTACAACTCACAATTCCAAACTTTCTTAATATGAACTCCGGTACAACTAATACCTAATCAAAAGGGACACGACTCTGTCCTACCTTTTCAGTTCGCATGAATGTACATCAAACATTAATAAATCAAATTGTTATGTTTTGAAATCATTCCGTTCAGCTTTGTATGTGCTATTTACGTCAAGTATAAATTGCATTGCGTTCACGCATTGTCCTTTAATCTCATCTTTCTTAGCCAAAGTTAAATATTGGTAACAGGTAACTCAATCACTACAACGATGATAATACAACCGCTACATATTTGGTGATTCCGTCGGGAATAAACAATAATGATACTCCTATCGTTACACTTTAAAGTTTAATCATTTTATTTACCTATTCGCTAATTTTTTTTTTTTTTAATTGAAGTGAACTCATTCTAACCCCTTTTTGAAAACTTTGAATATTTAAATCTTTGATTTTCCTGGCTCATGCAAGTATTGGATGTTATTTTTATTCATGGCTCACAGACGTGGATTGTCGTCTTCTTCGGGAAGTGCATGTTGGCACTTAAAACGAAGTTGAAATTTCATATTTCAGTTTCAGATTCCCTATCCATACCTCTCTCTGACTCATAAGCTTCTCCTGTACCCATCCATACTAGCCCATATATGTGCCTTCTTGTCTATATTTCTGAGATGAGGTATTATGTACACTATTTACATTATTCGGACTATTGTCCTCATCTTTGTTGCCATATTTATTACAATGTTTCGGCCATTCAGTATCTGTCTATATTTCTGAGATGAGGTATTATGTACACTATTTACATTATTCGAGCTCTTGTCCTCATCTTTGTTGCCATATTTATCACAACGTTTCGACCGTTGTACACTCCGGTCTTCTTCAGCAGCCAAAACGTTGGCAGTTTCCTGGTTGCTGTTCCCGACTGGTAGGTAGGAGCCCGAACTCTTGCGTATCATCTTGAGAGTTTGCTCTGATCAACAGTTGCATAATATCGGGGTTCTTGCAGTGCCATGTCACGCATGAAAGGGTGTCCTGCATGGTGGGCAACCCTGAGGCCACATTATGTTGCAGTCTGCACCAGTTCCTTTCTGCCCATGCCACATACGATGACCGTCTGCTACTATTGCATGAGGCCTTTTCCTTACCAACATAACTCAACATGACCATAAGCAATCAAAAATATAAAACGAAACCAACTCAAGAAAATCATCGAAACCCTTTACCATTTCCAACATTATTCGTACCAAATTCTACACTGTGGAATCACTCGTCTTCAAAAGGTTTCCTGATATACTAGCTCTCTGCGAGACTAACCTTAACTCGTCAATCTCTTCCTTTGATCTCTCGATTCTCGGCTAACTTCCTCTCTTTAGAAAGAATTCTAAAATCCACATACATGGCCTAGGATTTTATGTCCACGATCGTCTCCCGCTGGCTAGGGAATTCTCATTGGAATCTCTAGATGATTCGTATAGGTGTCTCCGGCAATCTTTCTTCAATTGAGTAAGAAGGTATCTCTTCTTTCTCTATCGTTCCCCTTCCTCTCAAGATTGTGGTGTATTCGATAGCATTTCCAATAATACAGACAAGGCCATCTCTCTACATCCGTTTGCACACATATTCGTGTTCATAGATTTCAACGCCCACCATACCATGTGACTTAAATACCCTGTCACTGACCCTGTTGGCATCCAAACCCTTAACTTTTCAATCATTCAATCCCTCACGCAAGTGGTTGACTTTCCTACATGTTTCCCCATTAACTTTGATGGTAACGCTTCCTTTCTCGATCTGTTTTCCCTCCATCTCTGACTTTTGTCGCTCTACGCAGCTCTGCCCTCTTGGCAATTCTGATCATGATGTAGTGTTTATTAATATCTCCTTCCACTCCCTCCTTCAGCCAAAAAAATATTTCTGTTATCAACGTGCAGACTGGGACTCGTTCCGTGATTTCCTTCGCGACGTCCTTGGAATGTAGTCTTTAATCATCCCGTTCAAAAATGTGCGTCTGAGGTCTCCTCTTGGGTAAAAGCCAGCATCGAGGCTTTCATCCTAACAAGATAATACAAAGTTAAATCACGCCCATCTCGTTGGTTGTCAGTTGCTATATCCCATAGGAATCACTTCTTTCATCTGTACTGGAGCGATATTGTCAGAGTTAGCTCCTCCTTAATTCCCAAATTGTCACTAGGGGTCATTCTCCCTATACTATAAATACTGGGCGACTTCTCGCCTCGTTTTCTTTATCATTTCTTCAGCGACTACAATGTAAGCTCTCTTAGAAGATCCGCGTCTTCCCATTTGTGGGAGACGCCATGAACATTATACACACATACACGTACATACACCAAAGAACAGACACCAATGTTTACACACACACAAATATTATTGTCCATTGTAAAATTGTTTTATATATATATATATATATATATATATATATATATGTATGTATGTTTTGTTTGTCTTCTTTACATCTTCAGTTGGACTTAACTTGAATCCGGCCATTTTCTTGTATTAGGTTGGTGCAAAAATAATGACGTAATAATGTCGTTTTTTGACGTTAAAAAATACGTCAAAAAACGACATTATTACGTCATTATTTTTGCACCAACCTAATAGTTGGACCTTTTAATATTCTACCAGGAGTTACACACGTGTTGCTAATACAACAACACGCAAAAACACACGGTCCTCTACAATATGTCTTGCAATCAGACTTTTTTTTGTTTTTTGTTTCTGCTTGTAATGAGTGTAAGCGTGTCCACAATGAAGCAAAGTTACTACTTGCTGATAGAATGAAACAACGTATTGCATCTCGTGAGAGTTTGGTTCTAAAGAAAGTGTGTGCTGAACAAGAGCAAATCCACAATCCCTCCTCTATTCAGTCATTTCGAAGTCCTAACTTCCACAGCTGATAAGGCCGAATGCTTTGCTCGGAAATTCTCATCTAACTCAACACTAGACTCATCCGGATTACCCACACCTGATTTTCCCCCTAGCATTGAGGCTCTATTGAGTGATGCGCATAACCCCGTCGATGGTATTGGACATCATCTCTAAATCTTATAAAGCAAGTGGTGGTGACACGATACTAGGCGTAGTCCTAAAGAAACATTCTCCTGAATTGGCTTCAGTTCTCTCCAAACCATATAACTATTGCCTCGCCAACTCTTACTTTCCAGCCTGTTGGAAGTCCTCATCTGTTGTCTCTCTTTTTTTTTTTTTTTTTTTTTTTTAAGAACCCTGGAGACCCTTCTGACCCATCTAACTATCAGTCTCCTACCACTCTTCGGCAAAGTCTTCGAGGCTTCAATGCCGAAATGGCTAAGCATCTTAGCTCCCACGATCTATTCTTTAACAATATGGTTTCTGCTTTGCCCGGTCTACCGCTGACAAGCTTACGGCAGTAACTGAATTTGTATACCAAGTTCTTGATAATAACGGCGAAGCTAGAGCTGTTGTTCTAGATACATTGAAGGTGTTTGACAGGGTTTGGCATGCCAGCCTTCTACGTAAGGTTCAAGGGTACGCTATTACTGACGATTTTTCGATTTAATCCAATCATTCCTGTCAAACCATGAAGGTCGTCCTAAACGGGTTCTCCTCTAGTTCCTTTCATACAAACGCTGGTGTTCCCCAAGGCCCTATGCTGGGTCCTATACTGTTTCTGATCTTCATCAACGAACTTGCTGATGTCATCAGTTCTCAAGTAGGCATCTGTGCAGACGACGATACCATTTATTCCTGTTTCAATAGTAAATCCAGCATTGCTGACAAAGTTAACCTGGCCGTTGGTTTCAAAAAGGACTTCTAATCTGTGGTTGACTGGGGCAGAAAATGGCTTGTAAATTTTAAAGCCTGAAAAATGAAACTGCTCTCATTTACGCACCATAGAGAAACCTCCCTGCTTCCTATCAGCATGACTAATGCCCAACTTCACAGGAGCATCTCTCTGCACCTTCTTGGTCTCACGTTTTCCGCTGGCCTGAGGGGGAACAACTACATTGAATCAATAGCTAAATCTACTGCAAGGAAAGTGGGTTCTCTATGTTGCGCCAGAAGGTTTTTCTTGTTTGAATCCATCCTATAAATCTGCCATTGGTCCTTGCATTGAACACTGCTGTCATATATGGTCTTGTGCCCCCCACTGTTCATGTCAACGTCCTCGACAAAATCCAAATAGGTCCTGATCTGGCATCTCGACTACAGTCACTTTCTCACAGACATGATGTGGCTTCTCTCTGTCTTTTCTACAAATATTTTCATGGCAACTGCTTTGACGAGCTATTTTCACTGTTTCCCCAACTGCGTGAATTTAAGCATGCTACTAGGTTGGCATCTCTTCCTTCCCTGATAACTATAATCTTCAAAAATTTAAATGTAATGTCAATCGACATCTTCTGATGCCTTGATCTTCGTCCTTCTCTTTATCCTTTTCCCAAACACTCCACTTTTCTCTTACTTTCACTCTCTGTAACCCCTTGCGTGATAGTGGCACTCCCGTCTTGTTTGGAGTGAAATGCTTAGAAAAAAAAAAAAAAAAAAATTATAATAGTTTATGTATTATATAAAACAATTGAGTCATGATATTTAACTGGAGATGGTGTGCAATGACAAAGTTTTAGAGAAAATGCGAAAAAAAAGGACAAAGTTATCAGAAACAGACACTTTCTTGGGTAAATAATGAAGAAAGAAGGCTTAAAAAAATTGACACTCACAGCAAGTAGCCTACCTAACGAGCTTGTGTAATAAAAGAAAAATGATTAAGAAAGATAGCAAAAAGATAATTTTTATTAAGAACTACAAAGGACAGGAAACTGAAGAGCCATGATCGGCCACATCCTTTTATGACATGGCACATAGAAGACCTGGTAATGGGCAAATTTATTTTATCTGTTCATATATTGGATAGAAAATTAATTCAGTTTACTACTATAAAAAAGAAAAGTTCTTGAGAGCAACAAATTCCAGGAAGCTGTGAAGAGCCTGGCATGCAAAGGTTTACATATTATGCAATAAATAAATAAAATAGCACACATTTAAGTAATTTTATAATTGCATTTCATGACTTCCTTATTACATGGAAACTGAACCTGATCATTGATTGGGTTGTTCATATTTAATTATAGGTTAATATGCTTTTCTAAAAGACGTCTTCTTCACTAATTGTCCTGACAAAGGATTCTCTGTAGTGTCACCTTCCTTGAGTTTACCAGAGCAATTACTGGTCTGTCAAGAGAGATGATAATAGTAATATTAGCCATTTCCCTACAAGGGAACATTTGGCATTTACTGACCAAGTGCCAAGTACTGCTTTCGGATGAAACTTATAAAATCTCTCTTAAAACTATTTTTCAAGAAAACAGGTTTTTCAACTGCAGTAGCTGTTATTGTTCTTTCTAGTATTGAGGTGGGTTTCCTTACTGTTATGGGAACTTCCCTATAATAATAATAATGGACTTATCCTAACATTATAAATAATGCGCCTCTCAAGAGGTATGAGCATATTGTAAGACGAGGAGAGATAATTGAGAGCATATTGTAAGGACATTGGAATAGTGATACTTGTCGAGACAACATAGTTCACTCTAACCAAATCTGATAGTCATTACTAATACTTCTACTTCTTTGTATTATATTTCTGTTGTAATATATCTTTGTATTCCATACCTGTGTTTGTGTTATTCTTTCATTGGTTCTAAGCTTGGACTATCACTGTGGTACAAGGAACTTGGACCATAACACTTACTAATCTTTTGTTTGAAGTAGTGCAAAATATTAATATCTTGCTTATGTTATTTTCCCTTCAAGTTACATTTTATTTGTTGTTGTTGTTGTCGGTGGTACTCAAGTGATATGGTTCCTGTTCTTTGGTATAGTTCTTTGTTTGTAATTCTCTATTGACAGTTGACAATGTTCAAAGAAGGATGATCCTTGCCAAGATCCTCATGCTCCACTCACTCAAAGCCATTTTAACCACTGATCTTAGAGAGCAGTTGTATACAGCTTACAGAGATTTCTGAATTGGCTTGGTGCCATGCATGCCATCTATATGAAAGTCTTAATCTTGTCGTTATACAGAAGACAATTATCTCCTTTTAGTGGAGATAAGTCACATGAAATGTGCTTAATGATGTTACAGTGACCAAAGCAACAGTCAATTTCAGTTTTGTTTACAGCAGCAAAACCAAGTGGTTGCATTTCCAAGGGGCAGGGGCCGGGGCTGAGGCTAAATTTGTCTCCCCCATCAGCTTACAAGCACATGGTGCCATTTTCTTTTGGGAATATATCTTCCCTTGATATAGAAAGAAACTACAGCTTGCAGTCCTCAATTTAGGAAAATCCAAGACATGCCATTTCCCCTTAATGGAATACGTCTTTGCCTAGGACATAGCAGATGAATCCAGCTAGTTTGAATCAGGAGTCCTAAACACAGCTTCTCCAGAATCACAGAAGAATCTCCATATTATATTTAAGACCCTTCCTTTTTTGTTTCTTCTTACACCCAAGAACAAAGTATGTTTGTTATTACTTTTTCTTTCAGCTATTTTGTTCTGTCTGTGAAATATGGTGTTATTATATCAGAGATATAATAATGCCCATAATGGGGGAAATATGTGAGAATAAGCCTTTCTTCCATAGGTCTCTCCCATCATAATCTGACAAGATACTAAACCGAAAGAATTCTATAATATGCCATTTCATCAGATAGTTTTTTTAATTTTTTTTTATATGTCAAGCTGACCAGTTTAGCTTTATTCAAAGAAAAATAACATCCAGAACAGCTTTCCTCATTTCTGGGTGGATCCTTTCCAGTCTTTAGAAAATGCCATTTCCATCTTTATCACACAAAACCATGTAGTATATCTCAAGCTGCATTCAGAGCTGACTGCAGTCATTGCAAAAGATTTCTGGAAAATGCTAAGTTCACCTATGCACACTCAGTCCAGCCTGGAATTAATAAAAAAAAAAAAAAAATACTTTTTTTCCCACCCAGGCGTTCTGGAAAAATCACTAAAATGATCCTTAACAAGGCAAATAATCTATGCTGACTCATTAATGGTACCAACACTATTTTATCTTCATCAAAAAAAGGGAAAGGTCTTTGCAATGAACTTAATAATAAACCCTACACCAAATAACCAGGGTCATGCTCTACATGACTTTTCTCCTATCACAAAGCACAATCTTTGTGACCTTACAATCTTATTTTTGGAAATTTTCAGACTCCTCAGAAACTTTGTTCTACAAAGGCTACTGGCTCACATAAAATCCCTGTTTCACTTAAGAATCTTTTTCCAGAAATATCTCAAATTTTGGCAAAGTTGTTTAACTGTTGCCTGAAAGAGAAACATTTCCAGTCTGTGGAAGTGGTCAGTCATTTGCATAGTTTTCAAGAAAGCTGATGAGCATTCATCACAATATCCATCCATCAGCCTCTTTAATGTCATTAGCATAGTCATAAACTCTGAGTTTATTATCAACAAGGAAGTATTAGATTATCTCACCAGAAACAATTTCCTGAGCAACAAACAATATGGGTTTCCCTCATCTAGGTCCACTGCTGATGCTTTAACTGTGATAGCCCACAGAATTGGCAAAGCACTTGATGATAGCTTTGTCACTACAGTTTTTAAGTTATTTAAATAGGATTTTATTCTTAAAAAATCCATGTTATAGAAATATTATTTTTTTAAGAATAAGGTCCTAAGTTATATGAATATTTTTTTATAAGAATACAAGAAAAGCAATGTTGGACTTTGACAATGTTAGAGCATTTCTTAAATTTGCCAACATTTTAAACCTAACCAAAATATTTTTTGAAACTCCTGTATATTGTGAGGCCTGAAGATAGTGTTTACTTATCTTATACTTAAATACAGTACTTGAGATGTTTTTAAAAATGATTGTATATTTACCTTCCCAAAGAATTCCTTTAAATTTTTTCCTTCAACATTCACAAAGCCTCCAGCTGATGACTGAAAAGTGATGTTGTGATTCACACCAGTCATAAATAATAGGTGACCATCTTTTGTCACAATTCGAGGCCTGAAATTAGATAAGAAAATTAAGCAAAATGCAATAAACTCAAAATGTTTATTTCTTCATTAATCCAATTATCTCGAGATAAAACTAAACAATAAAATGTTGATGACTGCTTCCAGAATTAAAATAATTGTGAGGCTCTCTAAACCATAAAAAAAATGTAAATGGTGATGGTAATATTAGCCATTTCCCTATAAGGAAATATTTGGCAATCATTGACTAAGCAGCCAGTACTGTTTTGGGTTGAAATTTATAAAATCCTTCACTTCAAACAATTTTTAGGATACAGGTTGCTCAAATCTAATAGCCGTTACTGTTCTTTCCAGTATCGATGTTTTTGTTTTCCAAATCTTCTATTCGAAGTCATATGGAATGTTAACATCTTGATTATGTTATTTTCTCTTCAAGTTATATATGCTATCCATTTTAGTTGTTGCTGCTATTGAAAGTCCTCAAGTGATGTGCTTTCTGTTATTTGGTACAGTTCATTGTTTGTGATTCGGTAGTACCAGTCAACAATGTTCAAAGAATGATGATATTTGACAAGACCTTCAGGCTTTACTCACTCAGTCTCGAGATAAAACAAAAAACTGTATTAGCCATTTCCCTATAAGTAAACATTTGGCATTCACTGACCACTGTCAGTTCTGTTTTTAGTTGAAATTTATAAAATCCTTCTCTTAATACAATTTTTTTAGAACACAGGTTTCTCAAGTCCAGTAGCTTTTATTGCTCTTTCCTGCATTATAGGAGTTTTGTTCTAATCCTTCTTTTTTGAAATGCTCCTGATTTCCCAAACCAGCAGAGATTGGTCAGGTTGAGGAAAAAATGCAGTACCACCTACCTTAAGTTATAAAATAGATTACCATTTTCCACAGCAATGTTTAAATCTGATAATTTGGTAATATGGAGAGTTATTTTAAAAAAAGAGAGACAGATTTCCTCTTCTTTCAGGGATCACATGTTAATCCTGTCATGTAACCACTGTATCTATAAAAAGTAAAGATAAGCCTTTTTTTTTTTAAGTAAGGATTTCAACAACACGAGGTCAGTACACTGCTCCTTTCCCGCCTGACCTGTCAATTTCTCAACAATTTGAAGTAGTGTGTAATGTCAATATCTTGATTATATCATTATTTTTTCTTCAACTTACATGTGCTCTCCATTTAAGTTTCAGCTGATGATAGTCCTTAAGTGATGTGGTTTCTGTTATTTAGTACAGTTCTTTCTTTGTTTCTGTATTGCCAGTTCACAATATTCAAAGAAGGATGATCTTTGTCAACCCCCTCAGACTGTACTCGCTCAAGTCCTTTTTTCACCATTGATCTTAGGAAGAAGTTGTATACAGGTGACAGCTTAGCTATTTCTGAATAGGTTTGGTGGCCTGCATGACATCCATATGGCAGTCTTGACCTGATGTGTCTATTTAAGAACACAACTCCAGTTCTCAGGTTGATGTTTTGGTTTTGTAGCAAGTCACAGTATTCGGGGAAACTATCTCTGACACAGCCTATTCTATATTCAGTTTCTTTTTTCTTCTGTACTTAATTTTGTTATAACTGATCCATATGTAGAAGTATCTGAAGTGTTTAACAAAAAAAAAAAAAAAAGAATGTAACATTACTAGAAAAAATACTACAGAAAAACAATCATATTTAATTTTCATGGTAAAATACTCCTCCAGGTTTTTGAACAGGAGTAGAGGTTTATATAGAAGCATGGTGAAGTAATGGATTGTGGCTCAGATTGTGGCCTTAGAGAGATGAGTTTTTTTTTCCAGTTAAGTT
>OZ010608.1:23656101-23743601 GCA_963932145.1 Acanthosepion lycidas | reverse complement strand
TTCACCTAATCTTGCTCCGTGTAATTTTTTTTTTTTTTTTTTTCCTCAAACTTCAAGTGGTCACCAAGTGAACCCATTTTGAAAGTGTGAAAGGCATCACAGAAGAAGCCTTCCAGCAGGGCATAGAATTGTAACAGAAAAAGATGGAAAAGTGCATTAGACACAAGATGGGGTATTTGAAGAAAAAATATATAATTTGTTGTTTGGAATTGAAATAAATTATTTGTGACACTAGTCCAATTACTTTCCAAACAGACTTCATATATCAATCTGAGTAACCTACTGAGAATTCTAGACAGAACCCTTTATTTAACCTACAAGAGTAGACAGTTCTTGTTCCACTGCACATGTCTAGGGATACCATGGGACATTGTTGATGCAATAATTTTGAGGAATGATCATTCTTTTATCTTTTATTCTTGGCCATATAGGCATTTCGCCCCTTAGCATGTTTACTTAGTGTGTGCATATTATTAGCTGTCCCTGTTTTAACATCTCAAGTTAGCCAAGGGGGATTAATTTGCCCATTTTCACAAAAAACAGTTGTCAACTTCATGATGACCACATGAAAACACCTGAAACTATTAGTGGCTGTGGGCCAATGTGCACCAGAAAGTTCTTGAGAATATTATATTAATGCTCTGCCATTTAATATGGCATTGAGGTCTTCCTCTGGTGTGCCTTTGTAGCATAGACATAAAAGAGTATGCTACAATGAGCGGCATACACATAAAAGAGTATGTGTACAATGAGTAGCATGAAAAAAAAAAACTAAACTATTTTTATTTATAGATTTTGTTTTAAAATTCAACTGTATTTTGACCTATTTACACTATTTATATTGTTTAGACTGTTGTCGTCATCTTTACTGCCATATTCACAACGTTTCGGCCATTGTACACTTCAGCCTTCTTCAGGTGATATTTGTTGGAATTTCAAGCTGAACTATTTATTTAGTCCATGGGGGTCAGTCAGTTATGTGCCATATGTGAAACATGCTTAGGCAATCATGTATCTTTCATGAGGCGGATTTTTTTTACCCCCACAGTAGGTTGCCATTTCTTTCTATGGTAGACCAGTTGACATCAAAAACTACAGAACCCAGTCTGACCTTTACCCAGAGCTGGAGTGAGAAGAAGAGGATTCATATCTTTCCCAACAGTATTAGCACATAAGTAAATGTAATGGATTTAACTGGAATTCGAACTTGGCTCGCCAATTCCTCAAATTCCAGTCAAATCCATTACATTCACATACATTCTAATATCCTTGGGAAAGTGTATTCTTATAGTAAAATCATTTACAATGCATTCTTATAAGTCAGTTATGTGTCATACATGATACACTCTTGGGCGATCCTGTATCTTTCGATACATGACTGACAAGGCAAATTTTTTTTCCCCACAGTAGGTTGCTATTTCTTTCTGCGGTAGACCAGTTGCCATCCAAGGCTATAGAATACAGTCTGTCCTACTATTTACCCATATCTGGGGGGTAGAAGAGAATTCATACCTTTCCCAAGTGTATTAGCATGTAAATGAATGTAATAGATTCAAACCGTGTGGGGGTAGATTGTCCTAATTCCATATGACATGTCTTTGGATATATCAGTTTTAGTTAATTCCCCTTGATAACTCAACTCTCCATGTTTTTATTTTCTCTGCTGTGGCCAGGTATTGAACTCACAACTCAAGTCACTTTTCAATCAATCAACTGAGTCATGTGACATATTTTGACCCTTAGAATCTATGGTACAGTGAATTTAATGTATTCTTATTTTGAGAATATTGAATATCAATCAGGGTTTCCAAAATTGAAATTGGCCTCCATGTCCGATTTAAAAAAAAAAAAAAAAAAAAAAGAAAAGAAAAGAAAAAGAGAAAAGAAAAGAAAAAGAGAAAAAAAAAAAAAAGAGAAGAGAAGAGAAGAAAAAGAGAAGAAAAAAAGAGAGAAAGAGAAGAAAAAAAGAGAGAAAGAGAAGAAAAAAAGAGAGAAAGAGAAGAAAAAAAGAGAGAAAGAGAAGAAAAAAAGAGAGAAAGAGAAGAAAAAAAGAGAGAAAGAGAAGAAAAAAAGAGAGAAAGAGAAGAAAAAAAGAGAGAAAGAGAAGAAAAAAAGAGAGAAAGAGAAGAAAAAAAGAGAGAAAGAGAAGAAAAAAAGAGAGAAAGAGAAGAAAAAAAGAGAGAAAGAGAAGAAAAAAAGAGAGAAAGAGAAGAAAAAAAGAGAGAAAGAGAAGAAAAAAAGAGAGAAAGAGAAGAAAAAAAGAGAGAAAGAGAAGAAAAAAAGAGAGAAAGAGAAGAAAAAAAGAGAGAAAGAGAAGAAAAAAAGAGAGAAAGAGAAGAAAAAAAGAGAGAAAGAGAAGAAAAAAAGAGAGAAAGAGAAGAAAAAAAGAGAGAAAGAGAAGAAAAAAAGAGAGAAAGAGAAGAAAAAAAGAGAGAAAGAGAAGAAAAAGAGAGAGAGAGAAGAAAAAGAGAGAGAGAGAAGAAAAAGAGAGAGAGAGAAGAAAAAGAGAGAGAGAGAAGAAAAAGAGAGAGAGAGAAGAAAAAGAGAGAGAGAGAAGAAAAAGAGAGAGAGAGAAGAAAAAGAGAGAGAGAGAAGAAAAAGAGAGAAAGAGAAAAAAAGAGAGAAAGAGAAAAAAAGAGAGAAAGAGAAAAAAAGAAAAGAGGAGAAAAAGAAGAAGAGGAGAAAAAGAAGAATTTTTTTCACTTTATTTATGATACCTATTTACTCAATATGCTAAAAATTGAATATTTTTTTTAAAGTTAATGGGAATTTTAAATTCCCATGGTTTTTTTTTCCTAAACTTAAATTCTCATTTTCACTAACAGATATCAGAATTGAAAGTTTTTTTTTTTCAAAAATGGAGTTGCTTCCTATCCAACACGATCTAGATAGAAAGAGGCCTTCTTGTCTCGGTCAAAATGCAGGCTTATTGTAAAGTTGATATATTCTCATTTTTAAATATTTCTTCAGAAGATTGATTTGGTGAAAAATACTTCCTGAAATAGTTTATTGCTATAACATGTAATGGATCTTTTAAAAAAAATATATATTAGAATTATCTAAAAGCATTAATCCTATTTACATATCATGACATCTATCAGAAAGCTGAAATTTAAATTTTTATTATTTCATTATTCCAAAATTTTAAGACATCAGCAGATAGCTATTAATGTCAACAACTGAGCATAAATAGTTATTAATTAAAAAAAAATAGTAATAATTAATATTATCCATAACTACATGTACAAGAATGTTGTTTTTGATAAACATTAAATAAATAACTATAAATACATAAAAAAATGCGTATATTGTCGAAAATTCCTTCTTCCACAGTATAGCAATTTGTGCTATGTTATAATGCTTATTAATTAAACAATAATAATACTGAATAAGTTCTTTTTAAACATTAAAGTATATTTAATCACAACTCCCTAATAGCCATCACAATCTGTTAATAAAAACTTTTCTAAAAACCCACAAATTTTAGGAGCCCTTCTGAATTACTATTGGGATCTGCACTAATTTTCGAAGGGTGATAAAAAAAAGATGTACTCCTTTGCTAGTGAAACATTGTTAACATAATTTTTTATTACAGATTGAATTTTGTCAGAATTCTTTTTAATAAAATGTATTTTCTTGAGTATCTTTTACTTTGCAAAGATGGGTCAATTTCACAAATTATATTATGGTATGCTACCTAACATTGGCTTGAATTATAATCAGTTTTTCAGAGTAAATTGAAACCATTTCTATTCATTAATTTTACTTTGATATCTTTGTTTTCCTCGAAGCACTTAAGTATTAAACCAACATACTATGTACTACCATAAAAGCATGCAATATATTTTTTTTTCGGTATCACCCTATGCAAGGCAGTAAACCCATTAAGATAAAAGAGGTTACAGGGTGTGGGGGAGATGTAGGAAGAGAAACATTAATAATGAATGGAAAGAGTAATCAAGAGAGTAGATAATGATCGACATTGCATTTAAATTTTTGCAGATTAAATCATGGGGCTGGAAGGGAGTTCCACAAATGAGAAGTGCAAGGATAAGAAACTGTTAGCATAGAATTTATGGTTACATCTAGCCAGCTGAACTGTAAATTGATGAGATCTCGACAGCAGTCTAGTACTGCACTTAAATTCAAAAAGTCTAGGTACCATAGAGAAGAGTTCATCTGAACAAAGTTCCATTTGAACACCTTCCCATAAACCACTGCCTTGTGTAGGCATGTTGGGCCTACCTTCTTCAGGGCTCAAGTAAGGGGCCTCATAACCTTACTAGTACAAGGCCTCATTTGTCCTAAATCTGGCACTGACTGTCATGCTAGATAATTTTTCTCTTCCTGAATCTATCTTGTAGATTTATAAATTTACCATTCATACGTGCTTAGCATATTGCTATCACATATGGTCTGGTGCTCCTTCTATATATATATATATATATATATATATATATAGAGAGAGAGAGAGATATATATATATATCCTTGATAAAATCAAAAAAAGAAATTGCATTTTTCCTGGTCCTGACCAATTATCTTGGCTTCTGACACTTTCTCACTGCCGTAATGTAGCTTCCCTATGCCTTTTCTATAAATAGTTTCATGGTAATTGTTCTGATGAATTTTCCTCTATGGCACCTAGTCTTTACGAATTCAGACATAGTATTAGATTTGCAGCAAAGCCTCATCATTTTACAGTTTGAATGGCTAGATTTGAACTGTAAGTTCTATGCTAACAGTTTCTTCTCTTGCACTTCTTGCTTTTGGAACTCTTTTCCAGTCAACTTTAAATCTTCAAAAATCTAAATGCAATGTCAATTGTTATCTTCTGTTTTCTTATTGTTCTCTCGCCTTAAGTTTTTTTTTTTCAATTTATCAAGTTTAGCTTACTTTGGCACAAGGCCACACGTACAGGGTACCTAATGAAGCTTGAACTTACAAGTATAATCTCCCAAGACCTGCTTGCTATTACACAATAATGTATCCATTTATACTTAGTCTGGCATAAGGTTATGAGAATGGTGCATCCAGTGATTCAGTATGAATGATTATCTAGACTTGTTAGCCATTATTCCACCCAAAAGAACTCTTCTCTATGTCTAATTGTGCAGCTTAAAGACAAACTGACTGATTATATTCACAAATTATTTTCCTCTTTATGTGAATCTATAAACAGGAGTTCTCCCAATAAATGTTTGTAAGTCTACCATTCGCCCTTGCTTTGAATATTGCTATCATATTTGGTCTGGTGCTCCATATATTTAGAGATACTTGATAAAATCCAAAGAACTATCTGCAATGTTATTGGTCCTGACCTAGCATCTTGGCTTCAGTCACTTTCCCACTGCTGTAATGTAGCTTGCCTGTACCTTTTCTATAAATACTTTGGTGCAACTATAGCATGAGGTCTACCTCAATATATCATGGCCATCAAGTTAGGTGAGGTCTAACATGGATATTTATATCTATCTCACATCATCTAAACGTGAAATAGGAAGTAGACCTCACACTATATTAGCATGGAAATTGTTTAGATTAGCAGCAAAGCCATTTCATTTTAGAGTTGAAATGCCTAAATGTAAAACTAAGTTCTATACAAACAGTTTCTTCGCTCACAGTTCTTGCTTGTAGAATTCTCTTCCAACTATGCTTTCCAGCCAATCAAGATCTTCAGAAATTTAAATGCAATGTCAATCGTTATCTTCAGGTTTCTTAATTCCTGTTCCTTTATTGTTCTTGTTGATTAATAGAGTTTTACTTTCTCATATTCTTTCACATTTAGTCGCCATCTTAGTAGCTCTATTGCCTTGCTTGGGATGAAATGGTTAAAAAAAATTATATTTAATCAGTGCCAGATCTACCTATAGGCTTAACAGGCTGAATCTTAGGGCCTCAAAATCTAAAGGTCCTCCAACCAAGGTGTATATTTGACACTTTCAGAGGCCTTTCTTACACATAACACATTGTAGACTAAACAAACATTCAGTAATTTTAAACACCTGTCATCATCCTTGGTTTTACTCAAATTGTTTAATTTAACATACTTCCATGTTCCTCTACTCGTAAGAATGGGATTTGGAGGAACCTCACAAGTGGAATGGCCTTGGACCTCTCTTCATCTAAATCCAGCCCTGCAGTTAATGGAAGTTTTGATGTATGCATCTGATAAAATCTATCAGTGGTATTATTGGCTGCATAAACAGTTCATTAATAGGAATAGTAATAATTTTTATTAAAATTGATGGTTGAATCATGTCCTCTTCTGATTTTTAATAGTCTTTAAATTTTTGCATGAAAAGTGAGAGTCTGCATTGTCACAAAGAAATATGTCAACACTGCTGCAACTGAGAAAAAAAAATGTAAAATCTTCTCTGGTTGCATTTTTTTTTTCTTTCTTCATGATCAAGGCATTAATTCTCTGATTATAATTGTTTCAGTCGACTTTAAATGTGCCAGTACCACCCAGTAATAATGGCCTCATTTGTTGTCTAAGTAGCAAGTTTCAACATGAAATATCTGATGATTCGTGCACAATAAATACATTCTTTCAGCACCTTGGAGCTGCTATCAGTGTGGACTGCTCAGTTTTGCCTTTGATATCACACAAATACCCTTTGATAAAAGGCATGAACCCATTTCTTCCCCCACCTTGGCATGAATAAAATAGCCAGGTAGTCTCGTCTTTATAGCTTTTAAAATCATTTCACCCTAATCAAGGCAATGAAGCCACTATGACAAGGGGTTAAGGAGGGTGAAATAATCTGAGAAAAAACATTAAGAGAGGACAATAAAAGAACAAGAATTAAGACAAAATAACAATTGACATTGCATTTAAATTTACGAAGATCAAAGTTAACTCAAAAGCAATAAACCAGAAAAGAGTTCCACAACTGAGAAATGTGAGCGAAGAAACTGTTAGTATAGAACTTATAGTTACATCTAGCCATTTCAACTGTAAAATGATGAGACCTAGTTATTTAAATGCACCGAAACGAAGTTGCATCTTTGTAGTGAGTAAATTGTTTTGTCATTATATATATATATATATATATATATATATATATATATATATATATATATAATGAGTGAGAGAGAAAATTACTCATGAAAAATAGACATTAAAGAGAAAAAAAACTTCTTGCTCTTGTGGGTGTAACTGTCATGACACCAAACAATGCCGGCCGCCTGAAGAGTACGTACTGCTACTTCTTTGTGTGCTGTGTCCTCTCACGAAGTAGATGATCATGATTCCACAACTTGCTGTCCTTTGTCGCTCTTAATATATTCCGTCTTTTTGTTTCTTAACTGAAATTTAGATATCCAAAGGCATGGCACGTGGAATTAGAACAATCTACCCCCATGGACTAAATAAAGGGTTCTGTTCAAATTTCAACTGATATCACCTGAAAAAAGAGCACACAACGACCGAAACGTCGTTAATATGTCAATAAAGACGAGAACAATGTAAATACTGTAAACAGGTGAACAATGTTTTAAGAACATTTTTCTTAGCCTTTCAAACGGGGTATATAATTTAGAATTAAATAGTTATTTTGAATATTCTTTCTTTTTTTTCTTTTTTATACAAAAATTGTAATTTTTTTTACAGTTTTCGCTCCAAGCAAGGCGCAAGGGGGTTACTAAGAATCTGAGAAAACGATACCGAGGAGAAAGAGCAATGAAAAGATGAGGATTGTAGGAGACAGAAGATTGCGATTGATGCGACATTTAAATTTTTATAGTTTGTAGTTAACAAAAAAAAAAAAAGCAAGAAGCTGGAAGAGAGTTCTCCGTATAGGTGAGAAGTGCGAAAGAAAAAATTATTAGAATAGAAGTTACGGTTACATTTAGCTATTTCAATTGTAAAATGATGAGACCTATTTGCCAATCTAGTCAGTCAGCTAAGTATCATACGTACTACACGCTTGGGCGATCATGTATCTTTCGATATATGACTAACGAGGCAGATTTTTTCCCCCGAAGTAGGTTGCCATTTCTTTCTGCGGTAGACCAGTTGCCAACTAAGGCTAAAGAACCCATTCTGTTCTGCTATTCAAGAAGGGGAGAGATGGATTCCTACCTTTTCCAAGGGTATTTGTGCGTAAGTGAATCTAACGAACTCGATTGGGATTCGAACTTGGCTCTCCGAGTTCCCACTCCGAACCAATATCCATTACACCACAACGCACATCTAGTTTCAAGAAGTCGAGGTAGCAAAGAGAAAAGCAATATTTATTCTTGTTAACATACATATGGCACAAGGTCGGAAGGGGATGACGGGGGTGCTGGTCTTCATCTGTCCTAAATTTAACTTCGCTACGGACACAAAGATGGTAGAATTATCCTGAGACCAAAATAATTCTTACTTCCCATTCTTAATACAGTAACTATAATACCAAAATTTCCCTATGAAGTCATGACTAGTCACCATATGTACAGTTCGGCTTTAACTTTAAAAATTTAACCCTAGTGCTTAATTACTGTTATCCTCATCTTTATTGTCATATTCACAACGTTTCGGACGTTGTGCGCTCGGGCTTCCTTCAGGTGATATACGTTGGAATTTCGAACCGAACACTTTATTTAGTCCACGTGGGTAGATTATTCTGATTCCCACGTGCCAAGCCATTTTTTTTTTGGTGTGTGGCGGGGTGATATCTCGGTATCATTTAATTTCGTTTCGTAACTCACTTCTCCACGTTTTTGTTCCCTCTGCTGTGACCAGGTATTGAACTCACAACTCTTTAGCCCCGTCAATACAGGCGTTGGTTGAGTAATGCAGAAAAATGACTTGACTCAAAGAGTTGTGAGTTCTTCGTCGATAAATGTTTCATTGGTTGATCTAAGGTCTCTGTTAGGGGATCTTGGTATAAGATGTATAAAACGAATCAACCAATCAAAAGTCATGTTGCTTAATAAATATTGTAGATGCTAGAATTTTCCTGACACCAAAATAATTCTTACATACCATTCTTAATACAGTAACTATAATACCACAATTTCCCTGTGAAGTCCTAATTATCACTATATGACAGGTTTGTCTGTGGTGGGAGGGGTAACTTTAAAAAAATGAATCCTCATACTTACTTACAAGAATAAAATACTATTTTAAAAACTGTGTTAGTAACCCCCTACAATCCTAATTTGTGGTAGAGACATCAGTCAACCAAACGAAATTAATTTGGAGTTTTCTTTTCTAATCATTCCCGTCCCAATACAAGGCAATAGAGCCACTAAGACGCAAGGGATTACCGAGTGTGAAAAAATAAGAAAAACATTAAGATGTGAGAACAATAAAAGAGCAGAATTTAAGAGGACAGAAGATAGCGGTTGACATTGCATTTAAATTTTCAAGATTTTGACTGGAAAGCAAGAAACCGGAAAAGAGTTCCACGAGCGGGTAGTGCGAGAAAAGAAATTATTAGCAGAGAACTTACGGTTACATCTAGTCATTTCGACTGTAAAAGGATACGATCTTGCCGCCAAAGTAGCAATGCGCTTAAATTTATAGTCTTGCTGAATCCAGAATTTTAAACAATCCCTTATCCAGATACAACAAAAAATACGAAAGCACGCTCGAAAAACGATAAGCGTCTCGCACCCATTCGAGAAAAGACCTCTGTCACCAAAGAGCAAAGTTCAGCAGAACAACTGCCATGAAAATACTTCTAGAAAAAGACAAAGTTAAGGATTCTTCTTTTATGTGCTGTGACCCTTCAGAATGTAAGCGATTATGGCTCTCCATTTCCTCCTGTCCCTTGTAGCTCTCAATAAGTTTTGTCTTTTTATTATTTCTCCCGGACACTGTTCTGCCACCAACTTGCTTAAGCCCGTTAAGTACGTCACGCGTTATTTTCCCTTTTCCCTCTTTTTCCCTATCCGTCCTGTGAGTATCAAATTTTCTAAGCCCCCTTTCCTCATTACGTGTCCCAGAAATTTCAGCTACCTCTTCCTGATGTTAAGTATAAACTTCCTCTTTTTTCATCCTCTCCAAAACCTCATCGTTGCTCACATGTTCGGTCCATGGTATCCTTAGCATCCTTCTATAGAATCACACCTATGTTGCCTAAAGTCTCCTCTTCATCTTTGAAGAGATTGTTCAACATTCACTGCTGTAAAGGAAGACATATCACATACTAGTTTAGTACTCTTCTTTGCTACCAACGAAATCCTGTCTCGTAATATTCTGCTTAGCTTTTGAAATGCTTCTTTAGCCATCCCAATACGTCTTCAGATCTCAGCGTCGCACTTACCGTCCTCTGTCAAAACACTTCATAGATATTTAAATTTACGCACCTGCTTGATTTCAGATGAGTATTAATGTTAAATTTAACATATACGCGCACTGGTCCACTTTTGTACGATTGTACCAAAAAAACTTTTACATAATTTCTGTCAATACAATTAATCCCAAAATTCACTTTAATCTAACGTTATACAATGAAAATTTCCAATCAGATTTTAGCTAATAATTACATCAAGCTGAAAACTTGCTGATCTGCCTTAGCATTAGAACATGCTTTGGCGAATTTGACAAAGTTTGTCCGTTAGAAAAAAAAAATGCTCATAAAGACAATAGTATCCTTATTTATAGATGCAATTAAAAGCTTTTCTAATTAAATAATGTCATAGTTTTACTTTTATCGCATTTTTTATTTTACGATTCGGAGCAAAATATCAGGAAATGAGTAGTAGTTTGAGAAACAAAAGAAAAACAAACAAACATTGATGATTTACATTCTGCAAGGAGTCCTTTCATCTAAAAATTTGTTAGGTTGGTGCAAAAATAATGACGTAATAATGTCGTTTTTTGACGTTAAAAAATACGTCGAAAAACGACATTATTACGTCATTATTTTTGCACCAACCTAATAATAAAACAAATTTTTAGATGAAAATTTAATTTCTCGAAATTTCATGAAATTAAATAAAATGGGAGTTAACATGAACAAAAAAAATTCAATAATAATTTCATTCGTGAATAAGATCTGAAAATATCATTAGAATCCGATATTTGATTTTTGCATGAATTTTCAAATCGATGTGTTTTTCACCCGAAAAGGGCGCTAAAACACTAATTGTAGAAATATTACGTCGACCGCTGACACACAAAAAAAAAAAAAAAAAAAAAAAAAAAAAAAAAGTTTTTTTAACCAACCGATTTAATAAAAATACTTTGGTCTTTCCTCTTAATAATAAACATTTTGACGATAAAACTGTTTTTATTAAGTTTGAGGACTTTTTCATCATCTTTTTAGAGAACAAGTGGATGTACCGAACTTACATTTTCTAGTCGACGTACAAGTTGCCGCACAGTTGAGATCAACTTTATAAAGAAACTGTCTAGAGTACGTCATGGTTTGAGGTTTTCTTACATTCGGTCCTGGATAGTTATAAGTTTAGTAGAATATAAATGTCATAAATTTGCAATATAATAAAACGTCCTTTTCTCTGTGTGTGTTAGATTTTCAAAAATATACGTGCTATATTCTATGCAAGTGACGTCACGTGTAAAAACTAAAAAAAAAAAAAAAAAAAAAAAAACTCTGGCAGTGATCTACATTTAACAAAGATTTTTACGGTACACCGCCCTCTTGTGTAATGATTAACAATCCACTTTCATTACTAATCAGTAGCGAGTTCGAATCTCACTGGGTTTATCAGCATAAAAATAAATTTTAGTAAATCTAGAATCTAGATCTATTTTTTTTTTTTTTTTTGCTGGGGTCTGAATCAGTCTCTACTCTAGAGATGTTTTGTATGCAGATTTTCACTGCGAACACATCCTCCTCACTTAAGATTGGCGTAAAACAATATTCCAGTTTCTGCTTCCTTTATACATATCCTAACGCCGCACAAAACTAAGTTTCAACTAAACGTGAGTGTAATCAAAAGTTCTTTACCAAACTAAGAATCTCTTTTCTTTTTTTTTTTTCTTTTGAGAAGTGGTTCAGGACTTTTTTGATGCCCCCCCACACCTCATATACAGGTTATCCCATTATGATGGAATACAAAAAGTATCTCAGATTCTAGAAATGACAGAGAACCAAATATATTTACTGCATCACTGATCTACAAAAAGGCAAGTTGGAGTAATGGATAGCGGCTCGGATTGAGAAATCGGAGAGCCGAGTTCGAATCCATTACATTCACTTACGCGCTAATACTCTTACACTTGGTAAAGGCATGAATCCTTTTCTTCTCTCCCCCTCAAGCTATGTGTAAATAGCAAAACTGACCGCGTCCTGTAGCCTTGCATGGCAACTGGTCTACCGCAGAAAGAAACGGCAACCTACTGCGGGAAAAAAATCTGCCTCGTCAGTCATGTATCGAAAGATACATGATCGCCTAAATGTGTACCCCGCATAGCACATAACTAACTGATCTACAAGAGTTTCAATATATTATCTAAAATTTTTGCTATTACCTACAGGTATCTGATATCTCTTTTGCTGACGTTGGATCCTCAGAATGTCTGTTTGAATTGCGAGAGCGTGCTCATGCAGGTTCTCTTCGCGGTGGTGACCATCTCAAAGATGTAATATTCATGTCTTAGATAATATGTTGAACTTTTGTATATTAGTTATGTAATAAATATATTTGGTACTTTGTCACTTTTCTAATCCAAGATACTTGCATTTAAAATGCAAGTCATCTTTATGGGACATCGTATATCATTAGTTTCGTAATTTTGTTCAAAACTGAAAAAGTCACTTAAACTTTAAGCATCTCGAAAAACCGTCTACAGCCTTCGCTTTAATCAATGCTGTACCTACTTCCTAACAAGTAATTTTACGTGAAAACAGTTCCTAACATTTTAATTTTCGAAGGCAGATATTCAGTTTCAGAAAGGCATTTTCACTGGATTTAAATATATATATAAATAAAATATGCTATCAATAAAAAAATTGTTGCAAAAACCTCTGACTAACAACTCTACCTAGACGTCAAGAATTACTTCTTTTTCTTAAAAAAAAAAAAAAATGGGGGCGTATCTGTGGATGTTAAAACATAGCTAAAAGAATGCAAAGTATTTAAAGGGAACAAAACAAATTGGAAAATACTTACAATTCACTGGATATTTGTCTTTTCTTTCTTGAATGTGCGTTCTCTGTACAAGTAACACACAGGTAAAATGCAAAAAGGCCGAGAACTAGCAGGTAGCTTGCTACCTTAGACACTGTCCACTTCGTCATTTGTAAGGATCTTTTTGCCTCACACAAACGGAATCTCAAAAAGAGATTTTTTTTTTCAGACTTCGTTATTTCTGTCCATTCGTTTCTGCAAACGTAATGACCAGTTCAACGTGAGTCCGTGTGCTTTTGCTTGAAGCAAGTCAGCTGACAACACTATTGGTGAAATGGTTCCGAACGGACAGCAGGGCCGACGATGCTGTCGTCACCTCTGCTAAAGATGTCCTCCTCCTAACTGCTATGACAGCAGAAAAAAAATGCCTGGAAGAAAAGAAAAGAAAATGAGGCGCAGTACATGGATCTACTTTTTTTCTTTTTTACTTGATGGCCCTTCCCCCTCTATCCACTTTCTCTCTTTTTTTCTCTGCTTTTTTTTTTTCTTTCTTTTTTTCAAAACGAAAAGAAAAAGCAGAGAGTAAAATTATCACGTGACTTTAAGATACGTTTGAATGAATGAAACCGGTGGAGCTTTTTCTTATAGCTATTTGAGGCTTTTTTCGCAAAAACTTTTCTAGATGGCAGGGAGAGAGGTCGTCAGTTAATTTAATTAGCTTTCAGATGATTTTAACTTGATAGGAGGTATTATTATTAGTTCTAAATTGATGGGTTTTTTATGCAACCTTTTTAAATTTATTGCTATGTCGTTATCTTTATTTGCTTGTCTTTTCTCATCCGTCGTTCACTTCTTCCCAAATGATACATTTTTTTTCTTCTTCATACGCATAATCTTTCCCTACGTTTTTTAATCTTTGCCTTCTGTTTATTTTCTTTCCTTTGAATCCTCTTCCCTTTTAACTTTCTTTTTTGTACATTTTAATCCATTCTTTCTTTCTATTTTGTACCCCTGTTATCAACTTTCTTTTTTGTACCCTTGTTATTAATTTTTTCTTTTTTTTTTTTTTTTGTACCTATGTTATTAACTTTTTTCTTTCTTTCCCACCCATTAACTTTTTTCTTTTTATCCTTAGTGGCCTTTTCTTTCCTCCTTTAATGGGCTCTTTTTTCTTTCCGCTCTTATTACATCTTTCTTTTTCCTCTGTTAAATCCTTCTCCTTTCCTCCCTTAAGGAGCTCTTTCTTTCTTTTTTCCTCTCTTATTAAATCTTTGTTATTTCCTCTCTTAAGGAGCTCTTTCTTTCTTTCTTTCTTTCTTTCTTTCCTCTCTTATTAAATCTTTGTTATTTCCTCTCTTAAGGAGCTCTTTCTTTCTTTCTTTCTTTCTTTCCTCTCTTATTAAATCTTTGTTCTTTCCTCTCTTAAGGAGCTCTTTCTTTCTTTCTTTCTTTCTTTCCTCTCTTATTAAATCTTTGTTCTTTCCTCTCTTAAGGAGCTCTTTCTTTCTTTCTTTCTTTCTTTCCTCTCTTATTAAATCTTTGTTCTTTCCTCTCTTATTAAATCTTTGTTCTTTCCTCTCTTATTAAATCTTTGTTCTTTCCTCTCTTATTAAATCTTTGTTCTTTCCTCTCTTATTAAATCTTTGTTCTTTCCTCTCTTAAGGAGCTCTTTCTTTCTTTCTTTCTTTCCTCTCTTATTAAATCTTTGTTCTTTCCTCTCTTAAGGAGCTCTTTCTTTCCTTCTTTCCTCTCTTATTAAATCTTTGTTCTTTCCTCTCTTATTAAATCTTTGTTCTTTCCTCTCTTAAGGAGCTCTTTCTTTCTTTCCTCTCTTATGAGCTATTTCTTGCTTTTTTTCCCTCCCTTATTAAATCCTTCTTTCTGTTTCTTTCGTCCCTTAATGAGCTCTTTCTTTCTTCCCTTATTAATTTTCTTATCTTAACTCTTTCCTCTCTCATTAACTCTTTTTCCCCCCTTTAACGATTCTCTTTTCCATATTAAATTCCTTAACTACTTTTTCTCCTTCACTTCATCTCTTTCCTTTCTCTCTTTTTCAGTTTTGCACATGACTTTTTTTTACTCTAAACGTTATTTTACTGGTCACACGTGTTTGAGTAAACATCCCTGTTTATTTACAACGCGGTGAAATTACTGTCTACCGGCTTAATTAACCAAAAGTAGGATTAAAGAAAATGTGCTTACTTTCGTTGATGTCAGCCGACAGACATTTTCACTGTTTGTAAATAAACAAATGTTTACTCAAACATGTGTAATCGCTAAAATGATGATTAAAGTTATAGAAAATAAACTCGGATTAAAAACAAATCTATTGTTTAAAAATTACATATGACTTTGTAGATAAACTGGACCGTTAACGAACTGTTCTAGAAGTCAACGTTTTTCTGTTGTCATATCATTTTTAAACCAGTGGTTTTCAAACTTTTTGAAGTTGGAGGCGCACTTGAAATCCTATCAATAATTGTAGGAGCACTATATACAAATTTCGGGAAAATATGTTTTAATGAAGTCAAATATTGCAGAAGAGAAATAATGCAATAAAAATATAAAATGAAACATATCTTAAGTTCTTAAGTTAGATTATTGGGTTTATAAGAAACATGAACCTGATGAGTCTTAGCGATTTCTTCAATGCCTGGGCGTATATTTGATGGGCAAAATCTCATTTCCTCGTCAATACATTGAAGAGTTCCTCTCTTTTTGCACTTAATTGTAGTGAAAGCAGAAAAGCTTTATTCACATAAATATATTTATTTTGTAAAAATACAGAAATTATGGCACAAGGCCAAAAAGTAAGTGGGGAAAGGCTGGTCTTTCACTAGCTATCCAATTCCTAGTTAACCACAATCATGACCCATTCATTCATTACAATTACACATTCACCACAAGAACTCGTCCATCACCTTTCAATCCTGCACACACCACAATAGCACATATTCACAAGAGTCCTACAAAACACCCCATGGATTAAAAATTTGTAATGTTCATATATATATATATATATATATATATATATATTTATTTATTTATTTATTTATTTATTTATTTATCTATTAAAGACATTTTTAATGTTTAACGTTCTTTTTATAGATGGTATTTATCAATCCACCCATGAGGATTGAATGTGGTACAAGGCCTTTTTAATGTGGGTATCTCCGAGCCCGTAGGCCCAGCCAAAAATAAATAACCATCCAAACCCCCCGAGGGGGGCCAGTTCCGTCAACCTCCCCCAACGAAACCCTACCCTTCGGCGGAGCTTCGTCAGAGTTCCTCCTTGCAAGCAGAGAGTTCGACAGACACCCGACCCGGCAGCTCACAAAGCACAGATACTACACTTTGATCCTAGCCACCTGGCCGGGCGGGTATTCTTTTTATAGATGGTATTTATCAATCCACCCACGACGACTGAATGTGGCACAAGGCCTTTTTAATGTGGGTATCTCCGAGCCCGTAGGCCCAGCCAAAAATAAATAACCATCAACCCCCAGATTTTTATGTTTAACGTTCTTTTTATAGATACAAGTATTAAATAACATTTACCGGCCTGAATGTCCGAGAAATTTTCATAGAAAATATTCGTCCTTTGACAGGATTCTAACCTGCATCCTATACGGAACCGGCATCAAAGGACGAATATTTTCTATGAAAATTTCTCGGACATTCAGACCGGTAAATGTTATTTAATACTGTTTATTATAAACAGAGCATTTACTTAAATACTTGTATCTATAAAAAGAACGTTAAACATAAAAAATGTCTTTAATAAATAAATTGTCGGACTTTGTCCATTTCTTAATGTGTATATATATATATATATATATATATATATATAAAATGATGGGGATGGAAGATGAACCCAGACAAGAAACTCAAAAATGCCAACCAAAGATAAAAACAAAATCAAAGGAATGTTAGTAGGAAACGTCCACCCCTCAAAATAATAAGAGTGGCCACTGTATTCTATCAATAGATAGAATCAAGAAGCACACTCACTAATGGAATGGGGAGGGGAAAATCAAAGGCTGACTCAGCCGAGATGAAAAAAGGGGACAAAAACAAACTGGGTTGATTGGGAATCTGGACAGTCTAATTCGAGGTGGGTATCGTAATATAATAAAGTAAAATATATTTATTTCTTATATCTGGACACATATTTCTCTGGAATGCCAAGGTCACCTAGACATCTTCCAGGCGAACCATTTGAGAGCCACTACTTGCAGCTAACAGACTTACACGGAAGCCTACTTCCTCATTTGAGAAACAATCGAAGCATTATGACTAAAACAACCAAGATGAGGACACCAGTTTGAATAAATGCTTAACAATGATTTATTTTATTTTTTTAAATAAATTTTATTTCGGGGGATTTTTTCAATGTTTAATACCCATGTTGTAAACGAGTTTTATAAAAGGCGAGGTATTGTTAGTGGTCAGCAGGCTTTGCGTTGTGGTATCATGGGTATCGGTTCGGGATGAGAGATCGGGGATCCGAGATCGAATTCAGAGTTCGTCCTTCACTTACGCGCAAATCTTCCACAGAACGTAATAGCAGTCTTTTTTTTTTTCTTTTTATCTGTCATGTCCTTTCAGGGCGTAAGCGATCATGGCTCTCCACCTCCCTCTATCCCTTGGAACTCTCCACAATTTCCTTCCCTCCGCTTCCTCCCCCAGACTACGTTCTGTCATCCACTTGCTTAAGTCCGCCAGGTGTGTCACGCGTTGTTTTCCCTTGTCTCTCTTCCCTCTATTCGACCCGTGAGTATCAGATTCTCCATGTCCTCCTTCCTCATTATGTGTCCCAGAAACTTCAACTGCCTCTTCCTGATATTAAGTATAAATATCCTCATTGTTTGCAACCTCTCCAAAAATCTCAACGTTGCTCACACGCTGGAGCCATGATATCCTTGGCATCCTTCTGTAGAACCACATCTCTGTCGCCTCGAGTCTCTTCTTCATCTTTGAGGAAATCGTCCAACATTCGCTGCCGTGAAGAAGGACAGATTTCACGTAACAGTTCAGTATTCAGCCATCCCAATACGCCTACAAATCTCAGTGTCGAACTTACCGTCCTCTGTCAAGATGCTTCACAGATACTTAAACTTCCGCGTCTGCTTGATTCTAGTGTTCCTGACCTTCAAATCACATTTCGGGCTCATCCTCTTACTGACGACTATGCACTCCGTCTTCTTGTGATTTATGCTTAGTCTTTTCTTCTCAAACTCCGTCGCTACCTTCTGTAGGAGATTTTGTGATTTCATTTCAGTGTCTGCTATCAGTACTGAGTCATCTGCCTATCTTATGTTGTTAAGATTGTGACCGCCAATGCTAAATCCCAATAGGGTTTTCAATTCTCTCATAATTGCCTCACTGTATGGGTTGAACAGGTCCGGTGAGAAGACGCATCCTTGCCTTACGCTCCTTTCTATTTTTGTATATTCACTGAATTCGTTCCCTATGCGCATACATGCTGTTTGCTGCCAGTATAGGTTCTTGATTATTCTGATATCTTTCCCGAATATATCAAGGTTGTTCTGCCAACAATTTACACAAGCTCGTTCTTCTTCCATGTGGTGTGTCCCTTCAAGGCATAGGCGATCATGGCTCTCCACAATTTCCTATCCTTAGTGTTATACTAGAACATTACCTATTCTATTGTAATAGACTCTCCCACATATAATAAGTAGTAGCAGTCGCCAGTTGAGCTCAGTGGAGTTGAGTGAGACAGTCGATATCGTACATTGAAGTATCAACCACCCCAACTAGATTGCTGCGTCATTAACTATTATTTCAAGTTCCTAATGTTTTGTACGTCGGAACCTAATTTAGGACCGACTTAGTGAAATACAAGCCTCCACTGTGAAAACTACTCTACAACACTTAGTAAATTTTGTCTTTTTTGCTAGTTCTCTTAATGCCTGTTCTGCCACCCATTTACACAATCTCATTAGGTAGGTTGTGCGCTGCCTTCTTCTGTCCTTCATTATGTCCTGTGAGTTTCACATTTTCTAAGCCCTCTTTTCTCATTATGCATCCTAGAAATTTCCACTCTCTGTTCTGATGTTAAATATAAGTGTCCTTTTTGTTTCCATTTTCTCTAAAACTTTGACGTTGCTCATGTGTTCAGTCTATGGTATCCTCAGCATCCTTCTGTAGAACCACATTTCTGTCTCTTCTTCATCCGTGTGGAGATTGTCTAGCATTCACTAGCCTATTAAGTAGAATTAACAAGACAAATTTTTTCACGAATATTTTCTGTCATCGTCTGCCCTCTTGACTATGTCGATTGCATCCCCTTGAAAGAGGTAACATAAAAAACGAGATGCTTACAGGGCCAAATATAAACGACCAGTATTTACCTACTGCCGAAGTAGATAAAAATTTACATACGAAGATATAGAGAACTAATATTTCTCTATCCCTGAACCTGATAAATGCTTATAGGCTCAAATATTAATGACCAATGTTCGCCTATCCAAAGCTTCAGTAGGAGAAAAAATAAGGAAGAGAAGCGGCGACAGAGGAGGTCAAGCGTGACAGAAGTAAGGAGACAATAAGAAAATTAGGTTTAAGGCTCCAAGTTTTAACTTCAGTTTTGTCCCACAGGATTGAAATCGATGGTTCATGAATTTGGTAGCAAAGTAATTGTGAATTCAATCCCTGAGTCAGATAATACAAACACAGACTCGGTGGAAACAGAGTTAGCAATAAAAATGAAAAAGACGAAATATCCCTAGGCATAAACAGCAGAACAAAAACAATTTACCTCGTAGATCAGTAGTTCCTAAACAGTGCGGCACGTCTCAAAGGTGCAGCGAAAGAGGATAGCAGGTGAGGCGCAATAGGATAGCAGGTGAGGCGCAAGAGGATAGCAGGTGAGGCGCAAGAGGATAGCAGGTGAGGCGGAATGATTGAAAGACAATCAAAGATTTAGAAACAGTTTCAAAAAATTCATATGCCAAAAATAAATATGATTTCAAAATTTAAAATATTATTATGGATTACTTGTAATTGCAAGCATGAGTTCCAGTAAAAATAGTTAAAGATAGTAGACTGATTTTATCTCTGTAATACATTTGCATTATATCAAGTATTAAGAATATAGTAACTAGGATCCGCAAATTGGAGGAGAGAGTTATCAATGATAATGTTCTGACTTCGAATCCGCGGTTATGTGCTTTTTATCACATGGACACGTGGCCGAGTGGTTAGAACGTTCGTATTCTGATCATGAGACACAGGTTCGAATCTCACCATGGTCGATTTGTCGGGAAGGAGACTTTCTGGTGTTATTGAAGTGAAGGGTTCGATCCCAGCGTGCAGCACCTTTGGAAAATGCCTGGAAACCATACCACGAGTTGACCCAACCATTGTGACGGAATCCTCGAGTGGATGAGGGCGTCGAGAGATGTGCTAGCACGAAGTCACAAGTCATTGTGGCCAAGGACTTGAGCATGCTGGCGTTGTTCAAATTGTTGATCACGCTAGATAACACGCTCTTTCCTAGAAACTGTAACTAAGGTCTGCTCAGCATAGTTGCAGTATAAACAACAGTTGGGCTTTGTGGGTTTTGAATAAACACAAATGCGCCTGAGAAAGCGTCTGCAATAGGGATTGACTAGCCGCCCTAGTAGACCGGTATCCTCGAATACGAGTGGACAGCTATATATACTTTTTATCACATAAACTTTGGTGAGGCGCGATCAAATTTTCATTCGTGGTCCAGGGAAAAAAAGTTTGGAAAACACTGGCGCAGACTGAATAAAAGCTTTAGTTCGAAATTCCTTGGAGGTTACACAGATCGACACCTGAAGAAAGCCGTAGAGCATAACGGTTTAAACAACGGCGTAAATGTTCTGATAATAACAGCAAAGAGGTGCTCGACTGTAAATAATGATATACAATAAATATGAGAAATCATTTGAATTTAAATTTGAATGGGGTCTCTTTTATCATCTCTATTTTGGCAAATCTGACAACCTTAAGCGTTTTAATAATGATGAATGAACTGCTAGAAAAATACCGTTCTTTGTTACGTGACAACGGAAACAGCCTTAAACTGAAAGTTTCAAATTTCTACTCTCTTGAAGGGCATATCAGTAAAGATATTAAAAAACTTACGCCAACAACGCCTTTCCCTCGCTACCCTACCGATGTTTCATGGCAAATGTTCTCACGGTAAATACTAAGTTGGCCAGAACGTCCTGACTCACTTAGGAAGCGGATGGAAAAGAACAAATCTTAATCTGTCTGGTGGAATTTCCAAGGAGTACTGCACTTTGAGCTTGTTCCACGCGGTCGCGCCATCAACGCTAAACTGTATTGCCAGCAGCTAGACTGCGTGTATGACAAACTGAAGAAGGTGTATCTTGCTTTGGTCAATCGAGGTCTGGCTTTATTTCAGCAAAACAATGCGTGGCCACACACTGCCATGTTGACTAAGGAGAAGATCAAACAGATGGATGATGTTGAGATTCTTCCACATCAAACATTCAGCCCCGATGCTGCTCCGAGTGACTATGGCCTATTTTGCTCAATAGCACACTTCCTCCGCGACCAGCGATTCAATACTTTTGATGAAGTGAAAGAAGCTTTTTACAGTTTTTTGGATTCAAAGCCAGCGGACTGGTATCTGGGACAGATATGGATGCTGAGTGATCGATGGCAGAAGATAGTCAAGAATGATGAACTTTATTTTGAAGAATAAATGTTGGTGTTGCTCTATCAAATTTTGTTGCTTTCTTTCCGCTTCCTAAGTGAGTCAGGACTTTCTAGATAATATATTCTCTGGTTCCACCACTTCAGAACTTCACAGCTAGGACCCGCCATGCGACGTACATTATGTTGACTTATCTTCATTCCCTTTGTATTCCATTAGTGAAGAGGAAGTTCCATTCCAGCTTCTTTCCCATAACTGTTGCATTGTGTAACAGATTCCTGAAGGGATGCTTTCTTGATCACTACAATCTCAATATCTTAAAGCCTAGGGTCAACCGTTATCTATCCTACATATCCTCATATTATGTAACCTTGCACTCTCCTTAAACACACATCATCATCATTCAGTAACCCTCTACCTTGAGTGGCACTTAAGCCTTGAATTAGGTGAACAACAGTAAAAAAAAAAAAAAAAAAAATCACATACAATGTATATTTTCCCTCTTTCCTTTATTTCAAATGTGTCCACACGTGGGTGTTTATGGTTAGCGTGGGGGGGCTTAGTGGCTGAGTTTGTTGCGTTGAAGACAAGTTAAAAGCCAGATTTCGAATGCAGTTTTTCGGTACCGACAATTGTCTTATTTGAAAATGGACGCAGCACAATCTTCATTTTCCCTATTTCTTTTATCTCTTCCAGTGATGAACTAAGCAAAGTTTAAATGGTGCCTCAGTATAAATCTGACTTTCAGTGACTTTATTTGGAAGCCATTTATCGAGAGTCTTCACCTTGCCAATTTTCTAGAAGGGTCTAATATTTGTCTGTGTCTCTGAGATGAAGTATTATGATTACTTACATTATTTACATTATTCGGACTGTTATCATCATTTTCATTGCAATATTCCCAACGTTTCTGCCGTTGTACGCTCCGGCCTTCTTCAGATGTTTGGAATCTCAAAACCGAACCCTTTATTTCGTAAGTAAGGGTCCAACATTGTTGAAATGCTGACACCCATTATCCGAGACATTTCTCTGACACTTTAATGTGGGTTTTGTCCGACTAGTGTCTTCAGATGTTGTTTGTCAATTGCAGATAGATGTCTTCTACCATCTTGATCTTGAAGACTCGAATCCCCACTGCGGAACTTCAGAAACCAGCGTCGTGCCGTCCGATCACAAGTGGATCCTTCACCCCATTCTCTGTTAATGGTGGCAGCAGTTTGAGAATCATTATGACCAAGCTTGAATACATGCAAAAAAAGTAAACTCTCTTCTTTTTTTCATATTTAAGATAAGTTCTGAAAGAGATTGATATAAAATCAATAAAGCGGACACTTTAATCATTAGGAATGAGTGATTGTATTTTTGTGCATTTATTATAATAGTTTATTCTAAAAACTAACAATTTTGGAACAACATGAGAATCTGAGAAATATTTTTTTTTAATTTTTGACCAGCAGACAATTTACAAATATAAAAGTATTTAAAAAAAGAAAGATTAATTAACCAGAATTTAGGTTAAATCCTCAACATAAAACCTCCCTTTACAGTCTCCTTTGAATGCTTCACCGGACACCACTCCTATTTCCAATCCCCCACCGGCCTTTAATCAAATAAAAATTCATTAAAATTTCAACCTTTACCACAACATTTTATTAAAAATTTGTTCTAATATAAATTATTTTATTTATTGCAAATGGACAAAGCAGAGAGTTTATTATCTTCAACAACTTTAAATTTTAGTTTAATATCCAGGAAGTATTTAACTGGATGTGTAGCTGGCTTAATGGCTAGTGGCTCGGAACAACGTTCAGTGTTCCGGTTCAAATTCCACTTGATACCGCAAATACAAGTTAAAAAGATATAATTCTATATCTTCTAGCCCCACAAGTTATATGTTAAATAAGAGCGGGAAATGGGGTCTTCAACCTTGTTTGATAACCAGTTGGGCATAAGTTTAGTAGAAAATCGTGAAAATCTACTGGCTATGGGAAACCGTAAAGGCCAACTTGCTACGGGAAACAGTAAAAACCTCCTTGCTACGGGAAACCGTAAAAACCTACTTGTTACGGAAACCACAGCAGCCACACTG
This sequence comes from Acanthosepion lycidas, assembly GCA_963932145.1. NCBI lineage: Eukaryota > Metazoa > Mollusca > Cephalopoda > Sepiida > Sepiidae > Acanthosepion > Acanthosepion lycidas. The sequence goes on along the minus strand of OZ010608.1, from coordinate 23,719,807 downwards.
TGGCCAAATTCTCCTCCACTTCTTTTATGTGCCTCTTCCCTTCAGAACATGTCTCCACAACTTCCTATCTCTTTGCTCAGGCTCCTGCTCTGTCTTTCTCCATCCATTAACACAAGCTCGTCAGGTAATGGCTCCCTGACCTCTCCCATCTCTCTTGCCCCGTGGAGGTTAAGTTTTCCAATCCTTCCTTCCTCATTATGTGTCCAAGAAATTTCAGCTGTCTCTTCCTGACTAGAAGTGTTCTTTAAGACTTCCTTGATGCTTATCGCTCCTTTCACAGAACTTTCAGCATCCTTCTGTATAAATACGTTACTGCTGCCTCTAGTTTTTTCCTCATCCGCCGGGAGACTGTACAGTATTCACTGCCATATAAAAGGATGGATGACGCAAAGTAATCCAGCACTCTTTTCTTTGTTTCTAGCGAAACTGCTTCGTTTCTAGCACTTTTCTTAGCTTCTGGAATGCTCTTTCGCTCGTCCAATGCGTACTTCGGATTTCGATGTCACATTTTCCATCCTTTGCTAAAACCCTTGCCACATATTTAGACTTCTGCACTTGTCTCATGTTAACATTCTCCAATTTTTAACTCGCATCTTTGGCTTTTTCTCTTACTAATAAAAAATACTTTCTGTCTTCTTTCAGTTGATGAGTAGTCCTTTTTTTTTTTTGTTCGCAGCTTTCTAGTACCCTAATAAGAGGTCCTGCAGTTTTCTTGCCGAGTCAGCTATCAACACAGTGTCATCTGCGTATATCATATTGTTGAGATTAGGGTGACCAATAATAAATATTGGTAGGTTTTCTGGTTCCCTTAGGATAGCTTTGCTGTAAAGGGGTATCTGGCGAGAAGACATACCCTTGTCTGACGACTCTTTCTATTATTGTGTAGTTACTCAATTTATTGTCCATCCGAATGCAAGCGGCTTGCTCCCAGTAAAAGTTCAGGATTATTCTAATATTTTTTTCCAAATAGATCTTGTTTTCCCTACCAGATTTGCGCTATTCTCCTCAGTAGAGATTATTTTTCCAGCCTATTTATTGTATTTGACATAATTCATTCCTTAAACAATTTTTGTTTTATGCAAATTGAAAAAGCTATTTTCATTATGACTAATTTCTTTTTATTCAATGCTTTCCAATCAATCATCATCAGGTCTTTCATTTTTATTTCATTTTTATGGTCATTCTTTTTTTTTTTTTCATTTCACCTCATACAAGGCAATAAAGCCACTAAAACTCAAGAGGTTACTGAATGTGAGAGAATATTCTTATCTCTAAGCCGTTTCTTTATAAGGAAACATTCACTGACCAGTGCTACTTTCAGTTAAAATTTATAAAATCTTTTTATTAAAAGAATTTTTATGCGTCCTGGGTATGACGATAAACTACATCCGCGTCCTGGGTAAGACGATAAACCACGTCCGACAGCAAGGCCTCTGATCAGGAGGTTTTGAGGAGCGCAGAATCACCTCGTAATTGCTTATGTTCCCAGATCCACCCTGACCCTAGGTGGTAGCACCTGTTAGCATCCTAGTTATGGGTAAACAGTTAACCCCCAAACTATGGTCAAAACACTATGAAAGTGTAAAAATAGGTTTTAATACCAGAATACATTTTTGTAAAAATATTACCAGCAATACATATTTGAAGAAAAAATATTACCAGCAATAAAAATCTTGTCGGCATTAAATAGCCCATTAAGGTTAGTATGCCGTAAAACAAACTAAACCAATTTTTCAGGAAAATAGGTTTTTCAAGTACTGTAACAGAAATTGCTCTTTACAGTATTGATAGGGGGTTTCCTTCCTAACTTTTTGTTTGATGTAGTGTGGAAAGTCAACATCTTTATCATATCATTATTTTCTCTACGAGTTACATTTACTACGTATTTTAGTTGTTGCTGCCGTTAAAAGTCCTCAAGATTTTTTGTTTTTGTTTTTTTCTTACTAATTTTCACCCAATACAAGGCCCAGGAGTCACTCAAGGTAGAGGGTTACTGTGTGGAGTTGTATTAGCGTAAGAAAGAGCAAGATAACAGGAAAGATAGACAACTAATTCTAAACTTGAAGAGGTCAAGATTTTATTAGTGAATAAAATTTCAGAGTTATGGCGGAGACGTTAGAAGTATAGAGTTTAAGTAGACTTTAGAAGGGACCAGAAACCCAATCGTAAACAAGAAACAAGGGATGAACCTCTACCCCTGGGCAAAAGACTTGAGAGGAGTGTGAACCGGACGATGTGGTTTTTGTTATTTTATACATTTCCTTTTTTGTGATTTTGTAGCACCAGTTCACAAGTTTCAAAGAAGAATGGTTCTCGCTATGACTTTCAGGCGTCATTCGCTGGCAGCCATTTTTAATCATTTATCATTACAAGCCATCCATTTTCCCTTAGTATTTCTTTCATCTTAATTTTAGTTTTCAAAGCATCTCATCAATCTACTTAATATAAATTTGACATCTTGAAATTGTTCCGGTTTAAGCTACAATATTGACCAGAATCAGGCCAATTTTGATGAGAACCCTTTCTGAAAACCTTTTAAAATTCATGTTTAAAAATAGTTACGTTCATTTTTACTATTTTTTTTTATATTATAATTTTTATTTTTTTTTTTGATCAGGTAAATAAATTTAAAAATAGGTACCGGAGACCTGGAATCCGTCCCCAATGTGATACTTTCAAGCCATTATAATTTTTTAATCTGTTCACCAAAAGCAAGGTAATAAAGCCACTAAGACGCAAGAGGGGGTTACTAAGTGTTAGAGAGTATGAGAAAAAACGTTATTAAAGAGAGAGGACAATAAAAGGACAAGAATTAAGAAGACAGAAGATAATGATTGACATTGCATTTAAATTTTTGAAGACCAAAGTTGGCCGGAAAGCAAGAAACCGGAAGAGAGTTCCACAAATGAGAAGTGCGAGAGAAGAAACTGCTAGCTTAGAACTTACAGTTACATCTAGTCGTTTCAACTGTAAGATTATGGGACCTTGCCGCCAATCTAGTACTGCGCTTAAATTCATAAAGGTTAAGTAACTTAGAGGAAAGTAATATTTATTTTGTGTGATACAAAAATGTGGCACAAGGCCAAAGGGATGGGAAGGCTGGTCTTCAATCTGTCTTATTTTAAACATACCAAAAATACCACAGTATTCCTTACACCAAAACAATACATTCTTATCATTCTTACTACAGCCGCCATAATACCTCAAATCTCGATGTAGTCCTAACAAGTTCCCATATGTCCATTTTATCTGGAGGTAAGGATAAAAATAACAACTTTCAAAAATGAAACACCAATAAATACATTAGAGGTAATTTCCTCAGAACAATTAGCATGAAAATATTTATAAAAAAGATACAGGGAAACTACGTTACGGTGGTGGGAAAGTGAATGAAGTCGAGATGCCAGGTCAGGACCAATAACATTGCAGATCCTTCTTTGTATTTCATCAAGAATCAATAAATATAACACAGAAGCACCAAACCAGATATGGCAGCAATATTTAAAGCATGGACGAATAATAGGCTTATAAACATGTAAGATAGATTGTGGCGAGAAAAATTGTTTAGCAAAACACAAGGAACCAACTTTCCTAGCAGTAGACCTAAGAATTAATTCATTATTTAAAAATAAAAGTTTGTTGTTTTTTTTATATATATTTTTTTTAATTAATGATATTGAAAGGTGAATTTGTTTTTTGTTTTGTTGTCAAATTGCCGCTTAGCCTCGTGCGTTTTTAACATAAAATTCTTTGGAGACGATAATACTGTAAAATTACACTTTCAAAATAAATCTCATACCTTTCTGCAATAAATCTGCCAAGGGTCAATTTTTTTTATATATAAATTAATGGCACCTGTTTCTTCACTTTACGCTACTTCAGTCTACGAATTTTTAAAGAAAAATCTCTACGTGATAAAAGAGGAATCAAATTTGAAATAAAACCCGGCTAACGTCTTCGTGTCAATGCGAGCCATCGCTAAAGATGCTGGAAAAATGGTAGATTCCCTGTGCCGCTCCTGCAAGTACATGACACTTCCCGCTATCTTCTAACTTTTCAAGAGTCAGATCAGTCCAAAAATAGGGTACTGATGCTATACATGGGCAGGGGCTTCAGAGTCTTCAATTTTCAGACTTGATAGAATCCAAAAGCGTCACTGCGTCCTTGTGGGTGATTAATTTCCAGCCTGCAACTGCTTTTCCACAGACAAAACGTTGCAAGCCTATCGTTATTTTTCAAAAGAACTACCTTCCTTGATTCCACAAGTTTTAACCTTCACATTGTGGTTTTCTACAATAGGCGTGTCTAAGACCGACCACGCCCATTGAAGAGAACCACCATCATTCCCTATGTATTCCATTGCCGATATGCAAGTTCCACTCGAACAGCTTCTTCCTTGGAACCGATGCTTTGTGGAACCGACTCTCATGAGTATGCTTCACCAATCACGACACTCTTAGCCTATTAAAGTCTAAGGACGACCTTTATCTCCCTCACATATCGTCATAAACTGTGCTTCTTACTTTGAAAGCCTCTACCTCGAGTGGCTCTTGGGCTTTGTACAGGGTAAACATCATTGTAAAAAAAAAAATATTAAAAATATCGTTTTCATAATCAAAACTTTCTTTTGCAATATTTTGTTCTTCACTTTCTTTTCACTCTTTTCTCTTTTTCATCCTCACTCTTTCTTTCTGCCTCGCTCTCGCTTGTTTTTCTCTCTTCTATTTCTCTCTCTCTCTCTCCTCTGCTTCTCTCTCCCTTCTCTTTCTCCTGTTTCTCTCTTTCTTTCCTGTTTCTCTCTTTTCTTTTCTCTCCCCTCTCCTGTTTTTCTCTTTCTCTCCTCTGTTTTTCTTTATAAATATCATCGTGTCGTTTTTATTAGCTTAAGTAAGACAAATTTCGTCAGAAAAACTGTGCGTCGCATCTCGTAAATAAATATTAATGTCTTGTCGTCTGTTAATTCCCTCAATCATATAAAATTCCTAATGAAAAGAAAAGGCTTTTTTTATTTGAAATTATTTCCGTTGTCTATCGGAGAATCACGATTTTTCTTTGGTGCCGACATCGCCGCGCATCGAAAACAAAGTAAACGAATGGCAGACGAAACGAACATGATTTGACACGGTATAAACAGTACTATACACTATCATGTGACTTTAACGGAATATTCATTATGTATATTATTTTTTTTGTCGGTCAGCATTCTTTAGATGAGCGCTTTGAAGACGCGGTGGATTAATAATAGCGGCTCGGGTTGAGGAATCGGAGAGCCAAGTACGAATTACAGTCGAGTTCATTATATGCCTTATAGAGATTCTTGATAAAATCTGTTGTAATGTGTCTTATTAGTGAGTTGGTTTCAGTTACAATTAGAGTAAATCCAGCTGCAGATCACTACTGTATTTTCTCAGACGACCGCTAAATACGGCTTTTACTGTTTACCCAAGATCTCCCCACAAGGCGGGATGTAACACAAGTCCGTTTTTTAACATGGGACGATTCCGAGCCAGTAGACTCGGGCAAAAATTGCCGGTAGACCCCTGTATACACGGGTTTGTGTAGCTGTCTACCTCCTCAGACTAGACACTGCCATTCGGCATAACCTCGTCTGGGTTCCTTTCCGTCCAGAGGCTCTCTGTAAGCAAAGCACCAGCAGACACAGGTCTTGCTGTTTCGGTATTTACCCAAGAACTCCCCATAAGTTGGGATGTGGCATAAGGCCGTTTTTAACGTAGGGCGATTCCGAGCCCGTAAGCTCAGACAAAAACTGCCCGTGGACACCGTATACACGGAGTTGGATAGCTGTCTACCTCCCCAGACGAGACTCTTCTCTTCGGCTTCGCCTTTTCAGAGGTCGACGAACAGAGCACCAACAAACATAGAGGTTTTGCTGTCTCCCCTAGTCCCACAGTCCGTTCTCACATTTATATACTCCACCTCATCTCATGGGATATAACAAAATCTAAAAACGAATCAGCAAAATTATTGGTCTTGGCCTGGCGTCTGGGCTTTAGGCACTTTCCCACCGCCGTAAAATTGATCTCTTAGGCCTTTTCTCTAGTCTTGCCATATGAAGTGGTAAGACTACATTAAATCTATTGCCAGGTCTGCTGCTAAGAAAGTTGGTTCACTGTGTCATGTTAGACAATTTTTCTCGCCTGAATCTATCTTACACACACACACACATATAATTCTACCATTCGACCGTGCTGAGAATATTGCTGACAAATGTGGTTTGGTCCTCCTGCTATATATTTTGAGATTCTTGATAAAATCCAAAGAAGAATCGGAAATATTACCGGTCCTGACTTGGCGTCATGGCTTCAATCACTTTTCTACCGCCCTAAATTTGCTTCCCCCTGCTTTCTATAAATACTTGCAGGTTATTGTTCGGATGAGCTATGGTACCTAGACTTTATGAATTTAAGCGCGGTACTAGATTGGCAACAAAGTTTCATCGGTTCAGAGTTGAATGGGCTAGATTAACCCTAAGTTCTATGCTAACAGTTATTTTTGTCGCACTTCTTACTTGTGGAACTCTCTTCCGGCTTCTTGCTTTCCAGATAAGCTTGATATTCAAAAATGTAAATGCAATGACAATCATTATCTACTGTCTTCCTCATTACTCTGCTATGGTTCTCGCTCCTCAATAATGCTTCTGTTTTTTTTTTTTTTTTAATTCTCTCATACCCAGAAGACCCTGGCGACTTGGTGGCTTTACTGCCTTACATAGGGTGAATACGATTTTTAAAAAATAAATTACATGCTAATACTCTTGGGAAAGGTATGAATCCATATATTCTCCCCTTAGCTCTGGGTAAATAGCAGGACAGACTGGGTTCTATGGCGTTCGGTGGTAACCAGTCACGGAGAAAGATTAACCGAATTCATCACCAGCCTGGAAAGATTTAGGCAATGGAAACAAAAAGGATTCTTGTACTTAGCATCAAGATGAGACAGTTGAGATTTCTATGACACATAATGAGGAAAGTGGGCTTGAAAATTTTTATACACACATGACAGATCAAAGTCGAGAGAGACAGGAAAACAACGCAAAAGACGCATGGAATCTACGTTACGGCGGTGTGAAAGTGACTGAGACCGAGATGCCAGGTCAGAACCAATAACATTGCAGATTCTTCTTGAATGAAGAATCTCTAAATATATATTCAAGAGAACCAAACCAGATGTAGCAGCAATATTCAAAGTAAAGACGAAATATAAACTTGTCATGAAAACACTCCAACGAGTGCTCAGGATCGCGTCGTCCGTGATGTTATGACTTGGGGTCATGACAAGTTTCGAGTCTTCCAACATCATACTTGTTCGCCCAAGAGACCCTACCGAAACAGTACTATTCCGGCAGGCTATCCTGAAGCAAAAAAAAAAAAAAAAAAAAAAAAAACGCCAAGCACGCAACAAATGGACTCATTAAATAAATGCCACTGCTGACCAATCATTAGCGACTTACGTCACTTCCTCCTCAGTCAAGACGATACAAAAAAAAAAAAAGAATAGACAGCATGCTCGTCTTTTTTTCCATCTTAGGTTCACCACGCGTAAAGATCGATATTCTCAACGAACAGTTTGACATAACAGGTAAGTAATGGCAAGAAAAGTTTCATTTCATATGAAGCGTTACTTTAACAAAAAAAAAAGAAAAAATATCGAACACATTCGTTGGTCATAGGAATTATGATCAGAAATGTTTCTTGCTTTCTTTTCCCACCATCATCACTTCTTCTTTCTATTTCTTTCTTTACTCCCCCTCTCTTCCCCCCTGATTAGGAATGCAAAAAAATGTTAGGAACACTAAGACGGCGTTGTTGAAAAAGTGAAAAAAAATTTTTTAAAAAATAAAACGACCCTCCCACCAAAGAGTGACTTTTGTCATCCTTCTACATATCCCTTTTCCTTCCTTCTTTTCTCCTCCCGTCCCAATTGACCCTCACTGCCCAACAATCTCCATCGTAGAGCTCCATGGAACAGATCTTTTAATCCATAGCCATTTTGAGGCTTTTTCTGCAGCTTCTGATAAAGCCCTGATGGCCTTTCTCTTTTTTACTCCCCTGACTCCAAGCCGACTTAGAGCACTGCATACAGATCTTCCTGCAAAGCCACGGCATCCGACTTCAACTGGGAGACAGGTAGCCCGCCATTTATTAGCTCTGCATCTCTCAACTAGCTCATGGTATTTCTCCAGCTTTCTTTCAAAGGCTTCTTCCAAATTCTCCTCCCAAAGTACCGTAAGTTCGAGCATTATGACTTGCCTAGAGACAGTCGATCAGACCAATAAATCCGGGCGCATGGACGATATCGTTATCTGCTCCGGGATATTCAACTGGCTCCCCAGGTCTACTCTCAGCTGCCAATCTCGGGCAGAGGAGAGCATGCAGGTTGACGATTTACGCATCGTGGAGGAGTTTCCACCGGCCTTGACGAAACAAATCACCTTCGTTTCGGGCTTACAACCACAATCACTAATTGTTGCGGCCACTACTTCGGCTAATTTCCTAAGTACCTGATCATGTCTCCACCGGAACCTCCCTTCACCAAGTTCCTTCGGGCAAGCGCTTAGAATATCTTTCGGCGTACTTTTCCTGGCACAGAGTGGGCATGATGGTGACTCGCTCATCCCCCATGTATGCAAGTTTGCAGGACTCAGTAGTACATCGTACTCGGATTGCACAAGAAATTTAATGCGACTGGCGTCGGAGTGCCAGATCTCCGATCAACTTATCTTCCGCCGTAAAAAATTCGCCATTCGCGTCCATACACCCTACTGGCTTAGTCCCACCATCTTGCATAATCTTTTTTTCCTCAACGTTGGCTCGTATTTCCTTTTGAATTGGTGGTCGTCTCTGTTTACCTCTAGCTTTCTCAATTCGTGTGCCAGGGAAGAAGCCCAAGCCCGCATGACCTGATGCCACTGCCCCCATGAGAGCCTTCTGCCTCAAACGCTCCTCCGCAATACCCAGTTTGCCCTCTGCACTCCATTTCCTTCCATTGCGGACTTCTATGGCAGCTGCCGCCACTTTTCGGTCCTTAGAGTCCCTATACTGTAGGAATACTCTTGTCCGAGAGACTACGAATTCATCCACCAACCATTTAAAGGGGATTTGAAGTGCATTTATAAATATATAAGATAGGCTCTGGTGAGAAAAATTATCTATCACGATACTGGGAACCACCTTTTCTATCAGTAGAATGGGTAACTGATTCAATATGCTCTTTCCACTTCATATCGGCGGAAAACGTTAGTCCGAGAAGGCGCAATAAATCACTCTTCTGGAGGTCAGCATTAGAGGCAGAAAATGCTCGCCAGGAGAGTGACTCATTGCACGTTCTAAGATTAGCGTTTAATGATAGCAGTCGATGAATTGCGGCCGGAATAAGCTAATCGGAAGGGTGTTGTTTTTTCCTTACGGCAACTCTAAACCTTACATACGTCTATTTACCGAACATGTAGAAATTGGTACATTTTGGCTGGGTTGTCCTACTACAACCAAAGTACTCACCGAACCTTACACGTTTGCATTAACAATTTTTTCGCTCCCTACAACATTCTTTTAATGAGAAATTGAGTTCTTTGGAAGCCTGTAAAAAAACCCTCATTACGGAGAAAGATGCAAAGTTCTGGGAGGATGGAATCATGAAGTTGCCTCTCTCAAATATAATGGGGCACAATGGAACATATTTGCTTGAATAAATCACTTTACTGTAATATTGTCTTTAAAATATACTCATAAAAACTATGGACTTTTGTTGCCTCTATACACACAATATATATTTTAAGACATTTTTATGTTTATACGTTCTTTATATAGATACAAATATTTAAGTAAATGCTCTGTTTATAATAAACAGTATTAACAACATTTACCGGTCTGAATGTCCAAGAAATTTTCATAGAAAATATACGTCCTCCGACCGTCATATAAAAAGAACGTATAAACATAAAAAATGTCTTAAAAAATAATTGTCGGACTTTGTCCATTTCATAATGTGTGAAGTCATATATATATAGAGAGAGAGATAGATAGAGAGAGAGTAGATAGGTTCGCCTGTCCCGGTTCACACCCCTTGACAGTCTTTTTAAAAGAGTGGAGGTTTTATTGTTGTTTCATGTTCCTTCTCCTAAAGTGTTGTCATCCTCATTAACGCCCTGCTTGGGCCAAATGATACATACATATATATATATATATGTGTGTGTGCGTGTGTGTAAAATGAGAACGAATAGAATCCAATTCTTCTTTTCGCGTGAAAAGCGAGTGTATCTTGTTTTTAGATCTCAATAAACTGTCTACTAACCAGTTATTTACTAATATCTGATGAGATGTGTTAATACGCATCGAAATATAATTGAATTTGTGTAGCGTTTTTTTGGGGGGAGGGGGGGTTACATGTTTTTGATGTAATATCCTAAAATAAAAAAATAAAAAAAAAAACATATATATATATATATATATATATATATATATATATATATTTAAGCATGAAATAGATGTCACCGCTTAGTGTTGACCTCAGTGTGCACTTTTACATTTCTAAAGAAATAATAGATTTATTTTTAATCCGACATTTATAATACTTAAAAAGTTATTAGAGTGGACATTTCATATTTGAAATAGACGCTCCATTTTTATTTATTAAATAGTATGTATTAAAAGGGGAAATGGGGCCTCGCTTGTCTGTGACGACCTTCGTGGCCGAGCGGTAAATCACACCAGATTAATCGGTTGTTTCCTCTACAAATGGGGTGGGACGTACTGGTAATGCAAATACGATGTCTCCACTATAATAATGTTCAAAGTAATATGTATAGTTTTAAGTTATGATGTATGTATTGGTAAAAGTGCAAGATAGCTCTTGTCAAAAGAGGGTGGTTCAAAACTGAATAATGAATTAACACTACACACATTCATACAGAGATTCATAGGGCATTTCTTTGTCGTCTCTCTAGATCAGTTACTACTTAGTAGTGAGTTCGATCCTCACTGGGTGCCCACACTTCCGGGATTCGCGTTGTGTTTCATTTTAGTGTTGATATTTTTTTCTTTACAAATGTTAAAAGTTTTTTTTTTGTTTTTGTTATGTAGTGGTTTCACAGTAGAGGCTTGTATTTGTACTAAGTCGGCCCTAAAATAGGTTCGACGTACAAAACGTTAGGAACTTGATATAATAGGTAATGACTCAGTAATCTAGTTGTGGTGGCTGATACTTTAATATCCGACTAACAGTCGTCCGACATCGACTGACTGACCCACTCGCTGAATGACTCAGCGACTGCTACTTCTACTCCTACTTATTACAGGTGAGAGAGTCTATTAACTATAGAATATGTGAGTTCCACTATAACAGTTTTGTTTTTTTGTTTTTGTTTTTTTTTGGGGGGGGGTACGTGGTATGAATATGGCACATTGTTTGGAGAGGGTAAAAGAAAGGGTCAATTTGTCAACAAGAGACGGGGTATCCATGTTGACTGATAAGTTAAAATTAGCTGTCTGCATCTACTATGACTGCTGTAACTTTGCTCGGGTGAACACCCAACATTCGCCTCATACCTAACTTAATGGTCACAGCTTTTTCACCAAATGTATAATTTTTTGTACCATTAACTGCCTGTGTGATTTGTAAGGTCCTGGTTTTATGTTTTTAATTTTATTTTGTGTTTGGTGATAAAACACTTATTTCTATTCCAGTTTAAAAAATTATTAAAAAATTATATCCGTGAATGGACGTCTATTTGAAATACGATTTGTCCACTATAATAATGTTTGATGTAATATGTATAATTTTAAGGTATGCTGTATCTATGGGTAAAAGTGCTAGGTATCTTGTGTCAAAAGGGTGTGGTTCAAAACTGAATATGTAATGAATTACCATAACACACATACAGAAATGAATTTCGACGTGGTCACTCTAGATCATTTACGACTTAGTAGTGAGTTCGATACTCGCTGGATTCCCCATAGTTCTGGCCTTGTAATACAACTAAACCACGCTTAGTAAATCACCATAGATAGATGTTGTTGTAACCTAGGGAAGGTTGCTGAATAGAATAATCAAACAAAGGTTGGTAATGAACGATAATACTTAGGACAAGAACATCACATATAAGATTCACCAGCGGCTCGTAGAAGTAGTCAACTGCTAAAAGTGAGTCAAGTGAATTCCTCAATGAATCTCCAACTGCATAATATCTGCTAACAGCCTCATCTTTACTAATATTTATCGAATACGCATGCCGACAGACATAATACATACTGTTCAATAAATACAAGTGGGGCGTCTATTTCAAATACGACGTGTCCGCTATAATGATGTTCGATGTAACATGTATAGTTTTATGGTGTGATGTATGTATGGGTAAAAGATATCTAGTACATACAGAGATGCATAGGGCATTTCGACGTGGTCACTCTAGATCAATTACGACTTAGTAGTGAGTTCGATCCTAACTGGATGCCCCCATAGTTCCGGCCTTGTGATACAACTAAGCAACGCTTAGTAAATCACCATAGATGTATAACAGAGAACGGGAAACAGCGGGACGTGGTAACCTCAACGCAGAAATTAAACTGATAAATTGTGGTTTCCTGTGCATCGGGATCTACATATATCTTCCGACAAGAATAAATTTCAAATAAAGACAAATCTTAAATTCTTTTTTTTAGTAACCAAGAAACTCAACCTGTGTGATCCATTTTGGACGCATTTTGTTTTGTTTTTTTTTTTGTTTTTTTTTGGGTGGGGGGGGGGTCTTTAAATTTTATAACTGCCAGTCGTCATTAAACTCTCCAGATGCTGCTCATGCCTACACCGACCTAAATATCACGAAACGTTAGGTTGAAAAAAGAACAACTGGATCCATCACGAACATTTCAAACTTGTACTTGGGCTTTTAAAACATCTTCAGCACATGAAGCATGCCTTAAACTCAGATATGAAAAGTTAGCGCTACAATTTTATGTAAAACTTAATTCTTGGTACCCCCACAGATTCGCTAAAAAATGAGCATGCCATGATGAAAGAAAATGACCCAAACTTAAAAACAAAGTTTTATCGTCAAAGTTTTCACTATTAGAGAAAAGACCAAATTATTAAATTATATTTGTAATCCTTTTTCAAAATATAGGTTAAATTTTGTTTTTCTTGCGTCAGCGGGAAACTATAAATTATTTTAGGAAATTTTAACGGTTTTTTTTTTTGTTTTTTTGTTTTTTGGGGGTTTTTTGCGGTGAATATGGAAATTCTTGAAAATAATAAAATAATTGTTGGATTTTAATGAAACTTTCAAGACTTATCCCCAAATGAATAAATTATTTCAGAAATGTTTCTTTTTAGAAAATCTTGATAAAAAAAAAGTTTCTTTTTACATCTGTTACAACCCACCGGCACCAACTTATTTAATTTTATAAAATTTCGAGAAATTTATTTTTGTAGGGTTTACGCAGATAACAGAGTACTGATAGCAATCATGGAAAAGAAATTACAAAGTCTCCTACAGAAGGTAGCGACGGAGAGTGAGAAGAAGGGACTAAGCATAAACTACAAGAAGACCTGAGTCGTCATTAAGATGATGAACCCGAAATGCGATTTGCAGGTCGGGAACACTAGAATCAAGCAGACGCCGAAGTTTAAATATCTGGGAAGCGTCTTGACAAAGGACGGTAAGTGCGACACTGAGATCCGTAGACGTATTGGGATGGCCAAGGACACATTCCAAAAGCTGGGCAGAATACTGCGAGATAGGAGGATTTCTTTGGTAACAAAGAAAAGAATACTGAACTGCTACGTGACATCTGTCCTTTACGGAAGTGAATGTCGGATGATTACCTCAAAGATGAAGAAGAGACTCGAGGCGACGGAGATGTGGTTCTACAGAAGGATGCTAAGGATATCACAGACCGGGCGTGTGAGCAACGATGATATCTTAGAGAGGTTACAAACAAAGAGAAGGCTTATACTTAATATCAGGAAGAGGCAGCTGAAGTTTCTGGGACACACACATGATGAGGAAGGAGGGCCTGGAGAATCTGATACTCACGGGTCGAATAGAGGGAAAGAGAGACAAGGAAAAACAACGCGTGACATACCTGGCGGGCTTAAGCAAGTGGATGACAAAACGTGGTCTGGGGAAGGAAGCAGAAAGAACGAACTTGTTGAAAGCTGCAAGGGATAGAGGAAAGTGGAGAGCCATGATCGCCTACGTCCTGAAAGGATATGGTACATAAAAAGAAAAGAACGTTTATATTATAAGCAAAACTCATTGGAGAATTTTAATTTTGTAAAATAGGACGCCCAATTACAGAAAATTTACTCTGAATCGTAAAATAAAAAAAAATGTAATAAGATTAAGATATTATTTAATTAGAAGATCTTTTAATTATTTGAAAATAAAATATATTATAGACAGTATTGTCTCAAGAATAAAAATTTCAATTTATAATAAATTTTTAGAAGAACTGTTTTCATTTTTTAATTTTAATTAAAATAATTTATAAAGTTTTAAATCTACTAAAATTCTGTATTAATTTGGAGCGGTTAGGTCATACTGTTATTAAGTAAAAACCATATTTACTGATTTTTTAAAAAAATGATGTTCTTCCTGTACAAAGCCCTGAAAACACTCGAGGTTGAGTGTTAAAGAGTAAGAGAGACAGTTTATATTAGGTTGGTGCAAAAATAATGACGTTTTTGACATATTTTTTAACGTCAAAATCGTCATTATTTCTGCACCAACCTAATACCATTTAGATTATTCAGACTATTGTCCTCATCTTTGTCGCCATATTTATTACAATGTTTCGGCCGTTGTACGCTCCGGCCTTCTTCAGGTGGTTGGAATGTCGAACTGAACCCTTCATTTCACTCACTCGGGTAGACTGTTCTAGTTACACGTGCTATATTTAATGGATGTGAGTTGTCAGTTATCTCCTGTTAATTCCCCTCTCCAAGTTCTCCACTGCCTTAATATGGCACGTGGAACTAGAACAGTCTACCCCAGTAAGCGAAATAAAGGGTTCAGTTCGACATTCCAACCACCTGAAGAAGGCCAGAGCGTACAATGGCCGAAACGTTGTAATAAATATGGCGGCAAAGATGAGGACAATAATCCGAATAATGTAAATAGTGTACATAATACCTCATCTCAGAAATATAAACAGATACTGAAAGGCCGAAACGTTGTAATAAATATAGCAACAAAGATGAGGACAATAGTCCGAATAATGTAAATAGTGTACTTAACACCTCATCTCAGAAATATAGATAGACATCGTTTATGTGGATATGTAGGTAAGATAACGGTTAAGACTTGACTTAAATATGTCAAGATTGTAGCGATCGGGGCAGCGTCCTGTTGAGGGGTTGGTTCCACAAAGCTGCGGTTGGTAAGAAGAACCTGTTCAAACGGCACTGATATCTCACCAATGTAATACGAAGGAAATAAAGGTGGTTCACTATAAATAGCATGGCATGACAAGTATTCAGTTTAGAATTGGTGGAACTAAGGCAAATAGTTCGTCTGAGCACTTTCCATGGAAATAGCAATAGAGCAGTGAGAGACTTGCGAGGTTTCATCTTTGAGAAAGGGGTTGTCTGGTGGAAAATAATTTGTCACCTGCAAAGGACGCGGAGACGCTTTTGTATTATCGAGACAGGAAAGTGAAAACTGGACAGCTCCTGTTTATATATGATACCAGTACTCCCTTTTTAGTTTGATCTGGCTCTTATAAAGGTATAGTATAACGGGGGAGTCCGGTACTTATTGTAGCGGTACAAGGAACAGACCATTTTTCCAGCGTCTTTTGCGATGGATCGTATGTACGGATTCCACTTGACGTCTGGGTTGAGCACTCAAGACACAGGGCCTCATCGTGAATGGTGATAGTTCAGGGTCCGATAGGTTATGATAGAACGTAACTAGTTTGGTTTTCGAGGCATTGAATGTAACCAACCAGTTCCCCCTCCCCACACACACACACACACACACACTTCCACTGAAATGTTACAGCTAGATCAGAGGAGAGACCAGCTGTCAATCTCTGGTCTAGTGTTTTGGAGGTGCACCCATATATCAGCATAGATAATCACAAATGATCGGAGTATGCTCTTAAGTAAATCATTTAGAGAAAGTAAAAAGAGGGTTGGTCCGAAATGCGACCCATGGGGGACGCCTGCATTGATTGCTCTAGTCTCGGAGAACTGCCTGTTAACAACTACCTTCAGGGACCTACCCGTTAGAAACGAGTTTGTAACTAAAAAGATTATCCCGTGATTCCATAGCTTGAGAGCTTGTGTAGTAATCGTTTATGCCACACATTGTCAAAGGCCTTTGAAATATCAAATACGGTCATCCATGAAATGTATTTGTTGTCTAGTGCCTCACTGATTCTGTGAGTAATAATAGTAAGGATATCAGCAGTGAATCAGGCCGGTCAAAACCCATACTGCTTGTCGCTATTTAGTTCCTATTTAGGTGATCAACAACCTTCTTGTCGGTTATAGCCTCAAAAGACATGCTAATGACACTGAGGAGACTCATGGGTCTATACTGAGAGTGGGGTGAGCGCTCACCTGCGTTCTTTAAAACCGAGTAAACGTTTGAAACCTTCCACGGACTTGGGAAGGATTTCTCCTTTAAGCAGCGTTTAAATAAATTCGCTAAGAAACGGGGATAAATCCTGGTTGATATTCTTAACGACAGCGAGGGGGATTTTTCCTGGGCCAGTGACCTTCTTAGGGTCAAGATTATTGATAAGTCTTGAGACTTCCCGGGCTGTAATAAAAATATTACTGAGATTGTGCTCAGTGTGACTGTGGAAATCGGAAAGGGAGTTGCCTTTGTCATCTAACGTTAGACGTAAATATCGAAATAAAGAGCTTCGCATTATCTGATGAGGATGACATAATGTCGGGGCCATTTTTCATAGTGGGCATAGACGCTTTGCGTATATTTTGTTTGGGGATCTTCCAGGACTTCTGTGATCCAATTTGTTTCTTTCCAAGTTTGGCCTGAACTGCTTGTTCATAGTTTCACTTTGCACTTTCTAGAACATTCTTGTAGTGACTGCGGGCAAGTGTCCAACTACACCATTCCCTGTGTAATACATCATCTCAAAAATATAAACATATATATATATATATATATATATATATATATTCATGAATCATTCATACAAAAACAAATATAGAGGTTAATGATTTAAATGGCGCCATTTAAATCATTAACCTCTATATGTTCTTTGTATGAATGATACATGAATTTACAAATTATATTTGCACCTCTTAATAGAAATATATATATATATATATATATATATATATATATATATATATACGTATCAGTTAACAGAAATAAATCAAACAATTGTAATGCGAAAACTGCAAAAAAGTTAGGAAGTTTGTAAATTACTCATGAATTGAAAAGCTTACTACAATTCAGCGAACCTCAGTAATTTTCAAAAAATGTTGAATTTTTTGTGCGTGTATAAACGTCCTGATATTTGGAAATACGGAGGTCCATACATGACATTATTAGAAAATAAGAGCAGTAACTATAGTTCATTTAAAGCTAACGTAAAATTCACTGACATTGTATTTTCTAAATTTATAAGATTACTGGTTAGTTTAAAAATATATAAAAATGCCTTCACATTATTTTGAGTTATATGTCCCTTGCAAAATAAAAATCCAAAGTCTATCGAGATAGTTGTCAACACCTCATAAAAACACGCTTCGTGTTAAAAAATGCATTTCTGCGATATTTTAAACTAAAAGTTTTGTAGAGTTAGATTTCTACATTCTCTGTTTTAAGTCTGTTAAAAGAGGTGTTGAACCCATTAAAATCGGCTCCAGAGTTCAGTACGAAACAATGCTTTCTGATTGGTCCATAAATAATAATGTCATGTTTCCGCCTACGTTCGCACGGTTGACCTCGAGTTGACCTGTTCATAGTTCAACGCGCTAATAACATGTAAGCGTTCTCAAGCTCTCACGTGATCAAGAAAATTCATAAATATGAAACTTCGACACGACTTAGTGAGTCCTTAAAATAATCAACTCGTCACACGAATCAATGAAACCCAACTTCCTCGTTAAAAGTTAATTTTTATTAACATCAACCCGGCTTGTGGAATTCAATTTCTTTTCAACATCAACTCATCTAGTGACGAACTCAACTAAGACGAGATTCAGAAACCATCTCATTCAATATTTTAACAACATAAAGGAAATCGTAACTATATCAGTCAAAGCAAGACAACTCTAAAGTAAGTCAAGTAATCTATTTCATTCAATTTCACCATCAACATAAACTAATTCCTTACCAGATATATAGCATAACACCTTTTATATTACCCTTGATCACACAACCTCTAAAGTGTTTTAAACAACTTTATTATATCGTGTGTACTTGTGATATAAAAATATTTTCTGTTAAAACAAATATCTGCCTATTTGATTATTTCTCTTGTTGTTGTTGTCTTTGATTTAGTAAAAATAGTAGAGGGTCAGTTTAATTTGTATTTGTCACCGATACGGATTGGCTAATCCACCACAGTTTCAATTCAGATTGATTAGAATTTAAACCATGTCGATTTCCTCAAATAAACTTTCACAAAAGTTTGCCTCTGTTTCTGAGATGAGGTATTGTGATGTTGGCTTAAAAGTGGCGATTATCTCCCTTTCATTGAGATAGTCACTAGGATCACGTGATGGCCGGTGAATGACGTCAAGATAGAAATTGACGAGAGCAGTTGGGCTCTACATGACAACTGCCTCTCGTCAATCTCTCTCCTGACGTAATTCGCCGGCTGTCACGTGATCATCGTGACTATCTCAATGAAAGGAAGAGAATTGCCACTTGTAACCCAACAGTAGCTATACTATTTACATCGCTCGGACTGTTGCCCACATCTTTAATGCCATATTCACGTTTCCAACAATCTACCAACGTGGACGAAATAAAGGTTTCGGTTCAAAATTCCAACGTACATCGTCTGAATAAGGCCGGAGCGTACAACGGCTGAAACGTCGTGAATGTGACAATAAAGATAAGGACAACAGACCAAACTATGTAAATAGTGTAAATAGTTTCAGAAAAATATATTTTATTTTTGAAACATTTTTTAATAAAGAGAATTACGTCGTGTTTGTAAATATAGTTAAAATCAGTCATTTTAGCAATTAAAACGCATTCCAATCAATTGCAATTCGTCTTGAAATATAGCAAAGCATTTTGATTATTAGAAATATTAAATTTAATCTGTTAGCTTGAAATTGAAACTAAAATAAATCTTCAAGAAAGATTTTTTTCATTTTAAAGAATTCAGTTTAAAGGTATCGCTTTTCTTTGGAGACACCTACTTAATTTCTACCCAGTCCTACTTATTATACTCTTAGGTATCAGACTTACACTCAACAAATCAACTGAGGGGGTGTAATGCACAAGTTCTGAGACTATTAATAGACCCACGTGACAAGAGTAACGACGAAGCATCAACCCTTACAGTAAGAGACCTAGTGAGTGAAATGCGAAAATTTGACATGGAGAATCAGTCCACCGGAAACTTATATTCATCACAAAAAAAAACCCTACATCGCGAAGAACCTAAACGACTGTAAATTTAGAGTTCGGAAATTTCTGAAAGCAATGTACACAGATCCATATAAAGTAGTTAATCGCAACAATAAGTACTTCATTATTACAACTGCAGAAGATGAGAAGAGCAATGTTTCCATAGACAGATTGAAACCAACAGTTGTCGCAGAGACAATGAAAATGCCTAATATTCATGTAAAGATACAGAAGGTGCTTATCTCATTTAGGTGGAGATGTCATGTGGGTCATATTACGGCTGCCCCGTAACGTCACTCCATACAGTGACAAAAGCGGCAGTCATTTTTCAGTTGGTGGACAGCAACCAAACATATATACATATATATATCCGAAGAAAGAGTCCACATGTGCTTCATATAGTTTATAAAACAGGGTAGATAAGTTGGTTAATAAAACAAAGGCAAATGAAAGAGGACAGATGTGATCAACACGAAAAATATTTATTAATATTAACCACATGACAGAAATGAAAGATTAAGGAGATTAAGGTTCCAAGTTCGGAATTTTTTGGTGCTGATCACATCGGCAGCCTTTCGTTTACCTTTACTTTATTAACCAACTTATCTACTATATATATATATATATATATATATATATATATATATATAATATTGTTTTCCGTTCTGTCCTGTCCGTGTGCTACGACGTTGTTATATCATGGATATAACAATGCACAAAACGGGAGAAACGTAAATGAGAGAATAAAGGGGAGATAATCACTTTCTGTATCCCTACAGTTCAAACGCGCAATGGAGAATTGTACGGAGTCCACTATATTAAAAGCAACCACTTGAGTCCCCGGAGATGATTGTGCTTCTGCATTCAATTCATCGAACAATTCTTTTCCATTGGATAGCAACATGCATGATTCCAAATTCTCCTCAGACAGCGAATTTCTAATCTTGTGTTTATGATGTTTAGCTTTGAAAATGTCCTCTAACAATAGACTTGAGTAACTGCATTTTCATTTTATGTTTGATTTTTCTTCTTATTTGTTGAATATCTGCCAAGGAAGATGGACGTAAAATTCAGCCGCACCGGAAAGGAAACCGAACACTCGATCACAACGGATAGGACATGAACAAGACATCCATACGGGAACACCGCACATACGGAACGAACGCAGCCGAAACAACAGAAACACAAACAAGGTCGAATGAATTTTAAACGACGCTGAGTAACACGAACAGAAATACTTCGTAATACACGGCGATCCCATTATACGGTCAACTCGACAAACTGTCTCTTCCCCAAAAATGTGTCTGCTTTTATGGAGCCTAAAACTTTAGCTATTGGCTAGAAAAGTAATAATTTGCATAGCTGACACCGCTCAGTTCACCGTCCCGACTATGTTATGGCAGACACTTTCTTCATAACCGGACGTTCCGAAATTCGCACCGGCTCGGTTCTGGTAAGGCCGCCATGTGCTGTCTTTCTTCAGAGACAGCACACTAAACGTGACCTCTTTCATCAACGGGGCCGGATACAGTTATCAGAAACGATTGGCTGCTCTGCATTTCGTTTCCGCTACGCCCTCCCCAGGTCCCATGACCACATATGTGGGGTTGATTTCTTGTGCCGCGTGCTCCTTAGTAGTGCTCATTCATTTCCTCTACATTCTAAAGACCCGCTTAGCATCGGACAAGCTGACACCATGACCAGTCCACCACTACCGATATACTCTGTTTACACTTGTAGAACCCAAATTCTACATTATTCCAATACCTAAAAATAGTTTGGTCAAATCTGTGCAAAAGGTGGATCACAGAACACTTTCAAATTCATACACTTTCAAAAAATCTGGAGCCCTCATTGGTTAATAAATATACAAGGAGGCGTGATTATACACCCACGCTTAACTAATTTTTACAACTCGTGATTGAAATCCAAATTCGCTCCAAGTCTCTGTGGGCCACCCGAAGCAAATAAAAACAGAAACTCATTCACACTCGCCAGTGAGCATCGTGACATCAAACGAAATGCAACTAAACTTCACGCCACACAATCTTAAGTTCTTCGTCCATACGAACATTGTGCAAACTTAACAATATTCACTCTCACTCACCAATGAACTCTATTCCAATTCACTCACCAAATTCCTTACGCAGAAGTTAAACAAATTCCTCCTAACAAATCAACTTTATTTCTCAACATTCGAGAAAAATTCTATTACACAAAACAATCAAAGGTAGATAATTCCTTTGGTCACAAAATTGCATTCAACTTTACAAATATTTACTACAGTAAATTTTTAAATGTAATTTTTTCTCTTGCAATTAATTTGCAAAATCTTCAATAACAGATTCTAACAAACATCTTTTCAAATCAGAACTCATTAACAAAATTTAATCTTTCACCAAACTTGAGTTCAACATAAATTAAACTAACAAGATTTCACCTAAAAAAAATCCACTACATTTTTGTAAACTATTTTCATTACAAAAATATATTGAGAATTACTTGTTATTCAAATATGTGCCTTTTATCACAAATGTTTCTTGGTGTTTTTGCATTTTGCTTAACATATTCGTAAAGTAAATTGTATGGATTGATTTGAGCCGTCAACACCATTAAATAAATGGTAACCACCAAACTTTCCACTACACAATGATAAATGCTAACATAATAACATCAATAATAGCTAGTTCGCCATTGCATCCAATATAACCCGAAATTATCCGAGATCTAAGTAAATTGTAAAAAAAAGAAAAAAAAAAAAAAAGAAAAAAAAAAGAAAAGAAAAAAGAAAGCTAACCTCATTGCAGAGAAATAAAACCGCCACAAAATTCAAGAAACATTAACCAAACACAACTACCTTTTCAAAGATGTCTCGATAAACAATAACAGAACTGAATGCTCAAGAGTTATTCCTTGAAAACACCTTCCAAAAGACGCATCCATCTTTAGTACCGAAACATACGTAATAGATTTGGTACTTAATATTGTTTCAGAGAACACATTTCAAAGATTTATTATCTTTCTGACACCCTCTCCGTGCTTCTATACCTGGAAAACAGGCTACAGGGAAGTCCCTTTATTGTTAAAACTCTGGGCAGATAGGACTCCATGTGCAAGTAAATAATGATTGTGCTATGCTGGATCCCAAGCCATACGAGAATCAAGGAAAAACAACAAAACCGACTCCGCAGCCTGGTTGTTGGGGACCGGGCGGGGGTGCATGTTGTTGGATTAGAACACGTGCTGTTTATTTTCTGCTAGAAGAAGGTCCAACTACAAGAACATGGCGGACTCAAGTTGAGTCGAACCGAAGATGTAAAGAAAACAAACAAAACATATATAATATATATATATATATATATATATATTCCGTCAACAAATATATATATTAAACAACAAATTTACAAGTGACAAAGACATCAACATTTGTGTTTGTGTGTGGACGTAAAAAGTTTGTATATTGGTGAATGTTCGTATGTATGTGTATGTGTGTTTCAAGGCGTTTTCCCACAAGTGGGCGAAAACGCGGATCTCTACGAGAGATCACATTTTTAAATGTGTCCGCTGAAATGCAAAGAAAATGTGAACGAGGCAAGAAGTCGTCCAGTATTTATAGTGTAAGGAGAGCGTCCCCTTGTGAACAATTAGGGAATCAAGGAGGAGCTAACTCCGACAAGGTCAGCTCTGGATATTGTATCATTGACGGATTTATGGTCCTAGATACAGTCCCCAGGGCCAGAAATGGCGAGCTCTTACAGAAAAAAAATGGCAACAGCTTTGGAGTGAAAACATATACAAGCACTTCGAAGTGGGGACAGCTCCAGGAAAATGGCAAGGAAGACTTGAGCAAATTTGAAAAGAATAAGTCACCTTGTCCCGAATACACATTGTAGGAGAGTTATAATAATAATATAATTAATAGTAATTATATAATAGAGTAATTATAAACCCGCTAAAATTTATATATAAAAAATAAACATAAAAATGAGAAACAGTAAAACATGGAAACAACAAAAGAAGTATTATTTATTATCTGGTTGTTATGTGGTGTTGGAGACGTGAGAAACAGTAATACTGAGTAAAATTGTGATTTGGGGGTCAAATGTAAATCAAATATGGCTCAGAATCCGACAAAATGATAGGATAAAGAATAAGTGTATACAATCTTTCGCACTATTCTGACTACTGTCCTCATCTTTGTCGCCATATTTATTACAACGTTTCGGCCGTTGTACGCTCCGGCCTTCTTCAGGTGGTTGGAATGTCGAACTGAACCCTTTATTTCGCTCACTGAGGCAGATTGTTCTAGTTCCACGTGCTATGTTTAATGGATGTCATTTGTCTGTTATCTCCTGTTAATTCCCCTCTCCAAGTTCTCCACTGCCTTAACCGTTGTAATAAATATGGCGACAAAGATGAGGAAAATAGTCCGAATAATGTAAATACTGTACATAATACCTCATCTCAGAAATATAGACACATACAATCTTTCTCAGTATCTGTCTATATTTCTGAGATGAGGTACATGGCACAGTGGTTAGTTAGACCGAGTGACAGGACCCAAAGAGTGTGAGTTCAATACCCGGTTAAGGCAGTGGAGAACTTTCAGAGGGGAATTAACAGGAGATAACTGATATCCATTAAACATAGCACGTGGAACTATAACAGTTTACCCCAGTGAGCGAAATAAAGGGTTCAGTTCGACATTCCAATCACCTGAAGAAGGCCGGAGCGTACAACGGCCGAAACGTTGTAATAAATATGGCGACAAAGATGAGGACAATAGTCCGAATAATGTAAATAATGTACAATCTTTCTTGTATGTTTTTTTTTTTTTATATATATAGAAGTGCGTAATGACTGTCCAGATAACTTATTTACCTGGGGTTTCTTTACCTTGAATTTTTGTTGAGTGCTAAAATATAAATGTTATTATGATGGCCTAAAAAAGAAAAAAGAGATGCCATTTTCGTTGATGCACGTATTAACAACCTGTCCGTGTGAACTGCTTGTCCGATAGTGAGAATGTCACGCGTTTTTGTGCGCAGATAAGAAACGTGGCGACGATTCTCATTCGTTGAGAATGAGTGAATTAATGATAATTGTAATTATTAGAATTGTTTTTTGACACTACAATTAATTTTTCTTTTTCTTTATGAACACGACAACATCGGCTATAAAAAAAATCACATTTTTTATACTCAGGAGGAGCAGGTGCACTACAAAACGTACCAGGCACGATGTAGTGAAGCACTTTCTTGATCACATATAGCGATCTTCGCTCTCACAAAACAGCGATTTTATAGCAAGTGTATTAAAAAGGACCTATTCGAAAATGGAACTTGGCTTATACTCCAAAATATAAAATTTTGACGAGACATTTATTAGCAATAAATGTGTATATAAAACATGGAACAAATGATAGAAGTATTCACGTTGGTATTTAAAGTAGCTAAAATTAATCTTAATTATTTGCTATTTAGTTAAGCTAAAATAAATGTTCGACATTGAATGACATAGTATGTGTTGAAATTTTTACCTAAAACTGGAAAAAAAATCTTTTAATTCCCATCAATCTATTTCCTGTCTTTTGCTTGAAATAACTTTAACATTCCTCCTTGTCCTACCACCCATTCACTCAAACACGGTAATCAGGTGATCATGGTTCTCCACATCTTCCTGTCTGTTGCTAATCTAAACTTTTGACCGTTTACTATCCTCCTTGTTCTACCACCCATTCATTCAAACACGGTAATCAGGTGATCATGGTTCTCCACATCTTCCTGTCTGTTGCTAATGTAAACTTTTGACCGTTTACTATCCTCCTTGTTCTACCACCCATTCATTCAAACACGGTATTTGGCTCTCCACATTTTCCAGT
Organism: Acanthosepion lycidas; assembly: GCA_963932145.1. Taxonomy (NCBI): domain Eukaryota; kingdom Metazoa; phylum Mollusca; class Cephalopoda; order Sepiida; family Sepiidae; genus Acanthosepion; species Acanthosepion lycidas. The sequence continues at coordinate 23,694,344 of OZ010608.1, read as the reverse complement.
CTTTTGTTTAATTTTTTACCCTTTACCACCCTTCCTTCTTGTTCTACTATCCATTCACTCAAATCCGTTAAGCTGACGATTATAGCTGTTTTCCATTACTATTTTTTTATTTATTTATTTATTTATTTTTGCTTTCAATATATCATGTGAGACTTAAATTCTCTAAATCTTCTTTCCTCGTTCTGTGTGCGTTTCAGGATGTCAACTGTTGTGGCTCTTCGCAACTTCCTAATTTTGTTGCTCCTAAGTAACTTTCGACCCGGTACCATCTTTTTTTTAATTCTTGTTGTGCTATCAATTTACTCAAACACATTGTGTTACAATTTGCTCCTGTTTCTTTTGTCTTTAGTATGTATTGTGAGCCTGTCTGTAAAGTTTGACTATCAACATTTTTCAGGCCCACATGGACAATCATTGACTAATCGACCATGATGAGACGAACTCTGGTCTCATGACCGAAACGCTAACATCCTAACCATTCAGCCACGAGACCAAGCTTTCTTCATAAATATTAAACATTTCATTGAAAAGACTGACGTTTTAGCTAAATGAGTACTTTATTTAATTCACCACTTTAAAGAGTTTGAAAGTTTTTACTTGATACTATGAAGCAATGAAAAAAATACTATATCTAGTTTCCACCGTCTTCTGTGCTGGTTCACAAATAATAATGCTCATCAAGGACACTACAGCCGTCTATGCTAAGTTACCATGGGTTGTTAAGATACAATCATTTTCTGCATTGAACTTCGTAAACCCACAAACTGAAATATAAATTTTGCCTCTAGAATTTTTAATTAAATCGAAGTCATAAATTATACAAAATATTTCGAAACTCTTTGATAATCTGGATCTAGATTAATTAGGGATTATTCTGTTTATCGTCTTTTGTAGAGTCTAGGTTATTACATCCGTTCTTTTCGGTAACTGATAGTGATATCTCTTATCGGCACCTTTTTTATCCACTTTTGTAACAAAGAACAACAAATATTATACTTTATAATCTCTCAGTCAAAATTAATTAATCTTTTTTTTTTTTTTTTAAAAAAAACAAAAACAAAAAACAAAACTGGTTTTGCTCCATGAACTTGATCTTAGGATCTACCTCTTTAGTATTCTGTTACAAAAGTCACCAACTCCCCTGCGCCACTCAACGCACACACATTTTAATGGCGTCAGCGTGTCGCCTAGCTACTGAATTCTAATCACAACTCTCGATCCCTTTATTTCTCTAAAAGCATTGACTCTTTTCTAGTAGATCACAATAAGTGGCTTTTAGGCCATTGAGCATACCCAGAAGAGACTTATCAAAATATATTTTCTTACATGAGACATGTTCTGAATACACGAACTTTTAAAACTCAAATCTTTCAGTAGCATATGCGCTCCATGTAATACCTGCAGGCTTTGTGGGCATTTCTTGCATTGCTTTGCATGGTAATACACAGGGCCGTAATGCCGAAGTGCCTTAGCTCCCCCAATATTTTTACCAATTGTAGCATTTTTACAGGGTTTTATTTTATGAAATACAATAAAGAAAAAAACTACCAAATTAAGGAGGTACTGGAAATTTTAAATGTTCTTGCCGCTAACCATGTTGGCGGCCTTTGATAACTTAAAACTAAATTCTAATTCTTTTGAAAAAAAAAACATTTGTCTCTGCTACGACCATGTGGTGCTTTCTGTATGCTTTATATTGATTGTCTATGTAGTTATTTTGTGAATAGCATCCTTACATTGCCTTATGTACGTATTTATTAAATTGCCTTGGGTGTGCCGGTGGCGTGATGGATAACGGCTCGGAATGAGAAATCGGTGAGGCGAGTTCGAATTCCAGTCGTGTTCGTTAAATTCACTTACTCTATGCAAACTGTTAAGAGACAGGAACATTAGAGACAACAAAAAAAAGATTGATATTGCATAACTATTCAGCAATCATTTTATATGGCAGTGAATGCCGAACAATTTCCTCACAGATAAAGAAGTGATTTGAGGCAACAGTTGTGTTTCTACAAAAAGATGCTGAGAATACCATGGAGAGATCATGTGAGTAACGAGGAAGCTTTAAGGAAACTAGAAACAAAGAAGGTGCTTATAATTGAAATCAGAAAGAATTTAATTTTCTAAAATACATAACGAGGAGAGAAGTCTTTGAGAATTTGACGCACACATACTGAAGGCATGAGGAACAACGAGTAACCTACCTAACGAGTTTTATAGGAAATGATTGTTTGACGACATATCAACATCCTTATGGGTCATTTAATGCCAAAATTTAATTTTCTTGGGATTGTTGATTCGATTTAATTGTTTAACGGCATATCAACATCCTTATGGGTCATTTAATGCTGAATCTTGTGTTGACGCATGATAAAACAAATTTAACAATTAAAATTCTATAAACCAGAATCCATAATTATTTAATGGTGGACAGAATGTTATTTGTTTAATTCAATATTCAGGAAGTATTGAACATAAAATATTAAAGATAATATTTTTATGTTATAAATACATCCAAACAGAAAATTTACTTGCACATTGACGTCATTTTCTAACGTCGCGGAGAAGCTAATTATATAGAATCAAATTTGACACATGTTCAGAAATGTCGCTGAGTGACCTCTACGGGAAACTTTCAATCTCATCCACCACTTATTTTTCAACTAGTAATTTCATAAAAGCCTTTAACATGCATTGACATAATTCTTTTATTTGCTGATCATAATACAAACGTGAAGATATTGTCTCATTTTTTTATCGTTTTAATAAAAGAAAACACAAGTGGGTATTATTGATAGAAATGTCACAAACCTGTCGTTCTCAATCACGGCACCCTTACGGCGTTTTTAGGAGACCCGAAATGCGTTGTCGATAAGAACTAAATTACACCGAGTGCAGTCTGAGAATAGAATTCACTTACCTCCACATAAGAAAACGGGACGACTTTCCAGGTAAATACTTGTAGACCCAAATCTATAGACAAGTATAAAACCAACAAATGTTTACCTAGTTTACCAAGTATAAAAAAAATTACTATTCGCTGACAGACCCAAATCTAAATACAACGATAAAGACAAGTGGATCATCTTCCAGGTGAACGCTTGTAGACACAAGTCTAAAGCCGATCAATTTTTGCCTATCGACCCAAGTCTAAAGCCGATCAATTTTTGCCTATCGACCCAAGTCTAAAGCCAAGAATTGTTGGCCTACCGACCCAAAAATAAAGCAAACCAATGTTTGCCTACCGACCCAACAATAAAGCAAACCAATATTTGCCTACCGACCCAACTCTAACCCCAGAATTAAAAAGGAGCCCCTTCCAAGTTAATGCTTTTAGAGCCAAGTCTAAAACTAACCAATTTTTTGCCGATCGTCCTAAATTAAAACCCGACCAATATTTACTTACGGATTCAAATATCAATTAAATAATGCAACGTGTAATCCATTCAAACCATACGATGCCTTAATTTTAAAAGATATTGAACTGCTACATTTATGTTGCTATTGTTGTTAATAATAATACTAACAAAAATAATTGACCAGGCAAGGTTCTCGTGACTTCTGACCTAACTTAATGTGGGTGTTAACATGTACATGTGTCGTGGTAATATAAGGGCTACTTTAAATACCCAGCCCCACAGATTTGCTTGTCAGTTGCCTGACCGTAAAAGAAAGAGACATATTGTCCATCTCTGTTCATGAGGAGCATCGTGACCGGTCGTCGAAAAACTTTAGAAGGATGAGGCAGTCGAGGCAACTTAGGAGTGTTATCGAGATACTTGGGGGGTCACCTTCATTCAAAGACCAACCGAAAGGACTGGGTTACCCGTTCTGATGTTATTTATAACTAGAGTTCAGAGTTATCCACAGCTTTTATTAAAAATCGTCACCCTGTTGCTCCCATTTGGCTGAGCAAATGCTAATATTTTTAATATAAAAATGAATTGCTCGTATTTTTTCTAAAAATATGTATTGTTGCTATTTTTTTTAACATAAAAATAAATTGCTCGTATTTTTACTAAAAATATGTATTGTTGCTAATTTTTTAATATAAAAATAAATTGCTCGTATTTTTACTATGTTCTGTTGCCAATTTTTAAAATATAAAAATATATTGCTAATATTTTTACTATGTATTGTTGCTAATTTTTAAAAATATAAAAACGTATTGCTGTTATTTTTTGTATAAAAATCGATGTTATACTTTCGTACTGTTTGCTTTTGTTTGGCGGCGTGGTAGCAATTTGCCCATAGATAGGACCCTAACAAGTGCTACCACCCCTGGTCAGAGTGAACCTGGGAGCTCCTCAAAACTTCCAATCATACGATCAGAAGCCTTGCTGCCGGATGTAGTTTATTGTCATACCCAGGAGTATATTATATAATCAATTCACTCCAAGCAAGGCGATAACGCCACTAAGGTGCAAGCGGCTACCAGGAGAGAAAAAAAGGAACCAGAAACCCAGTCCTACACAGAAAATAAGGGATAAACTTCTACGTCTGTTCCAATGATCAGGAAGGAGTGTAAAGCGGGCGATAGGCGAAGATATCTCCTCCTATTGAGGAACAAAAATAGAAAAAAAAATACATAGTAAATAAAAATTGCTGAGTTTAGGCGGAGACGTTGCATATAAAAAAAAATAAAGATAAACAGGTACAAGGCACAACGTTGCATATAAGAAAATAGAGAAGAGGTACAAGGAAAAATAAGAGGTAAAAATTAAGAACAATAAGATGACGATGAGGTTGCAAGGTGAAAGATTAAACTTCAAATATGTGTACTCTGATATGAAGCTTAGGAAACTCTCACTGCATTATAAGTTAACTTCGTATAACCATAGCTCTGATCAACTAAAATTCGAGCGGAAAATTAATTAACTTCAATTAATTCAAGAATTCTGAAGCAAGCTATTTTATTGCCTATGTAAATTTAATATTTTTCTCTATATTTTCTTTGGTTTTCTGTTCGCGGACATATGCATTATTGTATTTTCTTGACGGGACATAGAAAAAGAAAAAACAAACCTTGAGGGATAAAAAGATGCAAAATGAAAATTCTGCTGTTGATAAGACAAAGAAGAAAAAAATAAGTCAAAAGAACCAGAAAAAATACGAATGGTGTCACCAGGCTCAGTACCAAGGTCGCCTTGGTACGTTCGCTCGTTGTCTACGGAGAGTTGATATCTCCCTGGCCCCAGGGGACATGATCAAGAATGCGATAAAGAGGTGTAATTAGCTCGACACCAAAATTCACTCTTGAAAACAATTTCAATGGAGAAAAGAGGCGGCGGTTTAAGAAGTCATTGTAATGATGATGGTAACACGAAGAGTTGAACTAACTTTCGAGCCGGCGGATGTTGGGAGGGGTGGGGGTCTTATTTTCTTAAGCTATTATTTAAACAAGAACATAAAAAGAAATTACACGTGATCATAACGAGGCTATATCTATACCTCGTGGGTATCGCGGATTTTCTTTTTAATTCGACAGTTCATCAAAGGAATAATAAATCCTATTTTGAAAACATTAAAACTATCAAAGATGCCAGATACTTTCTAAGCTAGTCTGGCAAAAGGGTGCATTGAACACTGGTCCATGGTGAGCCGAGTCCACAAGTGACTGATTATTCAGAAATGAAGAATTTTAAATCTATTACGCCTTATACTACTAGGCCGAAGAAACAACACTGTGCGAAAAAAATAAATCATAAAACAATGCGAATTCTTTTTCACTGACGAAGTTGAAAGATTATATTGAATCAATTGATACACCTGCTGCAAGGAAAGTTAGTTCACTGTGTCCGACCAGACAATTTTTCTCTCCAAAATCTATCTTACATATTTAAGTCTAGCATTCATCCATTCTTCGAACATTGCTGCCACATATGGTCTGGTGCTCCTGCTATATACTTAGAGATTATTCATAAGATCCAAAAAAAGAATCTGCAATGTTATTGGTCTTGACCTGTCATCCTAATCATTTTCCCACCGTCGTAATCTATTTTCCACGTACCTTTTCTATAAATATTTTCATGACAATTGTTCTGATGAAATTTTCTCTATGGTAGCTATACTTTATGAATTTTAAGCGCATTGCTAGATTGGCAACAAGGTCTCATCATTTTACAGTTGAATTGGCTAGATGCAACCGTAAGTTCTTTGCGTGCAGTTTCTTTTCGCGCACTTCTCGTTTTTGGAACAGTCTTCCGGTTTCTTATTTTCCAGTTAATTTTGATCTTCAAAAATTTAAATGCAATGTCAAACATTATCTATTGTCTTCTTAATTCCTCTTTTATTCCTCTCCCCTTAAAGTTTTTCTTTTTCTTTCACGTTCAGTAACCTCTTGTGCCTTAATGGCTTTATTGCCTTGTTTCGGGAGAAATGATTAAAAAAAAATGTCATGTCCTTTCTGGTTCCACACAACTATTTTTTGTAGTAATGTTTGTCTCTTACTATTCTTCGCAGTCCTTGTTCTGTCAACAATTCACACAAGCCCTTTAGATACATTACACGCCGTTTCCCTTCTGTCCTTCCTTCTTTCAATATATCCTGTGAGTGTTAAATTTTCCAAGACGTCCTTCCTCATTATGTGTCCCAGAAATTTCAACTCTTTTTAATTTTAAGTTCCAATCATTCAAGTTCCAATTTTATTTAAACCTTCCCCATTGCTCACATATTCCGTCCATGGTCTTTTTTTACAGTAAGGTTCACCCTGTACAAGACCTGGGGGTCACTCGAAGTAGATTGTTATGTTAAGGGGTAGTTTATATCAATAGGAGGGGAAGATAATGGCTACCTCTACACTTGAATGGGTTAAGATTGTAGTGATCAGAGAAACATCCTCTTGGGAGTCTGTTCCACAGGGCAGTGGTTCGCGGGAAGAAGCTGCACAAGGGGAAACTTACTTCTCACCGATGGAATACGGGGGGAATGTGGGTGTTTTGCTACTATGTAAGTGGCATGGAGGGTCCTAGCTGGGAAGGTTAGACCTCGTGGAACAAAGGAATGTAGTGATAGAGCAGTGAGAGACTCGCCTGTGAGAAAGAGGTTGGAGGGTGAAGAATAATTCTTCTCCAACAAGGACTCGGAGACGTTTTTGAACTCCATTGTTATGGAGTGGTTTCACAGTGGAGGCTTGTATTTGTACTAAGTTGGTTCTAAAATAGGTTCGATGTACAAAACGTTAGGAACTTGATATAATAGGTAATGACACAGTAATCTAGTTGTAGTGGCTGATACTTTAGTATCCGACTAACAGTCATCCAGCATCGACTGACTGACCGAACCACTGAGCAACTCCCTTGTTACTGTTACTACTCCTACTTATTATAGGTGGGAGAGTCTATTAACTATAGAATAGGTGTGTTCCACTATAACATCTATCAAGACTGGAAATCAAGGTCTGGATAGCTCCCGCCTTAATATGACAACAGTACTCCATTTTTGGCCTGATCTGTCTCTTAGAAAGGTAGAGGATAAGCATGAGGAGTCAGGTACTTACTGAATCGGTACAGGGGGCCGATCATTTTACCTACATCTTTAGCGATGGATTGTATATAGGAATTCCACTTGAGGTCGGTTGTGAGTTTAAGGCACAATATTCTCTCGAGGTGCGTAACCTGCTCAAAGAGACATCGTTTCATCACAACTGGTGGTAGTTCAGCGGTGATGGAATGTAACGAGTTTCACTTTTGAAGCATTGAATCTCAGTATCCTTCTGTAGAATCACAACTGTTTCTTCGAGTCATACCGTCATCTGCAAAGAAATTGCCTTGCATTCACTGCCATATTGGATAAATATAACATAGAACTTCAACAATCTTTTCTTTTTTTTTCTAATGAATTTCTCCCACTTTTTTTTTAAAACTTTGTTTCCCTTTTGGAAGGTATCTTTCATTATTCCATTGTGCCTTTGGATTTCGGTGTCAATTTTTGTAACCTATTATAACAATTCCCAGATAGTTCAATTTCTGTACTTGATTTGGTCAGATTGTGAGAAATCAGTCTTCTGAAAACTTCTTCATTGTTCGCATGTTCCGTTCATGGTATTCTCATTATCTTTCTATATGACAACATTGCTTTTTTGTCTCAAGTCTCCCTTTTCAAGTGTTAGGAAACTGTTCTGAATGACGTCTGGTTAGTTTTCATAGCCTAATCAGGAACGTGCGATCCCGTTCAAACAGTTTTTTTAGGAATAGGAGTTGCGAGTTCAAACCACGTTGGAAACTATTTCCAGTCATCATCTACACTGCCTACTTAAAAAATCGTAGAATATTGTTATATTCTATGCTAATAGGAATATATACTTGAAAAACAAGGTAGATAAAATAAGTAAAGGTTTATTGTAAAAACCAGTACAATAAGAATAAAAGGTAACAGTTATGCACAAGGTCGTCACAAGTCAATCCAGTAGTGAGTGCTACTATTGAAAGGTCAGTCGTTCTCACGTAAGTCTGAGTCGTACTCAACAGATCCTAGCTAGTCTCTGTAGTCTGTCGACTTACAGATACTTATAGGTAGTTACGACCTATAATGTAGTCACTCATGGTGGGTGACAGATTATTCCATTACATCAATTATTAAGAGAAAAATCCTGGTTGCTGAACCGAAGATTAAATAAAGGGTACAGTCCGAAATTTCCTGAATACTACCTGGATTGACAGATACCCGAAGAAAGTCAAAGAGTATAATGATCAAAATGTTATGAAAACAACAAAGATGAGGACATAAGTTTGATTGTAAATAACACAAATAACAGACCAAAAAAAGTAATGGAATTGGTGCTATAATCTGATCCAAAAGTATCAGGGTTGATCCCAAAGTATCAGGACTTGAGTTATAAAATAACTATAACACATACCACTTCAGCATTTAATCTCCTTTGAATTAGTCCCCTTCTGAAACCAAACACTTTTTCCACCATTGTTTTCACCGATTGAAGCATTCCTGGAGCTCCTTTTTTGAGGATAGCGAATAGCTGCTACATCGTATTCTCTTGGATTGCCTCAACGAAATCTTGTTCCTTTCAAGTGAGATTTGATTTTTGGAATGAGGAAAAAGTCACAAGGAGTGAGATCTAGGGAATATGGTGGTTGTTGGGCCGAAGGGAGGTTGTCCTTTGCCAAAAACAGCTGCACAAAACATGGTCACTGATGAAACGTCAGTGGCGTAGTGAGACACCCACACTCTACACACCTTCTTTCCACTCACCGTTATAAACAGTGTGAGCGAGAGCATTATAACTTAGTGCACATGCGCAACAGAGTTCAGCATACACCAGTTCCAAGTGGCTTCACTCTATGTACTTTAGCTCCATTACCATAGCAAAAATCCTGATACTTTTTGATAAGACCATATATATATATATATATATATATATATATATATATATATATATATATATATAAATAAATGTGTTGAGACAGAAACTAGATCCATGGCATCTTAAGTAAATCTGCCTAGAACCAAACTGCCTCACATGTAATAAAGCAAACCTTGGTCTATACACCAGAATAAAGTAAAATTGGTTACACTCTATTTACATAGAAGTAACATATTTCACTAAAAAAAGGCAATTACAGTGAGTCTCTGTGCAATGTAATTGTACCCGTATATAGAACTGAATGAAGAAAGGTTTAACAAATATAGGAATATAAGGCAATTATCTTCCTTTGGCTGAGACAAAGTCACATAATGGCCAGTTAGTGACATCACTTCATAGAATGATGACAGTCATCTTCCAGAAGTCAAACCAAACATGTTTCTTCTTCTTGTTTTTTTTTGGGGGGGGGGTCGACCTAGGGGAGCTTCCCGAGAATCAGCTAACAAGCTTGTAGCACAATCTTCCTTGAGAAATATAAATTCACCAAATCTAGAAACTATCTCTAGCTTGCAGTCCTCATGTTGGGAAAAACCTATGACTCGCCATTTCTTGTTTGAGAAGAATATGTCCAGGTCAGAGACATAGAAGATAAATCTGGCCTGCTTAAATCTGGAATCCTAAATATAGCTTCTCTTGAAACAACAAAATGAATCCTCCAATAGCTTCAATTCTCATTCGGAATTATTACAAGTAAGATACTTTTCATTCTCTTTTCACACTGCTTGTTGTTGCATGATGTGTTATAGTTCCTCTGCATGAGATAAATGTAAATATGTGTATATAATTTTGTCTCTGACATGGCAGTATAAAATTCAGAGAACAAAACATGTTTGTTATTCCTTTTCTTTCAGCTATTCCGTTCCCTCCGTGAAATAAGGTGTTATTATATCATGGATATAATAATGCCCATAATAGGGAAATACAAACAGGAGAATATTCATTTCTTCTATAGCATTCACCCATTATCTGGTGACTTACTCAACATGATATGATATTAGTAATACCCCTTTAATTGTTGACCAGATCACAATATTATTAAACCCCATTACAAAGGTTCTATCTTTTAAATAAAGGCTGGAGTGGAGCTGTTCTCTGAAAGGGAAACAAAGAAAAAAAAACAACAGTTGTATATTCCTAATATGGAGTCTAGCACAGAGAGAAATAAGATGCATCCATGCAATGTAATGGCCAGTGAAGAAAAGGATATGACACATCTGTATAGCATGGGAACTGATAAGAGTCACATTTCCACCAAAAGAGATAACAAGAACAGATAATATCAAGAAAATCTCAATGAATGCTTCATCTAAGAAATTTGAACAACTTAAGACTTTTATAGATGTTATGTTAGAATTAATGAGTGTAAATCATCAGTGGTAGACAGGCCAAAGTGTCAGCTTGCCCAATGGCAAGTAGGCACCTGATGGAATTAACTCCCTATATCAAACACAGACAACTGTTTTCCTAATAAAAAAAAACAAGGAATAAGAACATTATAAAGTCATCAGCACACTATCAGTTAGTCAAGTCCAATATGAGAGAGGATTTTCAAAGCTAAAGATCATAAAGACAAGTTAGAAATTAACTGTCTGGGGAGGATACATCTTGCTATCCATTGAAAAGAAATTGTTAGATCAATTGGATGCAGAAACAATTATTGGTAGATTTATACAATCATCTAGTGAATGCAAATGATTGCTCTTAATATAATTGGCTCCGTGCAATTCTCCATTCTGCTTTTTAACTGTAGGAATACAGAAGGCGATTATCCCCCTCTGATAGAGATAAGTCACATGAGTCAAGTGACGGCCACTTAGTGACATCATTTTATACAGTGACAAAAGTGACCAGTCATTCAGCTTGTTTACAACAGGCAAACCAAGCGTTTGCATTTTTTTTTTTAGTCTGGGCCAAATCTGCTTCCTCCAGCAAATGCTACAGTTTGCAAGTCCATGTTGCTGTTTCCTTTAAGACTATTATTGATGTTATGTTAACATTAATCAGTATAAATCACCAGTGGTAGACAGGCCAGTGTGCCAGATTGCCCAGTGGCAAGTGGGCCCCTGATGGAACGAACCCCCTATATCAATTAAAAATGCAATAAAGAAACAGACAATTGTTGTCATAATAAAAAGCAATAATATTATAAAGTCATTTTCACGCTGTTAGTTACTCAGAACCAAAGTGAGAGGACATTTTCAAAGCTAAAGATCATGAAGACAAGGTTAGGAAATTCTCTGAGGAGTATTTGGAATCATATATGTAGCTATCCATTAAAAAGAAATTGTTCGATAAATGGGATGCAGAAGCAATTATTGGCAGATTCCACAAACAATTACCCTTAATAAGTGGTATGCATGCAATGCTCTATTGCTCTTTTGAACTGTTATTAAATAAATTGCACAGCAAACCATTTAAAAATATCAAACAATTACTTAAAATTTTAAAAATAATAATTTCAGTTATCACATTCAATATTTACATTTGGTCTCTACTGCCAGTAATATGTACAGGCTTACAACCATAACACATTGAAAACACTGGTTCTTAAACGATCACCAAAAATAAGCAACATTGTGCCTGGCCAGTAACTAAATTGGTGACCACTTGAGAATACCAGGTGCTGTAAGCTAGGATGTGTAGATGGTATAAAGCATAACAGCCTGGAATTGAAATTCCAGTTTGTTCGTTATATCCACTTATGCTTGGGAAATTTATAAATCCACCTCTTCCCACCCCAGTTATAGATTAATTGGTAGAAATTGTATCAGTAAATCATTAATACCTTCCAAAAATTCTTGCAATAAACAAAACTTTTTCAGACTTTAAATAACGTGCAAAGGTTGATAAGCCGTAAAAAAAAATAAATCAATCAATGTAATGAACAAAGACTAAAGGAAAACTTAGCTGACACATTTCATTCCCTGAGGAACCTCATCAAGTCAAATTTGACTTGATGAAGTCCATCAGAGGAAGAAACAAGTCGGCTAAGTTTTCCTTTTATCTTTTTTCATACTGTCCTCTTAAAGATTTACTCTATCTTAAATTTTTACATAAAAAACGTAATATGCACAGTATATACACACTGCAATTATTAAGAATTTTTTTTTTTTTTTTCCTGAAAACTTTAATTGTACCTTTTTTTTTTTAAACTTATTTATTCATTATGAAAATTAAATGATAGCAAGATAAATTGCAGGTGGGTTCCTCTTTGTCTCCTGGCAACCAAATTGGACACAGGAAATCTCATCAACAATTATTTTTTTTTTTTACATCTACAGGTTAAACACGGTTTTGTTGAAAGAAAGAATTGATTTATTTCTCTGACGTATGCTAAAGGAGGTGTACTCAATGAAAATCACAGATGCAACACACTTGATTGAATGCATAAAAAGTCAATGTGCTAAAACTGACAGCAATGTAGAGTTATTACATCGAGTTCACTTGAATCTTGCAAAGTACATCAACCTTTGCATCACAAATGATGGAAATCATACTGAAGGTTTTATTTGTTATTCCAATTCAGTGAAATGCTGTTGAAAATTTAATTTCTAGAATAAGTACACTGCAATTACTAAGAATTACACATTTTTTTCATGAAAACTTTATTTGTACTCTTTTTTTTCCCCTTATATTTTTCATTTTATTCATTCATTATGAAAATTAAATGATAGCAAGATAATTGTAGGTGATTCCCCTTTGTCCCATGGCAACCAATATTTTTAGACCCTGTCCACTACTGTACAGGGTGTCCGCGAAGTCTGGATACATAGGAAATCTCATGAACTATATATTTTTTACCTGCACAAGTTAAACATGGTTTTGTCAAAAGAAAGAAATGATTTATTTGCCTGACATATACTGAAGGAGAAGGTGTACTCAATGAAAATCACAGGCGCAACACACTTGATTGAACGCACAAAGAGTGAATGTCCTAGAATTGACGACAATGTGGATTTATTGCATTGAGTTCACATGAATCTTGCAAAGTGCATCAAAACTTTGCATCACAAATGATGGAAATCATGTTGAAGATGTCATTTGTTAATATTCCAATTCAATAAAATGTTGTTGAGAATTTCATTTCTTGAAAATATACATTTTGCCTAGGGTGTCCAGATTTTGGGGACAGCCTGTATATCAGTTCAGACAGACTAACAGACAATAGTTTGAAGGTTCTAAGTGAAGTGATACCTTAGCAAGACTCACTGCTGATAAAATGTTTTATACTTTAAATTTGTTAAACCTATTAAAAGTCAAGTTGTTATATTTCTTTACAAGTTTCTGGGGATAGTCTCAACTAAATCTGTTAAATTTATTCTGAATCTCTTGCCATTTTAAAAGAGTACTGCTCTCTACATGGAACTCAAAGAATTGAGAATTGCAACAAAGATTTTTTTTTTCTTGCTTGCCGAAAATTTCAACTTTACATGTGAAAAGATATTTTGAGCTTAACAGGTGTGCATGATATAATTTGCTTTTCTATTCAAGGAATTATAACCAGTCAGTCGCGTGGCCTAATTGGTTTGTCACAACACTTTAGCATGTTCTTTCTTTAATTAATATATATTTAATTATTAATTAAATTTTTTATTGAATTATTTCTTCTTATATAACTTTAGAATCCGATATTTGGATTGGCTAACATAACTTACATGATATGACGTCAACAATATATATATATATATATATATATATATATATATAAAAATTCCCAAGAGGATAAAATCCAGGTAGAACTCAATGTCCAGGATAGAGTAAGAATATAATATAAAAGGCTCAAACACTATTAGGTTGGTGCAAAAATAATGTCGGTTTTTGACGTATTTTTTAACGTCAAAAACCGACATTTTTTTGCATGAACCTAATAATATTCCATGGATGTAATTGATTACATTGGAATCACAATCCAATTCATCAGACCTACAAATTCAAAAAGAAATCGGAAAATATTACTCCGGGTATAAAAAACAAAATTTTCGTGAGAGTGTATGTGTGGGAGTGGGAAACAAGTGTGAGAGGGAAATGTATGAAAGCTCTAGAGAGAGGGTGCAACAGAAGAAAGAAGAACAGGAAGGCCTAAAGGTGAACGGGGCGATTAAAATTTAACAGAGAGAAGTTTTAAAGAAAAATCAGACAGTCTCTCTCCCATATATAAGGTCGAGATCTGAAAAGGTTAAAATGACATACAGTCCAGGACAATATTCAAAAGTAGTTCAACTCTCCGAATCTCACATACACACACATACATACATACATACATATCAAGCTCCCACCCCAGAAGAAAATATGACAAAGAGCTTGGTTATAAGAAATGCATCCTCTTATCAGCAAGGAGATGTATTGCCTGAGGGAGTAGGGATGAACCCTGGAGCTTGAGCTAATATTATTTCAACTACCCCATAGAAGTAGACTTCTATGCAAGGTAGTTTGTAGCACATCTTGAATTTCCATGTTATTCTAGACATTTTTTGCATTAGCAGATACAACGCGATGTCTCTGCACGTTTTTTTTTTTTTTTTTTTTAATTCAGTACTTCTCTGTGTTTGTTGAGATAGAAATAAACTTTTCAAGCCTGTCATGGGTATGACGATAAATTACATCTGACATCAAAGTGTCTGGTAAAGAGATTTTGAGTAATATTTCAAAAATGTATTACTAGTAATGTATGTATATATATATATATATATATATATATATATATATAGGGTTCAAGAAAACAAAAGATGGTGATTGACATTTCATTTTAATTCTTGAAGATTGTAGTTGGCAGGGAAACGAGAAATCGGAAGGAAGTTCCACAGGTGAGAAGTGCGAGAAAAGAAGCAGAGTAGAAGTGGCAGTTGCATCTAACTAGTTCATCTTATTTTCTGGCACTACACAGTGAACTAACAAGTACATCGATAACATTAAGATGTTCTGTTAATAGGATGTTTGTGACTGATAGGAGATATATCTATATCTATAGACACTACTGCATAATGATTGTCACAAACGGATTTATTGTTAGTATGTTTTCCTGTATTTATGGTTTATGACCAGATCATATTGAAACATCAGTTCTTGAACAATCACTGAAGTTAAGCAATGTTGAGCCTAGTCAGTACCTAGATGGGAATACCAGGTGCTGTAAGCTTGGATGTACAGATGGTATAATGGTTTGGAATTAGAGAATGGAGGGATGATTTCCAATTCCTGTTATACTCAGTTACATGCAAATACCCTTGGGAAGGGTATGAGTCCACCTCTTCTCCCCACCAGTTAATTAGTAGGACTTCTATCAGTAAATCATTATTATCACCAATTATCTATGCTCTCTTAGTCCTTAAATGAAAACCTATGAACATAAGGAAAACTGATTGAAAAGAAAAAAAAAATTTATAAACCTGCAAAAGGTTGATGAATCATAAAAAAAAAATTGTGTAGAAGTTTTGCGTTCTATTAGGTTGGTGCAAAAATAATGTCGGTTTTTGACGTATTTTTTAACGTCAAAAACCGATATTATTTTTGCACCAAACTAATAGCTTACTAGTGAGTTGGTTGAAACATCATTCAGTAATTGTGTATTTTTGTTCTGGTTTTATATGTCCATGTATAAAAGATTTCTGGCTACAATAAGTTTTCCTTTTGTCCTTTTACTGATATATATATATATATATATATATATATATATATATATATATATATATTAACACATTCTTGTTGACACTTGCTCTTGAGGAGGCAGGTGTCATTATTCCTACAGTTACATTTAGCGGGATTAATGACAGATTTAATTATGATTTTTTTCCTATTAAATTTATTAATTAAATTAGCCATATTCAGCATACAGCTGTAACTTGGTTTAACATAATTCCTATTGAAAGTTTTATTCAATATGTTTGACACGGGGGGAAACTCTTTTCTAAAAATTTTAAAATATTTTGCCTATTTTGGTTTTAACAGCTAGATTATGTTAAGGATTAAATTGTAAAATATTCCTAGGCCCTATTTTTCCTTTTATTTTGCTACTAATAGGAAAATATGTTAATCTGGTTTTGTGCCCCCTAACTTCCATGAATGTGTCGTCTATAAAGTGGAAATTAGTAGAAATAATTCAATCACCAATAACGAGAACAATAAAGTGTACATAGGATCTACTGAAGGCAATTTTAAAAAGCGCTACTATAATCATATAAGTAGCTTTAAGAATGAGAAGTATAGGTATAACACTAACTTATCTAAACACGTTTGGAGATAGAATGGATCCCATTCTAAAATCGGAAATACTAAAAAAAAACTAATTATAAAGCTGGCAACAAGTTCTGTATATTATGTATGGAGGAGAATTTGGCAATAGCTACCTTCAATATACCAAAAATTTTATTAAACCAGAGCTCAGAAATGCTTTATAGATGCAGGCATAGGAAAGCCTGGTTATTAGAATAAAGATTGTTTTTTGTTGGGGTTTTTTCGCTTTTTTAGTGACGTTTTATATCTTTTCAAAATTATGCTAATTTTAGGTTTTAGCAGGAATTTTATCAATAAATTTGTTCCTCGTTAATTCCTCCTGAGCCAGTTCACCCTGATGATCCCATGTGGTGAAACCTAGGTAGACAGTACTTGGCTCATGAGGATTTATTATCTCTGTCTCTTCTACAAATACTTTCATGGCAATTGCTCCGATGAGCTGCTTTCCCTGGTCCCCCGTCTCCATGAATACAAGCGCCTTACGAGGCTAGCATCCCGCTCTCACCCTTACACTGTAGAAACTTTAAAATGTAGCCGTCTCTTCTACTCCAATAGCTTCATACCTCGCACCTCTCGCCTGTGGAACACCCTTCCCAATTACTGTTTCCCTGATAGCTATAATCTCCAACTATTCAAATGTAATGTCAATCGACATCTCCAGTTACCTTGATCTACACACTATCCTTCCCTTCATCCTTTCTTCTATCACTCCTATCTGCTCTTGCTACAAATCTTCTGCAACCCCCCTGCATCCTAGTGGCTTCATGCCTTGCTCGGGGCGCTAAGCTTAAAAAAAAATATATATATATATATATATATACACACACACACACACAGATAGATAGATAGATAGATACCTCCACAGATATATGATACCTAAGGTTCAAAATGAATTTCCAAAAATAAAAAATGTTTCCTAAATATTCTTTTAATTTAGTTTTAATTTCAAGCTAACAGATTAAATTTAATATTTCCAATGAGTAAAATACTTTTCAGTATTTCAAAACTAATTTAAATTAACTGAAAGGAGTTTTCATTTTGAAATAATTAAACATCGATCATTTTAGCGCTATTTTTATCCATCTGTCAATGATGAATTGATAAATATTAGCCGATTTAAACTTTAATCTAATTTGAAACAAATATTACTTTAAGTTTAAAATATCGCAGAAATGCATTTTCTAACATGGCGGTAGCTATTTAAGGTGTTGACAGGTTGACTGGCAGATAGTTTATCTAATTTTTTCTACATTTGAATATAATATGAACACCTTTTTTATATAATTTTTTAACTATGCAGTAGTCTTCGAAATTTAGGAAAATATCCTCCATAATCTACTGTTTTATTGAATTTTAGGTATTTTAGCTTTAAATTTTATTTCTCTTATTTTCTGATAATGTTGTGTATATACATTCACATTTAAAAAGTTAGAACATTTATACACAAAAAAAAAAAAAAAAAAAAAAAAAAAAAAAAAAAAATTAAAAATACATATTTTATTCATAAAAGCAATTAAAAGCTTTTCTAATTAAATAATGTCTTAGTTTTATTGCATATTTTTATTTTATGATTCAGGGCAGATTTTCAATAACTGGGAGGCCCTACTTTAGAAATTGATGATTTAAATTCTCCAAAGAATTCTGATTGTAACTAATATAAACATTAAGTAAGTCAAAAATTAATTTCTTGAAATTTCATAAAATTAAGTAAATGGGGGGGGGGGTTGTAAAAATATATATATATTTTTCCAGAAAAAAAAAAAAAAAATAAAAAAAATAAACATTTCATTCATTTGTAAGTAAGTCCTGAAAGTTTAATTAAAAATTCAAAAATTATTTGATTGTTGCAAATATTTCCAAATCAATGTGTTTTTCACTGCAAAAAAAGAAAAAATTTCCTATACTAATCTTTGGTCCCCACAGCAAAAAAAAAAATTTCAAATGCTCTAAAAAAAAAAAAAAAAAAAAAAAAAAAAAGGAGAGAAGGGTAAAATAATATAATTTAATAATCAAAAAAATCCTTTGGTCTTTCCTCTTAATAATAAAACTTTATCAAATTCAGGGCATTTTTTCATCATGGTATGCTACTTTTTTAGTGAATCAGTAGAGATACCTATATAAAGTGAGGGGAAACATGAATACAAATAATGAATAAACATACTTTTCATATAATTAACTGTACATGGATGTATAATAACTAAATATGCATAGAAAACAAAAAAAATTTGAATTTAATAGAAATAAATTCTATTAATCCATTTTAATGGGCAAAAAAGTATTCGTACAATACAAAAAAGAATACATAATCTTCATTTAATACTTTGTAGAATGGCCATTATTCACTTCTACAGCAACCAAACTTTTATAGTTCTCAATGATTTGCAAATTTTAATTGGTATTTTGTTCCATTCTTCTTTGCATATGGTCTTCAGATCTAGGATGTTTGTTGGAGCTCTCAATTAGATTTGAATTTTCAAATAACGCCACAGATTCTCGATTGGGTTTAAATCTGAGGAATGACTTGAACATTTCAGGATATTTACATTATTTTCAGCAAGCCATTTCTTCATAGATTTTGCATTGTGCTTAGGATCCAATCAGGAGGAAGTTCAAGATTTTCAAGCAAAATCATTAAATTTCTTCCAAAATATTTTGATATGCTGCAGCATTCATTCTATCATCTATTACTGATATGTTGCCAGTACCTTTTGCAGAAAAACATCTCAAAACCGTGATGCTGCCACCACCAAATTTCACTACTGGAACTGTTCTTTCATTTGAAGGTATCACTATCTTTCCTCCATACATAATTTCTAGAATTATGTCCAAACAAGTAAATTTTGGTTTTGTCTGTCCATAATATGCTTTCCTAATCCAAATTTTCCTTATCCTTATGTCCACAAACAAATTTCAATCTGGCATCTTTGTCTTTTCAATAGAAGTGGAGTTTTCCGAGGGGAGCATAACTTTAGATTTTTCCTATGAATTTCATTGCTTATTGTCTGTTTAGTGACAGATTCCTGATGAAAGCAAATCATCCTGCAACTCTTGCAAGTAACCATAGGATTTTATTTAATTTAACACATTAATTTCCTCAAAGATCTTGAAGAAATCTTCACTGGTTTTCAACAGTTTCGAGTTTTTTATACCTTGCATCAAATGAAATAATGGTAGTAAATGGAATATTCAGGTTGTCTGAGATTTTTCTTTCTTCTTTCCGGAGCTTAACAATCAGATCTTTTTGCAAATTTATCATTTCTTTACCTCTTGTCATGAGGAAAACCTTCTTGCATGAATAATAGTTACAGAATGTTCTGTTTGTATTTTTTAGCTACTGATAACATTATTGGAACATTCTAGAACATTCCACTTAAATACGTCCATCCTTGTGCCACATCTAAACTACACTTAATAAATCAATATATATGGTTGGGGGGTAAGTTATATCTAGTGCATATATGTGTTTGTGTAGACATCCATGTCCTTTCAGTCTGAATTTCTGGAATAAAGATTTATCATTAGTATGCAAACTCATCTTTGTTGTTGTTATCACAATGTTTCAGCAATTGTGCCCTTCAGATTTCATCAGATATGTGTTGACTTATGTAACATACAGAGAATTCTGAACTGAACCCTTTATTTAATCTACAGGATATACTGTTCTCATTCAACTTGCTACACTTTAATCCACTCAGCTACCATAGGATAATAGTCTAGTAGATTAAAACGTTGGTTTGTATGTTTGTTGACATAGTAATTGTGAGTTCAGTCCCTGGGCCAGGTAGTGTTTACTTGCACTCAACGGAAACAGGGTGAGCAGTAACTGAGCAGTACTAAAGATAAGAACTAGACAAGATATCCCTAGAGATGGGCAATGCAACAGGAACTGTCTATCCCAATAGATTAAATAAAGTGTTCAATCCAAAATTTGCTGTAGCTTACCCAGATTGATAAAGGCCAGAGAGCATAACAACTGAAACATTGTGATAAAAACAACAAAGATGAGGACAATAGCCTGCATGAAAATGGTGAAAATAATCATTTTTTTTTTTTTAGGGCAATAGACGTCTACCAGCCTCACTCGAATATTTTAATAAAGAAAGATTCCAAAGAGTGATATGCATTTCTTTAAAAGTGTGTAACTGAGGCATGTTTTGCCATAGTCTTTCCTGAAAGACAGCTGCCCAAATATACAAATGAATATGTGTGCGTGTGTGCATGAAGTAATTATGCTGCAATCCTAATCTATTTCACAAACACAACTGAATTATTATTATGAAATAAAAAATAAAACATCCGCCTCTTATGATGAGATATCAAATTGTGGAATGAATAACAATGGAAAGTTGTCTTCATTGTCACTCGAGCCATTAGCCAATCATTTTGTTTCTTCAGTGCGCAATTACCTTAACTGATAATTAAAAAGAAATTTTGTCAAGCAAATTGAAAAGACGGAACTTTCTAATAAATAAAGACCCACAAAGGAAAACAATAACATCGGTTGAAAGGATTGTTTTGGCAACAGACTGACATTTATTCTAAATAACCACATTGAGTAAATTACTTCCCGTTATGTAAATAAAGACAATTTTTTTCATCCTCACAAGTCAAAAGAATACAAGATACTGAAAAAAAAGAACATGTCTCTTTGATCAAACTCATGCATAAACACATATACAAAATAGTAGTCCTAAAGACGCACACACAGAAGCACCTCAATTAGATTTTTTACGGTGAAAGTACTAATAAACTAGGCTCTCACAGTTTTCTGAAATCAATTCCTCACACCCTAGTCTGGCTTTTACTCTTGCATATCATGTAATGATGGCAAAAATGTCAAAAAATAAACTTCAGGAGATTGCATACATTTCCAATAAAAAATTGCATACTTGTTATGATGACCTCACAGCAGCAGATGACCATGTTGGAATCTATCTACCCAGGATTTTGTAGCTGAGTATCGGGATTCCAAACATTTAACAATAGATCTTTTAAATGAAACATAAAAAGGTTATCATCTGAAGGAAAGTAGAAAGCAGAACAGCAGTTAAAATAACATTTATATATACTTTTCAGAAATATACAACAATATGTTCAATTTTCGTTGCAATGAAGTTTGTTTCATAAAGTAATTAAATGTTTGTAGGGCAGTGGGAAAAGTGTGGAGAGAATTACCTTATGATGGTTATCCAAATGTGTTTGTGAATTCATAGACAAAGCCTTAGTCAGCAGATGCTGGCTGTCATCTCTTCCATTGGGTTTGTGTGTGTGTGCACACACATGTTGATCAAACAGGTCTCCAAAATTGTTTTGAACCTTGAGAAGCATAAGCATCTATTTTTATAACCCTAAGGAAGATCCAAAATCTAATTTCACATAAAGGTGTGAACTTTTTGAATACAAAGTTTTCATTAGTTAGAAAATAATTTCACACTGGCTCGCAAAAATCACTTCTCAAATTTGTGGGAGTGGTAAAGGGAGTTATTATTGTTATTTTCAAAATGGTACAAAATAACACATGGTAGGTGTACAACTACATCTGCAAGTATCTTGGCAGTATTTGTTGTTTATCAAACAAATCTTCTGATGGGATTTTATTGATTGAAAAATATATACAATATTTAATTTCTATCACCACATTAATAGAGGCTTTCTCTTCTCACCCATAAGAAATCATATTCCAAACTTTGACTTGAATGTCTAAATCTGATAAAGGAACTATATAAGTTCGCAAAATGATACATGTCTGGCACCCCACAACCCAAACATGACAAGGAGTATGACAAAGAGGAAATGAGAGTCCCAGTTTATTTAATCTTTTCTAAGACTATGCCCTGCACATTTACAAACAGATATGAAGTGATTAGCAGTGACCATTTAAGCATTCCATACTACATTGAAAAAAAAAAACAAAAAAAACATCAATACCCTCTACCAAGTGTTCCAAGAAATAGAATTCATAGATAAACCTTTCTATGATTTGGAATTGGAATGAAAGCCATGATGGAACTTAACCTGAATCCATCATTAAAATACAGGATATAGAATTAGTCAATACTAAATACTAAAAATACCTTGTTATATGGAACAGCTATAACAAATTTAGTATAGGTAATTGAACACAGAATAGGCTGCACTAGAGATAGTTTCACACAATACTGCAAATTGCTACAAAACCAAAACATTAAAGCAAGAACTCTCATGTTCTTAAATAGCCTTGTCAGATTATACTTTCATACAAATGTCATGCATGGCACCAAACTCATTCAGAAATATCTAAACTGTCAGCTGTATGCAACCAATCATTAAAACCTACTGGTTTTCATTTTCTCAAAGCCAGTGTATTGATTAGTTATAATAAATTTAGTGTCAGTAAAAACAAAATTGAAGAGAGACTAGACTTCACTAGAGGTACTTTTGCCTAATACCACAAATTGTTGTAAAACCAAATTATCAACCTGTTCTTAAATAGCCTCATCAGATCGAGAATTTCATACGGACGTCATGCAAGATACCAGACTCATTCAGAAATATCTAAACTGACAGTGGTATGCAACCACTTTCTATGAACAATAGTTAAAAACTGCTTTGAGCGAGTGAAGCATGAGGGTCTTGGCAAAGATCTTCCCTCTTTGAACTTTGTGGACTGGCAATACAGAAGGATAAAGAACTGCACCAAATATGTGTAAGTTGGAGAGAAAATAATGGCATAATAAAGATGTTGACCTTCCATACTAGTTCAAAGGAAAAAGTTAAAGAGGGTACTGATCAGTAATTGGAAGCATGATAGCAGTTACTGGACTTGAGAAACCTATTTTCCAGAAAAATGGTTTTAATAGAAAGATTTTGTAAATTTCATTCAACACTAGTACTGGCCATTCAGTAAATGAATGTTGAGTGTTTTTACCTATCAGGAACTGGCTAATATTGTCATTATAATTAGAGGAATAAAATCCTTGAACATAGACTCAAAACATTTGTACCGAGTTTCAGAAACTTGAATATAATCCATCGTAATATTTGAGGATTTGAATTTAGTAAATTCAAAACAGTGTATTGATCAGTTATAAATTTAGTGTTGGTAAAAACGAAATTGAATATAGAATAGGCTTCACTAGAGGTACTTTTGCTTAACACCACAAATTGCTGCAAAACCTAAATATCAACCTGTTCTTAAATAGCCTCATCAGATTGGGACTTTCATGTGGATGTCATATATGACAGCAAACTCATTCAGAAATATCTAAACTGCCAGTTGTATGCAACCACTTCCTCAGATCAATAGTTAAAAAATGGCTTTGAGCAAATGAAACCAGTAGGTCTTAGCAAGGACCATCCTCCTTCAAATCTTGTAGACTCCTACTACATAATCATAAAGAACTGTACCAAACAACAGAAACCACATCACCTGAGAACATCCAACAGCAGCAATAACTAAAACGGATATCACATGTAACTCAGAGAATATCATGACACAATCAAGATGTTGATGTTTCACATCACTTCAAACAAAAAGTTAAAAAGCCCCCTCCCCTCTATACTGGAAAGACCAATAACATCTGAACTTGAGAAACCTCTTTTCCTGGAAATAATTTTTTTTTAGACAAGATTTTTATAAATTCCACCTGACAGTAACACTCACTGCTTGGTTAATGAATGCCAATTTCTTCTTTACATATTTTTTTTATTTTTTAATCAAGTTCACTGCAATCAAGGCATTAAAGCCACTAAGACACAAGTGGTTACTGGTTGTAAAAAAATTAGAAAACAGAAACATCACTAAAGAGTGAGTACAACAGAAAAGTAATCAAGAGGACAGTATATAGGCCTAAAATTTTTCATCTCCCATGACAGTATATATCCTCACTGGGTGCCCCATACTTTCAGCCTTGTACCACATCTATGCTACATTTAGAAAATCATCATGGGAGGTGTGCTGAAAAGTTCTTGGCCCAACCCAATTCTCAATATAAAAGAACAAAAGAATTTTTGGAGGGCTGAGAAGAGTTTCTTGGCCAGGTCTAAAATTTTTCATCTCCCATTTGACTCAATGTAATCTTTAAACCATTGTTATCCAAACAAAGCTTGGGTCATTTTATATTTGACAACCATTCAGTAAGCAACCTGGTTCAGAAACTCTTTTCAATTCAGTGAAAGCTAGAAAATACTTCATTTAAGAAATTTGTTCAAATAAAGTTCATCTGAAGTCAACAAGTCTCTCTGTTTTTTTTTTAAAAAAAAAAAAAAAAAAATGTCCATATTCTTTATTTTTTCTTCAGTAATACAACCATTTTTTGTTGAAAATTAATTTCCTGAATATGAACGCAATACAATAAATTTATTAAGTGTCTCAGATTTTTAGTTCATTGAATTGTTCAAGAATTGTTTACACAGTTCTGAAATTACATATTACTTGCCTGAACATATTATAGACGAATTCATGTTGAAACAGCTTCAATTTGTGCATTTGGCAGTAATTGGCTAAATGAGTCTTTTGTTTACTATAATATTACAAACATATGAGACTTCTCAGGTCATTTCATTTGTATCACCCAATGCAAGGGAGTAAAGCCACTAAGACCCAAGATTACCAGGCGTGGAAGAATTAGGAACAGAAACATTAATAATGGGGAGGAAGAGGAAAGAGTAATCAAGAGGACAGTATATAGTGATTGACATTACATTTACATTTTTGAAGCTTAAAGTTAGCTGGAAAGCATGGAGCTAGAAGGGAGTTCCATAAGAAAAGAAACTGTTAGCATAGATGGTTACATCTAGCCAACTCTTTTGTATATTGATGAGATCTTGATGCTAGTCTAATACTGCACTTACATTCATAAAGTCTAGGTATCATCTTTTCAGCTATACGGTTGAACTCTCTGCCTTCGGGTAGACCAACCCGACCCTATTTTTTATGGGGGTCTACGGGGAATTTTTGCCAGAGTCTACGGGCTCGTATACCCCATGTTAAATTTGGCTTTGTGCCACATCTGACCGCGTGGGGTGGTTGGCAAATATCCTAAGTACCATAGCAAAAAGCTCATCTTAACAATTACCATGAAAGTATTTATAGAAAAGGCACAGGGAGACAACTTTATGGTGGTGGGAAAGTGGCTGAAGCTGAGATGCAAGATCAGATGACTATTAAAGATGAGGAAAACAGATACTACACTTTGAACCCAGCCTTATAGCCAGTGGGTGAAGAAAACCATAACTGGAGTAGCACAAGCTGCCCACTCAATGAAAAATGGTTTTAAGAGAAAGATTTTATAAATTTCAACCTACAGGTTACTCGGTCAATGAATGCCAAATGTTTCCTTATAAGGAAACGGCTAATATTACTAGTACCATAAGATGATGATCATTTTCAGAATATTCAACTACTTACAAAACAATTTTTGAATGTTGACCTTGTTGACACAGAACCAACCAAGGACACATGGCTCAGTGGATAAAAGCGTTGGTTGAGTAATTCAAAAAGTGACTTGGCTCAAAGAGTTGTGAGTTCAATACCTGGCTACAGCAGAGGTGAACAAAATCTTGGAGAGTTGAGTTACTAAAGGGAAATAACGGATACTGAGATATCAAGAAAAGGCATGGCATGTGGAACTAGAACAATCTACCCCCATGGACTAAATAAAAGGCTTGGTTTAAAATTTCAACATATATATCTTGAAGAAGGTCTATAGTGCATTATCAGTTATAGTGAAGTGTATGAGTGTGGAAACAGATTAGTTTGATTTGGCCTTGTCAGTTAAATATCTCACTATAAGAGGGGTATAAAACAAGAAAATCAAATTGTAAAGTGAAACAACAAATTTATGTACATATGAATCAATTAAGGTCTTTACAAATAAAATTAATGTATTTTGATTGATACAAGGTTGTCAAAATGTTCATAGTAGTCCTTGCAAGAATGGGTTTATGTATACATATGTATGTATGTATGTATGAGCATTATCAAAGGGTAGGAATGACTTTGAAGTAATTGCTTAGTCTTAAAATGTTCCGTTCGTTTATCAAGCATAAAAGAGGTGAGGGAGAAAGGTAGAGATAATAATAACAATCGCTTGATGTTAGTCAAGAGACATGTTAATACGCTCGTCTCCTTCTCTCTGGTGACAGGCAAACTTGCCTGTCTTTTATTTTGTTTGTGGGGCTTGAAAAGGTCATTTGGGAATTCACTTCCAGATATGAATCGGGTCTTTCCATTGGACGACGAACAAACTTCGTGTCTGCTCGCGTAAATTTTCATAAAAGAATTTGTTTCTGAGAATATTATTTTGTTTTTAAATGTTTTCTAGTTTTCTATTGGCCGAAAAAATTTCCCATCAAGGGGTGAAATTTCACAAATCAATGAGTCAGTGCTTAGTATTTGAATTTTAAATCTAGATCTTGTTTTGTTCACTACAGGTTGAAGCATACAACAGCTAAAATGTAAACATGGCAATGAAGATGAGGACAAGCATCCAAACAATGTAAATAGTGGAAATAGGAGCTACTTATAATCTTTTAGAAATTAAATGGTAACTTTCTTTTAAGGAATTTAAGAAACTATTTTCCTTAAAAAAACTTTTAAATCAAAGATTTTATAAATTTCAACTGACAACAACACTGGCTGCTCAGTCAATGAATGCCAAATTCTTCTTTATATATGACTATGAGAAATGAGGAAAACAGATACTACACTTTAATCCCAGCTTGATAGCTAAGGAGTGAAGAAAAGAGTTACATTAGTCAATAAATGTTGAATGTTGAAAGGAAACAGTTAATAAGTTGAGATGCAGTTAATGATAATATGAGATTTTTTTTTTTCATTACATAAAACATTTTAAATCAACTCCAGATTTCATCAATTACTCTTGATCATTATATACTCTCATATCACAGACAAGGCAGCTCCCCAGAGCCCCTGTCTGTGATACAAGAGACTGAAAATCTCCTGTGATGCGAGGCCATGTGTACCAGCATTCAGCACCCAGTAGTAAACCCAGGTCAACTGTGTACCTGTTTTCCATTGTTTGGGCTAAAATATAGTGCAAAGTATTATTCTGAATAATACAACATATGTATTTGAAGATTTGTTTTATTTTATTCAACCAACAAAGTCCATTTGTCCATTATTTTATTACATTTTTCAAGCTGCATATAAACAACTTCACATTCAAATTAAATTTAAGAAACTGCCCAAAGTTATAAAACACACACATATATATATATATATATATATATATAAATGAAAAGTTTGGTAATCAGTATAGATAATCCCAAGGAGGATGTCAAAGCAGAGCAATTATTAATTCAATTTAAATAGAAATTTAAAATTTAAATAGACCCTTAAGGTTGTCTGTTTTCTATTTAAATTGAATGATATATATATATATATATATATATATATATATATATATATAAAATGAACATTGAAGTCAACACCCTACAGCAACAGTGTTTCTGCTCAATTATTTATATATACTGGCCAGTGATACATTATGGGTAAGCATGTTGTATTATACTGATGTTTATTTGGGTGGGCAGCAATGATTATGTTTCAAATTATTTTAGGGGCTATTGAGGGGAAATGATTGTGTGTGTGTATATATATATATATATATATATATATATATAGATGTAGAGATAGACAGCTATAGAAAATGGGAAAGATGTAATAAAGATCTTCGTCAGATATTGCAGCCAAAGAATTGTTATCAACAATCAAAAACAGTATTAAGTTCTTACATTGACCACATATACACCACACTCTCTCATAGATTGACTTGTCATCTGTCAACACTGCAATTCCAACACATATCTATCAGCACATCACAAACAATCAAAATGCAACTATCAACATAAGACATATTCATGGATAATACCAAAATACCAGAAGTTGAATAGAAATATGTTTGGGATTTATTATTGAAAAGGTATATAAATCATTACTTTAATAAAGTCTACCATAAAACTTGTATTAATTATAGGATTCTTCTTGCGATGGAGAAAACCAATTCTTATCTTGAAGAATTTTGCATTGTCTGTGTTATTTGTTGAAAAGGGAAAAATCAAAATCTGGCCAACTTTCGTAAATCTTCAAAATATGGTAGTTTTTGTGCATATCTACCAATTTCGACCAATCATAGTTTTTCTTACTTCAATAAACGAATGCTACTTTGGTTGACAGCAGCAGTCTTTGTTCCTTATGACTGAAGTAAAGTGTTATATGTTGCTAGCTGTGGATATTTCACCCACTGATTTATAATTTTTTGATATACACTTCCAGGATTTCTGCTTTAAGACCTGAACCCTCCCCACAATCACTATTTTCTCACAGTTCTTTAAAATAAAATATGAGAGAAAAGAAGATATTAATTATAAATTTCTAAAATAGGTAAATTAAAATTTTTAAAAACTCCGGTATTAATTTTGTATTTGTAAAAGTTAAAAAAAAAAATCCAGTATTATTTGTGAAAATTAAAATTAAAACCTTGTATTAATTCCAGGTTTCTACCTATAAGCCATTAATTTTCTGTGTCCCTAAAATGGGACAGTAGACATTAATTTTATTTATCAGGTGGTGTAGAAGGATATTTAGGAAACAAATATTAATAGTTTTGTACAGTGTAGCCTAAACAGCAAGTTTAGCATCAAGATTAATTTTGCTCTGGGACATATCACTCCTAATTAGAGTTGATACAACTGAAGCACCCTACCTCACCACTATATGTATATAGATATATTGTGCAAAGCTTCTAACAAATATATTATCATTTTATATTATATAAGTCTCTTGCAGTCAAACAATGGCTAGACATAAACTCATTCATAACAAAAGTAATATAAAAGTTATAAAATATCCTGAACAATACAAAACTTTCAAGTCTTTTTCAAAATAAAACAGATATTATTAATTGCACTCAAAGGTTCACACA
Organism: Acanthosepion lycidas; assembly: GCA_963932145.1. Classification (NCBI taxonomy): domain Eukaryota; kingdom Metazoa; phylum Mollusca; class Cephalopoda; order Sepiida; family Sepiidae; genus Acanthosepion; species Acanthosepion lycidas. Next base: position 23,664,809 of record OZ010608.1, on the reverse strand, counting down.
AAAACAAAATCAAAATAAAACTGTATATTCAGACTCTAGATTTTCTAAGAAAATTTCTTGGAATTTGTATCTTATAATAGGATTAATACAAATATAAAATTTGTCGCTTAGTGGTTTGATGTTACCTTCAGCATCCTGATTCTAGAGTTTCATAGATGGATCCTCCAGCACTCGCTCCGTTCACTCATCAGGAGATATCAGCAATTGACTGTTTATTTTCTCTTTTCTTTTATATTGTGTTTAAAAATAATTTATGTACTTTCTTCTTGTGCAAGTATATGTGCATGTTTGCACATGTATGTAGTGGAATGTGTGTACATATATATATACATATACACACACACACACACACACAGTGTGGCATCCATTGGTCTCAAGAAACCTTGAATCTCCACTCTAAGACTTACGCCTCAGCTGCTGATTGTGCGGCATTTGTTATAGCTGTACAGGCTCACCTGAGAGTGACAATCTCAATTGCAATGAATGTGTGTAAAGATGCTCTCCCAATGTCACCTTGCTGTTTTCTTTCCATCGAGGACACTTCTCCACAGCCTAGTTTCTCCTATTCTCACTCCAGTGTAAATCGTGTCTCCAGTATGAGCGTTTGTCAAAATCTTCTCACTTCTCGATGTCAATGTTCATCACCCTTCAGTCTCTTTTGCAGACATCCTTGAAGCAAAGATGAGGTCAATTTTGTGCCCTCTTTCTGGTGGCCAGTTCCCCATACAGAAGGACATTCAGAAACCTCCCATCCAACATTACATGTACATATCCAAGCCAGTAGAGCCATTGCTGTTGGAGAAAGGTGTATAGGCTGGGTAACTGGGCACGAGTAATAACTCCAGCATTGGGTGGACCAATTGATGCCCAGAATGCATCTTAGAGATGAAAGGTACTGTCTGGAGTAGAAGTCTCACTGCTGTAGAGCAACACACTGATAATGCATGCCCTATAGATTGCAATTCTGGTGTTTTCGTACTAAGCTTTCAGTTCTCTCAGGCTCTCGAGGTCAGCCTGAAAAATATAGAGACAGCTAGTCTGATCCATCTGTTGACCTCAGTGTCTAGGGAGAGGGTGTCTGAAACAGTGAAGTCAAGGTATGTGAATTCATGAACCACCTCCAGGTGTTGATTTTGATGGTGAGACGCTGTTTAGCAACTTGGCTTATCACATTAGTTTTCTTTAGACTGATGGTCAGACTGAACTCTTAGCAGGCTTTTTAAAAATTGTCCATGAATCACTGTAGTTGCTCTTCAGAGCATGCAGCCAGCACTGCATCATCTGCAAACAGCATGTCTTTTATGAAAAACCTCAAGGACTTTGGATTTTGCTCTCAACCAAGACAAACTTTCCATCTGTTTTTGTGCACAGACATCAGTTTCAGTTCAAGCCCTGTATGTATGTTTCAGCAAGACTGCAAAGAAGATGCCAAATAAATGCAAGAACCCAACACTACTGCATGTATTGAAAGCCTCTGAATAAGAATCACCAAATTGTACAACATCCTTCATATCCACACAAAATGATTGAACAATCTTGAAACATCTCAGAGGACAACCGATTCTGACTTGAACAAGCCATCCCTGCTCAGAAAATCGAATGCCTTTATGAGGTCAATGAAATGGTTGTCTCTGTTCTCAGCATTTCTCCTGTATTTTATCAAAAGAAGAAGATCATGTCAATTGTGGAAAGCACTGACCTGAAAGCACACTAAAATTCAGGATATACCCTTTCAGCAAGCTTCTATAGTTTGCCAAAGACCACATGTGCAAAGACCTTATCATCTATGTTCAGCAGGGATATTCCTCTGTAACTGTTGCAATTGCTCCAGCCTCCTTATTCTTATAGAAGGTGACTCTGTTGCAGTCTCTCATATCCTGTAGCACCATTCCCTCTTCCCAACATTGACAGAGTAGACTCACTATGTAGTCGAGTAGAACACCCTTTGTGCACTTGATGGCCTCTGGTGGAATGCCATTCAGTCTTGGTATCTCTCCCTTGAGTAACTTGTCAATGGCTCTGCTCAGTTTTCCAGCCATTGGTAATGTATCTGTGGTGAACAGCCCCATAGAAGCAAGCAAGCCAGGGTGGATTGTATCTGGTGAAAAGGAAAATAAGGGTCTTACCTTAACGTGCGGCATGTGACATCTGCAAGCTTGCTCCATGAAAATGGCATTACTCTCCCATATAGCAGTTCCAGCAGTATGTGTGGTAATGAGGGTTTTTGTACAGTTTGGCATGCTTCCAGCAATAGCAAGTCATGTGCTGATTGGTCTAACTGGAGGAGGTTATTTGCCTGGGTAACTGAGAATAAAAGCGAAGAATGCTGATTGGTTGGCTGACTACAGTGTTGGCCTGTTAAAAGAGGGGTGAAGCAGTGAAAACGGCAGAACAAAAGTCAGATTTATGTGGTGAAGTATTCAGAAAGCAACAATGGTGAATTGAACCAGCGGTATCTTGATTTGTACAAGTGATGTCGTAGCAATAGAGACTCATTTAAACTACAGTATCAAGTCCTTCCATGATCAATAAACAAGTCACTGCATCAAGTGCATGGTTTAAAATACTGCTTTCCTTGGAGTACAGTTCTGAGAAGTTCTCCACCCATCTATCCATGTTTGTTTTGTGTCCTTGAAAATCAAACTGGCCTGAGATTTCAGCAGTGATGTCTTGCATTAGGTTGGGCTGATGACTTTCTTGATTCCTTCACACATCCCAGGAATGTTACTGGGTGTCAAATGATAACTGTCTCCTTGTCACACAGCTTGAGGTAATAGTCATTTGCACAGTGTCTACCTGTCTTCTCTGTGTATTGTTTCTAGATGTCCTCAAAGTTTGCAACATTTCTTGAGTAGGTTGGTGTTTGTGCTCAAATAGTGCTACGTGCTTTTTTTTTTGATGGCCATGTAGAGCTCATTCGCACTTGCCTCAAACCAATCAAGTGTCTTGCTCCCATTCCTCTTTCCTCAATCCACTCTATTCTCAGTCTTTTTTTTTTTTACTGTCACTCCCTGTAACCCCCTGCATTCTAGTGTCATTCCTGCCTTGCTTGGGGTGAAATGATTTAAAAAAAAAAAAAAAAAAAAAAAAAAAGAGAAGAATCCTACATCCAACAGTAAGGTAAAAATACAAAGAAAAAAAAAACAGTTAAATAGCAAGATAAATTCTTTTCTTCATCTACTCCTGCCTTTCAAATAAATGAGTGTTTCAAATAAAATGGATGTAGATGTGTTCATTTTCAAAATTTTAATACACATATCCACCTCCGCTAATTCATGAGACAAAAATACAGAATGGAGAAAATTACTCTTGCCTCTCAAATGTGTAAAGTGGGGGGGGGCACACTTATTCAAATTCTGTAAAGTAAATATGACCCCCACCACCGCCGCCAACTACCATTTATTATGGAGACAAGAGCAAATATCTAAAAAAAAAAAAAAAAAAAAAGTTTAACTCTGCTTTTTCCAAGAAGTGGACCCTGTGCAGAATTCTTTGATGTGAAATTACCAAAGAAATGCTAATGTATTTCCTCAGTGTCCCGTGTAACAAACACTGATAAAGTTTTTTTTTTTATCGGCATAAAAATATTCTTTAATTACAAATTGTTTCATAGTAGAAATAATGTCATTTCAAATAGGAAACTTCATAAAAACAGGACATTAATATTTGAAACATTAGCATCCATGCCAATTTTCAAAAGGCTAATTAACACAGACGTTTCTTGAACTTTACCTAATTTTCCTGTTGGTTCCAACTGTAACATTAAATACAATAAGCATTCTTGATTGTTCCCAAGGTTAAAGTAAAAGTCATTGATTCAAGGCCTGTCAGCACATGCCCCGTCAAGTCAATTTATTATTATCAAACTACTCAAGAAAGTCTACAGTTGTTTTGAATAACATTTACTCGTAAGTCTTCTTAACAAGACACAAAAATTCATTTCTATTATCTCAGTTTGTTTTTTGTTCTTTTGCCAGTACAATACCTATCGAAGACAAAAATTTTCCTTCCCGGATTGTTTAGTCTTCAAACCTAATATACAAATTTAGTATCTGTCCCATTTTAGCTATGTTCTCATTTTGGATCAGTTTGCAAGCTTGGTCCTGGGGATTCCTGAGGAAGTACCTCCCCATTAGACTATAAAGGACAGGTAGTAGTGCTTTAGTGCCTTTGTGGCAGTAGTTAAATAGGACTGAGCACTTTTTATCCTTCAACACCTTTGCAAGCAGTCCCTCACGTTAAACTGACCTTGTGCGACATTCTAGTCTCATGGATGGGGAGATAGCTAAATAACAGAATTTAGTATGTGTGTGTGCTCTGCCAAGGACTGAAGTATGCACTCTAGAACTTATACTTAAAATCAGAGTGTTGTATCTGTGCTCTATGTGTATGTGTGTTACACACACACACATATATATATATATATATATATATATATATATATATATATATATATATATATATACACACACAAGTATATAATTGGTGTATACGGAATGAATTCCAATAACCAACAATTACTATTCTTAAAAGAGTGCTCAATACAAAGTAGAGCAGATATAATTACTAACAGCAATACTAAATATAATAACACGAATAACAACTTATGTAATTGTAGGAATCCTAATAATTGTCCACTACAAAATAACTGTAGGAATAGTTCTGTAGTCTATCTTAGTACAATCTCAACAATTGAAAATCCAAATATAAAAAAATTTTACATTGGTAGCACCATGAAAACATTCAAGGAATGCTGGCGGGGGCATATGCAATCTTTTAATAACAGTGACTATAGGTACATGAATTTATTATCCAAGTATTTTTGGAATCTAAAAGAAAAGAACAAAACACCTACGGTTAAATGGAAATTGATTAAGAAAGCCCAGACATGTAACTCCCTATATTCCCCATGTTACCTATGTCTTAACGAAAAATTTGAAATTATTAGATTTAAAAACAAGGCTGATCTCTTAAATCAAAGATAAGAACTAACAGTTAATTGTAAACACCGTTATAAATTTAACTTATTATAGGGGTCATATACTTTAAATGACAATGATATGTTGCTGTAAGTTTAATAGATTATTACTTTTATTACCTGATGGTCATCCTGACAATAGGAATGTGTATTGTATACCTACATAGTGTTATTCATGTTTGTGTATGTGTGTATATATCTGCGTGTAGGTATGTGTGTTTGTACTGCCGAATGTGTATGTTTGTATATAAGTGTATTTATATGTGGGTAGGTTTTGTGTGTGTATATATATATATATATATATATATATATATATATATATAAAGTAAGAAGGTAAAAAGGAGGAGAAGAAGAGAAGAGATTAAAAAATATTGATGTATACGTGTATGTATATATTTCAATTAAAAGGTGCAATTATAATTTATAAATCCATGAATCATTCATACAAAAAACAAATATAGAGGTTAATGATTTAAATGGCGAGAATACATCATTGCAAACAATATAAATAAGATACACCAACCCTGAACCTGTACATGAATGATATGATCCCTGTTTATAAATTCCAGTTGCATAAGGTCTTTTTAATTTTTTACAAGCTTTCATCTGTTCCTACAGACATCATCAAGTATGGAAGTAGATTTTGTTCTTGTTTTTACTTCTCGGTAATAAGAGAACAATGAAAATAGAGATGTAATCCAAAAAAATGCTATGAGAAATGTGTTATTGTTTTGGAACGTGCAGTCGCAATGCTGAGTTTGAATTTAAATTTTAAGGTTGTGCGTTTTTGTACAAATATAGCAATAAGAGAATTCTTTTTTACTGGTAGATTTTCCATCAATATGGCATGAACTATATTGTTCAATAATTACAGTAATGTAACACTTATTATCCGAAAGTTGCACGTTGGATCAGTTATTTTAATTTCAATTAAAAGGTGCAATTATAATTTATAAATTCATGAATCATTCATACAAAAAACAAATATAGAGGTTAATGATTTAAATGGCGAGAATACATCATTCGGGGTTGGTGTATCTTATTTATATTGTTTGCGATGATTTTTGTAACAAAAAAAAAAAAAAAAAATGACCAACAATACATTTGTAAAAGAAATTACCCATGCTCCAAAGAAAATTAAATTTTGTCATTAAATGACCCATAAGGAGTTGATATGCCACTAAACAAACAACTAAAAATATATATATGCATGCGTGTTTAAAAATTCAGATATAACAAAAAATATATCTGTAAAAAGACAAGGAAACATACCACAGCTGACACATTTCGTCTTCTGATAGACTTGAAAAAGGCAAACATAAGGATTTCATTTTGCAACAAGTATTTATAAACAAAAGTAAAAATGTCAGTTATTCAGGGTTTTTAAAATTAACAATGCTCATCAATATATATCAATTTAACTGAATAGGTATATTTATAAATATTAATTTTTAAAAATCTGATAAACTAACAACATTTTTGCTTGTTTATAAACACTTGTTGCAAAATAAAATCCTTACATTTGTCTAGATAAATCCATCAGAGGACAAAACGCATTGGCAAAGATGTTTTCCTGTTGTCTTTATTCAAATATATATTATTGTTCAACACTTTTCACACAGAGAGTGTATTTTAAACAATAAAACTTAATTCACAGGTAATCTGAAAAACAAATAAGTAAATCTGCAACTCAATGAAACTCGAAATTATAAAACAATTTTCAGGGAGAGCACACACATACAGACACAGATATATCATTTAAAATTTAGTATGATTATAGGGGGAAGGGGACACAATATCGCAGATAGACCATTTGTTGATATAGACAATGAGAGCATAAGAGCCAACACTACATGATGACTGCTGGGAGAACTTTTTTTTTTTGGTTTTATTTATTTTAAAATTTGTTTTATTTTAATTATGATATACATTATTATTATTATTTTATATTTTTTATTTATTATTAATGTAATGGAATAACCTTTCACCCCCATGAGTGACTACACTATAGGTAGTAACTACCTTTAAGTATCTGTAAGTCAACAGGCTACAGAGACTAGCTGAAATCTTTTCAGCTATACAGTTAAACTCTCTGCCTTCAGGCAGAGAGTAACTTGGATGAGGCTATGCCAAAGGGCAGAGTCTCGTTCAGGGAGGTAGACCACCCTGATCTTACTTATGCGGGTTCTATGGGGAATTTTTGGTCGAGCCTAAGGGCTCGGATGTCCCACGTTAAACTCGTACTTGTGCCGCATCTACCCTCATGGGGGAGTAGTAAATACTGACTAGCTGGGATCTGTTGAGTACAACTCAGACTTACGCAAGAACTACTGACCTTCCAATATTAGCACTTCCTTGTGACAACCTTGTGCATAACTGTTACATTTATTTTTATTGTACTGGTTTTTTACTTTGTTTTTCAAGTATATATTCCTATTAGCACGGAATATAACAATTATTAATAATAATAATAATGATAACATTGTCTTTCAACTCTGAATTTTGCGGGGAGGTGGGGGGGGCAAGATAAATCAACTGAATCTTTTACTGGTCTTTTAATATTGTACAACCTAACTGCACACCGCGAGATTGATATCCAGGACATCGGACTGTATAGAGATGACGGGCTCATGGTGGTGAGGAGTTCCACTAGCTTTAAGATAATCAGAAAAATTATGTTTAGTGAATTTAAAAATCTAAACTTAAAGATAACAGTCTCTTCTAAATTGAAAAAGGTAAACTTCCTCGACGTAACCCTAGACTTACCGAGCAACACGTACCAACCTTATAGAAAACCAAATGCTAACCCCTTATATATACACCCGAAGTCTAACCACCCTCCATCCGCAATTAAACATATACCCTCATCAATAGAAAATAGAATTAGCAGTAACTCCGCTAACAAAGAAATATTCTACCAATATAACGACTTCTATAACACTGCCCTAAAAAGTAGTGGTTATAAAAATGCTAACATTAAATATAGGGACAATTGCAATAACCAAAGGAAAAAAAACAGGAAAAGAAACAACATTTGGTATACACCTCCGTTCAACCAAATGGTTAGTATTAAACTAGGACAGAAGTTCTTAGCTCTAATCGATAAACACTTTCCCACCAAAAGTAGGCTTAGTAATATATTCAATAAGAACACACTAAAATTGAGTTACAGCTGCACTGAAAATCTAGAAGGTATAATAAGAAGACACAATAATAAAATACTGAACAAACCCCCATACCTGAATAGTTTTAATAAAAACTCTACACTTAAATCAGATAATAATAGGGAAAAATTATGCGATTGTAGAAACCCGGAAGACTGCCCATTAGAAAATAAGTGCTGCATCAAATCTGTGGTATACCAATGCACTATATCATCTACTGAGAACCCTAACAATAATATGATATACATTGGGTCCACGAAAAATGCTTTTAAAACCAGATGGAGGCAGCATAAATGCTCCTTCAACAACATAAACAAAAGACATCAGACCTCTCTATCTAAATATTTTTGGCACCTGAAAGAAAAAAATAGGACACCTAAAGTAAAATAGAAAATCATTAACAGGACTAGAACTTGCAAAACTTGGGATGACCCATGCTCTTTGTGCCTCCATGAGAAACTACACATTATTAAGCTTCTAAACAATAAAAATCTATTAAACAACAGGCATGAATTAACGGTTTTCTGCCGACACTACCAAACTTACGCTCTGAATAACTAGCTAAA